>JAZKJV010005928.1:0-125255 GCA_037367405.1 Ottelia alismoides | reverse complement strand
TGGGGGTCTCTGTTTCTGACAAATTCGAATGGCATATAAGGAGGGATATAGAATATACATGGTGATATTTTTCTAAAAAATAAAAAAATTGCGAAAAATAGGGTGGGGCAACCATGTTGGTTGCCCCTAGGGACAACCCCATTTTTCCCCATATATATATATATATGTATGCATGTATGTATGTATGTATGTATGTATGAGAAACTTCAAATGAGGCGGGGTTTCACCATATATATGGTGAGCCACCCTCAATTTAGGCATCTTTCCAATATATTTTACAATTTCTTGTTTCATAGGGTGAAATGGGGCTGCCCCCAAGGGGGAGCTAACTTAGCTCCCCCCGCCCCATTCGACCAATTTTTTTTGAATTTCCTTCCATGAATTTTCGTTAATATATCCATATATTATGTCATTAAAATTTCGTGCGAAATAGAGACTCATACGGCCTCCATCCAGACGGGGTCGTTTTTAGCAATTCTATTACCCGTTAAAAATGATTGTCTGGATGGAGGCCGTAGGAGTCTATGTTTCGCATGAATTTTAATGACATAATAGAGGGATATAGTGATGAAATTCCACGGAAGAAATTTCAAAAAAAATAAAAAAATAAGGGCGAAATGGGACGGAAGGAGCCAAGTTAGCTCCCCCAAGGAGCAGCTCCATTTAACCTATATATATATATAATATATATATATATATATATATATATATATATATATATATATATATATGGGAAAAGGGAGTATGCTCCCTGGTTGTAGCCAACTTACATGCTCCCACCCCTTTTCCCCTGTATTTTTTTTATTTTTCTGAAATGAACTTATTGAATTTAGATCACAATATGTCAACATGGTGTTATTCCAAAATTCAACTTAATTTCGAGACTTCTATCCCCTCCATCAAAAATGTCAAATTTTAACGGGCTCAGAATTGATGAAATTGACCCCCTTCAGATGGAGGGCACAGGAGGCTCTATTTCTGACGAAATTGGAATGACATGTTCGGGGGATATAGTTATGAATTTACATATTTTTATTTTTCAAAAAAAAATAAAAAGATAGGGAAAAATAGAGGTGGGAGTAGCCAATTGGCTACACCCAAGGAGTAGCCTCCCTTTAATCCTATATATATATAGGAGAAACTTTAAATGAGGTGGTGTCTCACTCATATGTGGTGAGCCATCAATTTATATCGTTATATTCCAATCAATGGTTGTGGTTAAAACAATCAATATTACCCAAACCACTTCCAAAATCACCCAACCAAGAGAAAAAAAGGAAATAAAGATATCAACATAACTTACCATCCTTAAAACCCGCATTTACCAAAAACACCATTAAATATATCATGTTTCTTTATGCATGATTTCGAAATAAGGCAAGTCTGCAAACAAGTGCTCATGGGCGGCAATGGACTGGAAGGTGGAAATACGAGACTTTCTCGCATTCGAAGAAGAATCAAGGTAGACGTTTACGTGGAGACTCACATGCACATATCCATCCTTTTTTCTCATGTGAGATCATCTTTCCTATCTTTATTTTTCAATTTGATCTTTATCTTATTAACATGGATTGCAGTTGATTTATTTTTATTAGAATATTAAAAACTCTAAACATTGGTATACTACGTTTGCAGTTGATTTTGATGCATTGAGGGTGCATAATAGCAGCATGCTGGACGTCCATAACTCGATGCGTTCTTGTCAGAACGGAGACGAGAGCCATGCTGCTCATTGTAACAAGTAGTCGGTGTGGTTAATCCAAATTATGAGCATCTCTTCCATCAAATATTTGATGTTTTTAGATGTTCTTATGTACGGATGTATATGAATCTTACCTAGATTTTTTTGTTCTTTATAAACTTCCATTATTTTTTACATATTTATATTTTTAGAAATAATAAGTATACAATTAATTTTTTAATTTGCAGAATAGCATGTAGTATTTACAAAAGGGACATAAAATTTACATACATGATCAGAGATATACTCCATATTGCCAAACAAATTTGGTATATAATAAAAAAATACTGAATATTTTGTTAATCAGCACTTCATTCTACAAAGAACCATATAAATCTCACAAAAAGTAAGGTGAATTTACAAAGAACCATATAGATTTAACATAAATTGTTGCATATTACACAATGTTGGTTGATTACGAAATTGAAACTTGATAGAATATTGTATTGAAGAAAAATGCTCAAATTTCAATAGCTAAAAATAGTAGTTTGAAACATTAAATAAAAATTATGATTGTAAGAGTTTATTTACAAGTAATAATCATAATTGTCAAAAAAAAGTTAATTATAATTAAAACTTCATTTTCGATATATAAAATAATAATGAAAAGATAATATTCTTTTGTGGAATAAGTGAAATCGGATTTATTTACACGATAGAAATCTCAAATACATGGAATTGGGATGCAAAATTTATTTAAAAATTACAAACGGATAATGTAAACACAAAATAGTTTTGCGTTGTAAGGGATATTCAATCCATTTTTCAAGGAAAGAAATGCTAAAAATATGCAACTAATTTGCACTGACTTTTTCAAATCTCCCAACATATACACGTGTTTAGAGCATAGTTGTAATCTAGTAGTCACTATTAATTTCTAAAAAACAAAATCAACATCTCCTTAAAATAAGAAATACCCTGTTTGATCCCATAAGCATTCCTCCAAATTAGAAATGATTATCAAAATATACATTCCAAATAATAATTAGCATGTTCGGCCTATAATGATTGTAAAATTTCTTTTTATAACACAAAATGATATTGTAAACTACCAAATCGTTTTATAAAATCCAATATATTCAACTCATGTTGACGTTCGCAGATGCTAAATATAACAATCAATTCATACTATACATTTTAAAAAAAACAAATCTAGTCTGGTGTTTTTAGTGTATGTTTCTCATTTGAAAGCCATCGAATGTAAAAGACTTTCAAAAAGTTTAAATGATATCCACGAATTGTTAAAATGCTCTGCCAGTTAACATCTCAATTTTGTAAAACTTAGAACCTATATTTTAAATTTGCAGTCATTATTGTAAATAATAAAATAAAAACAATTAAAAACCAAAACAAAATAAAAATAGAAAAACTAAAAATACAAAAATACATTGTACATATACCATGTATATAGATGTATATATCTATTTATTTTACCTATGTACATAAATAATAAAAGTAAAATAAAAATACCTTTTTATTCCTTATTTTATTCTATAAATAAATAAAATATAAAATGGGAATAAAATTGTACAAAAATAATATATAAAAATCAAAAATCAAAAACCCTATATATATTGTATATACCTATATCTAGTACATATTATGTATATAGCCTATTTTTATTTCTAAAAATTAATTAAAAATCACCAAAAAATAGAAAAAAATAAAAGAAAAATATTTCCTGTTTTGAGTTTTGGTTGAATCGAGCCCTAGCCACCTCTATTTGTCACCTCAAGATTCAACCACGTGGCCAAACCTCATTGGGTCCTGGGGAAGTTGACCGCCCGGTCAACTGGCCCCCCCAGGACCACTTCTCACGGATTCGAGTTTCGGACCCAACTTCTCGAATTTTTACCTGCTCGACCCGATTGCCTATCACCCAAACCCCGGCTCCATTTCGAACCTCCCACATCCGACACCCTCGCCGGGCATCAACATTGGGATCCGCGTGCCACCACGACCCTACCCGAGCCTTCCCTCTCGGATCCTTCCAGCATACATAAGCGATCTCCGCCACCCATTTTCTCCATCTTTGGCCATTCGCCTCCTTCCCTGTGAGCTCCAGTGTGACCGCAAGAGTGACGGCAAGCGATTCCATATGTTGCAGCGAGGCGAGGAGGAGGAGGTCTTTGATCCGGCGACGTATCCGCCGTAGCTCCGCCACCTGAGCGAGCTTCGAGCCTCGGGCAGAGACATCCCTTGAGGCGACGACCGGGAGCTTCCCCAGCTCCGCCACAGTCTATTCCTTCACCCAGGTAACCTCTTAGCTCAGTCATTTCGTCTAATTTCCATTTTCGCCCAATCTTCGCCGTCGACGTCTTTCTTCGATTCCGACTACCCAGCCACCCATCTCGCTCATCGGAACCGACCCACATCTTCATCTCATCCCGACGCACCTTCTGCACCCACTCACCCAATCCTGCTCGCACAGGAGCTGGGAACCGGGCTCCTCCGTCCACCACCTTCGCCGGAGCCCGTCGCCCCGATGCACCAGCCACCTCCACCTTGCCTAACCGGGTCGAGGCAGTTTGCCCTCGACCCGTGAGTCTTCTGAGCCCCTTTGCAGGTCCTACCGAGCCCATCTGAGGGCTTGGTCATCCAGGCCGGGAGACCCAGCTCCGCCGACCGTGCCTGAGCTCCTCCGAACTCGGGTCGATCATCGGAGCATCGCAGCAGACGCGGGAGCACTCCAGCATTCTTCTCCGACCTTCAGAGTGCTCCAAGGAGGAGCGCAGCGCTTGCACGAGCCCTGCGAAGCTCGCTGGGGCTTTGTTCTTCCAGCATCCTCCAGCGCCGTCGATCTTCATCCCTCGCTCCAGTTCTAATCTGGGCCGTCCATCCCTGGAGCAGCCGACACCGTCAGATCTGAGGAGACGTCATCTGGAGCACCACCAGCCGCAGCCGTCCGATCGCCACGTGGAGCGCATCCAGAGCCCCCGCTTAATAAAGGGTAATTTACCCTTAGGCCCTTATCTTTGTTTTATTTCGTTTGAGTCCTGTAAATATTTAAATACGTTGTTTAGTTTTAGAATTAATTGCATAGAGGACCCTGAGCTTTAGTGTAATTGCATATATACCCCTGCCTGTTGTGAGCCACGTGCTTCGTCACGTGTTGTTTTGGGTTATTTGCAGTCCATGCCCTGTAGTTCTGGTTGTTATGAAATGAATGAAAGTTTTTAGTTAATTGCATTTATACCCCTGTGCGTGATTGATTTACACATGTGCGTTTTATTTTGGGTTATTTGCAACTGAGCCCCCTGGACTTTTGGTACGTGTTACCAATAGGTCCTCGTGACTTATTTTCCTTACATATAGGTCCCTGAGTGCCCCAGGCACGCGCGGGGCGCGTGTTTTGCTGGGTATTTTGCACCGGGACCCCCAGAACTTTGGGTATTTGCATTCCAGTCCCTATGCACAGTACCCTTTTGTTAATTTTGAATAAAATATCAAATCACCTCCAAACCCAATGAGAATTTGACACATGGCTCCTGCCATGGTGTAGGATCTTCACGGATTTTGAGGACATTTTTGATTTTGTTTGTTATTTTTAAAAATTCAAAAACCTTAATTTTTGTTACTGTCTAGTTTGAAAATCACAAAAAAATACAAAAACTCCCTTAAAATTCCCTAAAAAATTAGCTACTGTTTAGTTTAGTTTGTTTGATTTTCTAGCCAATTTTGGCTATTTTTCATTGCTTGAAACCTTAAAAACTTAAAAAACACTAAAAAACCCATAAAAATTCTAATAAATTCATCAAAAACCCAAAAATAATAAATTTTGGTACCTAAATTTTCCTTATTTTATCTACTTTATAGGAAAATTACCTCCAGGCCATTTTGAGGCCCTTAGATATTTTATCTAGGGTTTCTTGGCTCGGCTGGACAATACCCCTTGTTTTTGCTACTGTTTGATATTTAGAAAATAAATAAATATCATAAAAATCCCAAAAATTCACCAAAAACATAAAAAATGTAAAACACATAAAAATATCTTTGTTTTAATTTTTGGTTGAATTTTGTTGCTTTAAATAATTTGTTGAAAGTGTGCTTGTATTGCTTTTCTTAATTCCTTAATCATTTAAAAATCCAAAAAATATAAAAATAAATAAAAACCACTAAAAAGATTTTATTTCTTTATTTTATTTGTTTTTACTTCTTCGTAGGCCATCGGCCAATCCGTGCTCCTTGAGTTCGACCCTGGGTGCTATACCAGGTTAAACATATAGCAGGACCGCTTCTCGTATTTTGATTGCTTGATTTGTCATTAGTGGTTCGATTTTTCTTGATATACACGGTCTGATCGCTTGGGTCGCAACGACCCTATTTCTGTACCTTATACCCGAGTGGTCAGGCCGGTTATCAGAATGGTAGACGTCTCGCGGCATCAGTACCGCGGGCTGGCTCGGCTGAACTGGTGGCGTCAGTACCACCTCCTCGATCTAGTGAAGTGGCGGCCTCAGTACCGCCGGTGGGATCAGCATCCTTGATGGCCTCAGTGCCACCGTCATCATCTGGAGCGGCCTCAGTACCGCTCTCCTCCTCCTCATGTGGCGCCTCTGAAGTATCCTCGTGGTGAAGCTCAGATGAGGCGCCGCCGCCTGCTGGGTCCTACCGCTCCTAAGTGTGACAAAATCAGCATCAAATAGATCCGAAGATGTATCAATAAATGAGTCACTAGGAGTGGCAAACTCAGTGTGTACTACCTGCTCAGATTTCCTCTTGAGGATATTCAGATTCGGCTCGATCTGGGCTGGAATGGCGGCCTTCCCTCTCACCAAGTCCCGCATCTCCTGGCAAAACTCTTCCATCTCCCGTCTGAATGTGGCCTGCTGGTCCGTGAGGAGGCGGGCGATTTCATCCAAAGCGGGGCTCTCGTGGGAGCCCGACGGGTAGCCTCTCTGGGGATGAGGCTGCTGGAACTGCTGCTGGTGGTAAGAGGGGTATGAGGAAGGGTGCTGCTGCTGAACTGGGTGAGCCTGCTGCTCACGTCTCCACGACTGTCCCTGCTGCTGATAGGGACGAGGACCGAAAGATGATGGTTGGTGCTGCTGGTATGCTGGGGGCTGCTGCTGCGGCTGGTGATCTCTCTGCTGGGAGTACTGCCCTCCCTGACCTGACGGCTGCTGCTGGGGCTGGGTACCACCACTCCCCCACCTGAATCCGGGATGGTCTCGTCAGATCCCAGGCTGGGGGCGGTCATACCAAATCCCGTTGACATCCATCAACGGCTCGGCATCGTAGGGGGCTAGCGGGAGTACTGCCAGAGGCTGGTCCGGCTGGTAAACCACCATCTGCATCTCTGGAGATGGTGGCGACTGGTAGGTGGGCTGCGGCTGCTGGTACGGCTCTGCCTGTACAAGGTGAACCTGTCTAGGCTGCACAGGGGTGCTGGAGAGCTGGGACGAGCTGCTGCTGCTGCCGGAGTCGCCTCGCGACTGAAGACGGGGCTGAGAAGCCGTCTGTGCCTCCTGGAGACACATGAGCTGTGTCTTCATGTCGCTCAGAACCTGTGCCATCTGTTCCATCTGAGTGATGCTCTGGCACTGCTTCTTCTCAATCAGCTCCATGCGGTCCAACTTCTCGCTGATGATACCCATGTCCGCAGCTGTCGACTCTGCCTGTGCTGCTGCGGCTGCGGACGAACTGGATGGACCTGCATCTACCCGTGCTATCCGCTGGTACTGCACGGGTCCTGGCTGCTGTGGCTGGGGTCTCTGAGAATATAACCGGGTCTGGGACATCACCATGTAATTCTCAGCCATCTCCTCATAGATGGCCCAGACCTGGTCGTGGTCCTTGGCAAAGTAGGACCCGCCGCAAGAAGCGTTCACCAGACCCTGAAGCTCTGGCGTCAACCCGCTGAAAAAACTCTGAACTAGGTTCGGCTTGGAGATGTCGTGGTGCGGGCATCGGTCTAGGAGCTCTCGAAACCTCTCCCATGCCTCGTGAAACTGCTCGTTGGGGAACATGGAGAAGTTGTTGATCAGGGCCCTCGCTGCATTCGTCCGCCCGAGTGGATAGTACTTGTTCAAGTACTCGGTGCGGAGCTGCTCCCAGGTGTACACAAACCTCCCAAGATGCTTCAGCCAGGTGGCTGCTCTATCTGCCAGTGAAAACGGGAAGGCTATCATCCGGATCGTGTCCTGGTCCACATGGCGATCGTGGACAGTGCTGCAGATCATAAGAAACTCCTGGAGGTGGAGGTGGGGCTCCTCAGTGGCAAGTCCGTGGAAGCGGGGTAGCAACTGCAAGGTGTTCGGGGGGAACTTGAAGTCCCCACGATCGCCGGCACCACTACACAGTGATGCATCAGAGTAGATCCGGGGTTGTGCAACTCCCGCATCGGTCGTGGTGGTCCTCCTGCCGCAGCGCCTCCCGCTGCGGCGGCTGCGGCTGCTGCTGCTGCTGCGGCTCGTGCCTCTGCATCAGGTATCTCCTCAGGCTCGCTCTGCTGGTCTCGCTCTGCTCTGAGCCTCTCCAACTCTCACCTCATCTCTATCATGAATGCCCCTGATCGCGCAACTGCTGCTGGACTGTCTCAAGTGATGCGATCAGGGTGGAGTTGATCGCTCCCTGGTCTAGTACAAAATGCTCGGGCTGACGGGAGTGATCATCTGAACTGCCGGCTCCGGCCATAGCGACGTCTGCAAAATCAAACGATCCCAACTCAGGTGCTGTCAAATCAATCAGTCTCTCCTCGGGCTCGTGTCTCTCAGGTAGAACAGAAAGGGGGTCGAGGAGGAACAGGGTGGAATCGTACTCGAGCTCGGAGAGCGGGTCTGGGCTCTCGCGAGCCAACCTAGACGATGAGGTAGACGTGCCCGAAAGCGGTGCAGCCAGAGGCTGCCTAAGAGACTGTCTACCCATCATCTTGATCTGGCGAGTAAGGCGGATGAGATCTGGAGCAACTATGATCACAAACAAACCCCCGGTTCACCAACGCAACGCGAGCTGAAGACCGTGAAAGTTTGGTCAATTTATCTTGTCAATTTTATTTGGTGAACACACAAAATATCAGAGCGCTTACGTGACCTGTTAGGATATCCGATGCTACCCCAACCGACTGGCCCGCACAGAAAAGTCGGTAATCAGTCGGGTCTAGCACCGGGGGGCTCTACCTAGGGTGCGGGTCACTCTCTCGCGCATCCAAACCATACAATGAGGGGGTTGCTCTCCCCAAGACAAAGTTTTTAGGGTGAGTGGATTTTAAGATCAATAGTATTAGCCAGTCCCAATTTTATGGTTTCACTTTTTTAGTATTTTTCAAATGAAAGCAAATGGCCTAACGAATTTTTCGGTTCTCCTGATTATTAAGTCCAAAACAGGGGGAGAAGACGAAAAAGCCGATGCACGATAAATCAATGATGCATGCTGAGTAAGAAATGCGTACCTGTCTCCAGCACTCTACTTGCAATATGATCCGCGCATAAATATAAAGACAGAAAGGAAACTACCTATATGATGCAACGGGAAAGCCGAGTCCTAGATGAGCAATTCTAGCGAAGAACCGTCTAACCGGTCACCGACCTACAAGCCAAAGAGTCCGGTCTTGGCCCGTCCCTCCTCTGTCCGACAAATCGGGGGTAGGAGAAAGCGCTTTACAGGACGGGCTGCGACACGTAGGCTACGAAGGCAAATGAGTCGGTTATTTTTATTAGTGATTTTTAAGTAGGTCCAATTAACGATCTATGGGAACAGATAAGCAGTTAGGTGTGTGGATCCTACTAATTACGGCACATTCACCAGAAATTCCTAAGTCTAGGGGCTCGAGCAAAAACCGCGTAAACACCGGAAAAGGCAGAAAGAAAAGAAAAGAAAATAAAACCGCGAAAAACCGCGCAAGTCCTAAGGGTCCCCCGAGCACACCGGTGCTCGGCGAAACAGACCCGCTAAGCAATCCACAAGTGTCCAAGTCCAAGTCCTTGTATTATTACAATAATAATGAATAAAAATAAAAATCTACTCTAATCCTCACCCACTCAACTCTCTCTCACTCTCTCCTGCGGCTCCACGAAGAAAGGAGCCGCCTCCGAATCCCGCGGTTACGTCGGCTTCTCGAGAGTAGCCGCCTCGGTCCTCGGGCCCTCGCAAGAGACAACAAAGTGGTCAGAACCAATAATCAAATAATAATAAAAAAAAATAAAAGGAAATGAAAAATAAGGGTATATGTGCAAAAATGCAAAATAAAATAAACACACAAAAGAAAACAAAAACAAAAATAAAAGAAAAAGAAAATAAAGCAAAATAAAGTGAAAATAAAATATAGACAAAAAGCCGCGAAGAGCCGCGAGCTCTGGAAAAAGCCGCGAAAAGCCGCGGAAAATCAAAAATGAAAAATAAAAAGAACTACTAAGCCGTGCTCCCCGGCAACGGCGCCATTCTGATAACCGGCGTGACCACTCGGGTATAAGGTACAGAAATAGGGTCGTTGCGACCCAAGCGATCAGACCGTGTATATCAAGAAAAATCGAACCACTAATGACAAATCAAGCAATCAAAATACGAGAAGCGGTCCTGCTATATGTTTAACCTGGTATAGCACCCAGGGTCGAACTCAAGGAGCACGGATTGGCCGATGGCCTACGAAGTAGTAAAAACAAATAAAATAAAGAAATAAAATCTTTTTAGTGGTTTTTAATTATTTTTATATTTTTTTGGATTTTTAAATGATTAAGGAATTAAGAAAAGCAAATACAAGCACACTTTCAACAAATTATTTAAAGCAACAAAATTCAACCAAAAATTAAAACAAAGATATTTTTATGTGTTTTACATTTTTTATGTTTTTGGTGAATTTTTGGGATTTTTATGATATTTATTTTATTTTCTAAAAATCAAACAGTAGCAAAAACAAGGGGTACTGTCCAGCCGAGCCAAGAAACCCTAGATAAAATATCTAAGGGCCTCAAAATGGCTTGGAGGTAATTTTCCTATAAAGTAGATAAAATAAGAAAAATTTAGGTACCAAATTTATTATTTTTGGGTTTTTGATGAATTTATTAGAATTTTTATGGATTTTTTAGTGTTTTTAAGTTTTTAAGGTTTTCAAGCAATGAAAAATAGCCAAAATTGGCTAGAAAATCAAACAAACTAAACTAAACAGTAGCTAATTTTTAGGGAATTTTTAAGGGAGTTTTTGTATCTTTTTGTGATTTTTCAACTAGACTGTAACAAAAATTAAGGTTTTTGAATTTTTAAAAATAACAAACAAAATAAAAAATGTCCTCAAAAATCCGTGAAAATCCTACACCATGGCAGGAGCCATGTGTCAAATTCTCATTGGGTTTGGAGGTGATTTGATATTTTATTCAAAAATAACAAAAGGGTACTGTGCATAGGGACTGGAATGCAAATACCCAAAGTTCTGGGGGTCCCGGTGCAAAATACCCAGCAAAACACGCGCCACGCGCGTGCCTGGGGCACTCAGGGACCTTAATGTAAGGAAAATAAGTCCCGAGGACCTATTGGTAACACGTACCAAAAGTCCAGGGGGCTCAGTTGCAAATAACCCAAAATAAAACGCACATGTGTAAATCAAACACGCACAGGGGTATAAATGCAATTAACTAAAAACTTTCATTCATTTCATAACAACCAGAACTACAAGGGCATGGACTGCAAATAACCCAAAACAACACGTGACGAAGCACGTGGCTCACAACAGGCAGGGGTATATATGCAATTACACTAAAGCTCAGGGTCCTCTATGCAATTAATTCTAAAACTAAACAACGTATTTAAATATTTACAGGACTCAAACGAAATAAAACAAAGATAAGGGCCTAAGGGTAAATTACCCTTTATTAAGCGGGGGCTCTGGATGCGCTCCACGTGGCGATCGGACGGCTGCGGCTGGTGGTGCTCCAGATGACGTCTCCTCAGATCTGACGGTGTCGGCTGCTCCAGGGATGGACGACCCAGATTAGAACTGGAGCGAGGGATGAAGATCGACGGCGCTGGAGGATGCTGGAAGAACAAATCCCCGGCGAGCTTCGCCGGGCTCGTGCGAGCGCTGCGCTCCTCCTTGGAGCACTCTGAAGGTCGGAGAAGAATGCTGGAGTGCTCCCGCGTCTGCTGCGATGCTCCGATGATCGACCCGAGTTCGGAGGAGCTCAGGCACGGTCGGCGGAGCTAGGTCTCCCGGCCTGGATGACCAAGCCCTCAGATGGGCTCGGTAGGACCTGCAAAGGGGCTCAGAAGACTCACGGGTCGAGGGCAAACTGCCTCGACCCGGTTAGGCAATGTGGAGGTGGCTGATGCGTCGGGGCGACGGGCTCCGGCGAATGTGGTGGACGGAGGAGCCCGGTTCCCAGCTCCTGTGCGAGCTGGGTTGGGTGAGTGGGTGCAGAAGGTGCGTCGGGAGGAGATGAAGATGTGGGTCGGTTCCGATGAGCGAGATGGGTGGCTGGGTAGTCGGAATCGAAGAAAGACGTCAACGGCGAAGATTGGGCGAAAATGGAAATTAGACGAAATGACTGAGCTAAGAGGTTACCTGGGTGAAGGAATAGACTGTGGCGGAGCTGGGGAAGCTCCCGGTCGTTGCCTCAAGGGATGTCTCTGCCTGAGGCTTGAAGCTCGCTCAGGTGGCGGAGCTACGGCGGATACGTCGCCGGATCAATGACCTCCTCCTCCTCGCCTCGCTGCAACAGATGGAATCGCTTGCTGTCACTCTTGCGGTCACACTGGAGCTCACAGGGAAGGAGGCGAATGGCCAAAGATGGAGAAAATGGGTGGCGGAGCTCGCTTATGTATGCTGGAAGGATCCGAGAGGGAAGGCTCGGGTAGGGTCGTGGTGGCGCGCGGATCCCAATGTTGATGCCCGGCGAGGGTGTCGGATGTGGGAGGTTCGAAATGGAGCCGGGGTTTGGGTGATAGGCAATCGGGTCGAGCAGGGAAAAATCCGAGAAGTTGGGTCCGAAGCTCGAATCCGTGAGAAGTGGTCCTGGGGGGCCAGTTGACCGGGCGGTCAACATCCCCAGGACCCAATGAGGTTTGGCCACGTGGCTGAATCTTGAGGTGACAAATAGAGGTGGCTAGGGCTCGATTCAGCCAAAACTCAAAACATGAAATATTTTTCTTTTATTTTTTTCTATTTTTTGGTGATTTTTAATTAATTTTTAGAAATAAAAATAGGCTATATACATAATATGTACTAGATATAGGTATATACAATATATATAGGGTTTTTTATTTTTATATATTATTTTTGTACAATTTTATTCCCATTTTATATTTTATTTATTTATAGAATAAAATAAGGAATAAAAAGGTATTTTTATTTTACTTTTATTATTTATGTACATAGGTAAAATAAATAGATATATACATCTATATACATGGTATATGTACAATGTATTTTTGTATTTTTAGTTTTTCTATTTTTATTTTGTTTTGGTTTTTAATTGTTTTTATTTTATTTATTTACAATATATAGCATAGACTATTTACAAAAATTATAAAAACTACTTTTATATATTTACAAAGCTAAATAAATAAATATGTGTGGTTTATGTACATGATGAAAGGAGGTATTTTTGATCTTTTTGATTTTTAACTTTTTATTTTGTTTTTATCTTTTATAAATATATACAAATATTTACAAGCATATTTTTGGTGAGGAAAAATATTTTTATTTATTTACATAAATATATACACAAGAGCCCCTATCTCCCTCTACTTTGGCTTTTATGCGGTCAGGCCCATGCTGAGCCCTCCCTTGGGTTAGGTTGCTCAATATTTATTCTAAATATTTCCCTCTTTTTCTTTTTAATCTTTATTCTTTTATTTTTGCACAAAAAACATGCTAATTATAGGTTTTTACACAATGCATGCTTTTGGTAATTATTCCTATTTACACATATCTACATGCATTTGCAAAGGTTTTTGTAGCTAAAATATAAGAATAAAGAGTGATGAATGGGTATTCATCAGGATCCGATCTCAAATTCTCTACCAGCAATCACCCGCAGACGGATGGTCAGACGGAGCGGATCAATGCCTTACTGGAAGAGTACCTAAGGCATTATGTGACGGCCAATCAGCACAATTGGGTTAGTTTACTGGATACTGCCCAGTTCTGCTACAACCTACAGCAGACCTCCACCACAGGCCAGAGTCCATTCGAGATCGTGATGGGTAGGCAACTCGTGACACCGCACGAAGTGGCTAAGTAGAATAGCCTAGGACGGTGCCCTGCTGCACATCGCTTTGCTTTGGAGAGGCAGGATCGGTGGGAGGAAGCGAAGGATGCGTTGGCTCATGCTCAACGCAGGATGAAGAAGGCGGCTGACAAGAGCCGTAGGCCGGTCGAGTTCCAGGTTGGGGAGAAGGTGCTGCTGAAGCTTACGCCCTAGATTTGGAAGAAAATTCTGAGGAAGACAACACACAAAGGGTTGATTCTTCGTTACGATGGACCCTTTGAGATAGTTCGACACGTGGGACCGCTCGCCTATCAACTACGTCTTCCAGAGAGACTGAAGCTGCATCCCGTGTTCCATGTCAGCTTCCTGAAGGAGTACCATGAGGACAAAGAAGATAACACCAGGAGGGCATCGAAACGTGCCCCTCCTAACGTCCGGGTTCAGCACACGAGGGTTGCTGAGAAGATTCTTGACATGCGCGTGGAGGGCCAGAGCAAGAAGAACCGGAGGATCTTCTTCCTTGTCAAATGGAAGGGACTCCCAGAGGAGGAGGCAAGCTGGGAACGTGATACAACCCTGTGGCAGTTCGAGGACCTCATTGAGGATTTCCTGAAGATGCAGGATCAGTCGCGGACGCCTGATGGATCAGGTGGGGGAGGCATGTAACACCCCCAACTCCCGTGATACGGTAATACCGTGCGATAGCGGTATCGCACGACCGTGTGGTTCGGTGGCCACACTATGAAGTTCTGGAGGACTTCACCTTAACTTACGGACGGCTAAGAATGGGGTTTACCGCATGACCGCGGGTTCCCCTTGGCACAACACAAGTGTTCGGCGGCACTTGATGAGCTTGAGCTGCAACATCCTACGTAGGAGCGTGGGGCCCACTGATGACGTGGCGTGATGACATGGCGTGCTGAGGAGGCAGACGACATGGCATGCTGACGGAGCGGGCGACGTGGCATCGGTTGCAGAAGACGAAGGGATTGCACGGAAGATGAAGAGCCAAGCGCACGAAGAGTCATCTAAGAAGACAAAGGGTCTCCATAGAATACTAAGAGTCCTTGCATTCATTGTACATGTAATAATGGTGTCCCTTCGTATACCCCCAAGATGTCTATATAAGGAGGGGTAGAGCTCATTTGTAGATATCACACTCAGAGTGAGTCTCTTGCAATAACAAAGAGGGTTTAGTGCCAAAGCTCTTGTGTCCTTGTGCTTGTGTGCTTGTGTACGAGCATTCTAGCGGCGTGGTTACTTAGCGTGCTGGTGTACGTCTACACGCAAAGGGGAAGGCTGGTTAGCTTGGGGAAGCTAACGCCGCACAGGTTAGTCTCAAAAATTAGAGTTTGAGATTTACCCCTTTGACACATGCCATAGTAAATATTGCTGGTACAGTATAGGAACATATTTACATGAAAGTTTTTCATTTTCTTTTAAGAAAAAAGGTAACCAATGGCTTCATAATTATGACACACTAATTATTACTTTGACTGCCTTAGGAAAGTACTTCTCAAGAAACATCTTTCCATAATCTCTTAAGAAATAAATGTCCTCTTTTTCAAAGACATAACAAACAGTTTTATGAAGCACGAGAAATATTTAAACATTTACAACGGAAATACCCTCATCATGGAATTAAGCCGTGGATATTGTCATTTTTCTGACATTTTATCTTAATCATTCTAGAGTTATTGATGACTCTTGTGAGGGTAATTACATTAATTAAGTGAGAATCATGTCTTGTCACTTCACACACACATAACATCACAAATGAGTCCTAGAAGGACAAAAATGCAAGCTATAATGCAAATATAGAAAACCTGTCTCATATCTTTGTAAATTACCCCACACACAAGGATAGTTTTGCAATAATTAGAATCTAGCAAGGATTCTATGCAAATTTCTAGAGTGCACGTGTTTGGGGCGTGAGTTGCTAGGTTGGGGAGGCGCTTGGAGGTTTGATCTGATGGAACCGAGGCTCTGGCTTGAAATGATGGATCAGGATTAGATCACAACCATATGATCCAATTGATCCAATGACAATTGTACTTCAACGATAGATCTCCTCCTCCATGTGAGGAGGCTCTTGATCGATGCTCTGGAGAGGGGCTTCTCCTCCTTCATGCTCCTTCAACATCTTTGAATGTCGAGGAATCTAACTGATAACCTCGGGAAGAAGATGATGGTCCAAAGAAGTTGTTGTAAATCTTGGAGCGTTGAATCGAGGCAAGTTTGTCGGAGGTGGAGGATCTCAAAGTGGTTTCGTCGAATCTCTGACCATTGAAGGAGAAGACCTCTAGTCCTCGCTCTATGCATTTACTAGGAGTAGAGCTCAAGAAACACTTTGACAGGGTTGTAACATGGTCGGAGGGGACATGGATCTCGTCGGAGGAAGAGCTCTGTATTGGATCTCAATCACTCTCTCTCACTGCCATCAAAGTAAGGAGAGGGACGGGTGTAACATTACACAAAGGGTGTATGGGATGGAAGTTGGTCGGAGGGCAAGGTTTTGTTTAGCGGAGGAGGTGGTTGAAGTGAGTGTTTTCAACCACTTGGGAGTTGTCTCATGTACGGTGGAGGTTAGAGAAGGAGGTTAGGAAAGGATGAGGGGTGAAGAGATTATGTAATGACATATTGTATATGGGAGAAGGGGACGTGAGGTGGTCGGAGAAATAGGAGGAAGTTTTCTAGACGAAGGGTCACAACCTTTTGCAAGGGCAATTGCAGGAGGTAGGGGACAACACAGGCACCGTTGGATCAAGCGATCCAATGACGGAGGTTTGAGCACAAGCCATGAAGCATGAACCGCTTAATCAATCTGATCAAGCGATCCACAATTGGTCGGGGGTGAAATGAAAAGAGTCGTATGACCTGAAGATCATATGGTCTAGGATGCACGTGGGATCATATAAAGAGTCAACTATTTGGAGAGAGGAGATTGGTCCACGTGGATCAATTAGAAAATTAGAAAATAAGTGATAACTTATAGAGTGAAAATAAAATAATAAAAGATGTCAAATTAAAAAGTGTTCAACATGAAAGTTGTGTAACTTTTCAAGATATACAACTTTCATATGGAATTCAAAGTTAAAACTCAAAGTTAAAATACATGGTAGATACATAGTTATTATTTTTAAGTATTTTTAATTGATAAAAATACTTCTTTTATTTATGTTATTATTTTTGGAATTTTAATATAATAAATAAAATAAAATATATTATATTCAATATTAAACTTATTTTTATTTGATTTTTAATAAGAAGAAACATAGAAAATAAAGGAAACCATAATAAGTACTTATTTATGTACATTAATTAGTCTCATTTAGTTACAAGGTGTAAGATATTAAATATAATTAATTAGTTTTTTAAATAATTTGATTAGTTTAAGATAGAAAGACAATTAATCTAAATAGTGGTGATTAATCTGTAAGTCATCATAGCTACAATGGGAACATATGTCATTTTCCAAATACAAAGTGTAATGACATTCATAGAGTGATTATTCTTGTTAAAATTAGTGGGTGCCTTGAGTTCACATTTCTTGGGTTATAATTGTGTTTGGGAACCTTGAAAAAATTTATTAAAATCAAGTGGTGTCCTACATTTTGCATTATATATCAATAGTAATTAGGGGGATAAACCAACATGTAAGATCAAATCTCAACAAATCACCAATATTTTTTTATATTCACCTTCTCTTACCCATTAAGAATATGTTATATGTCCTTGATTGTGGATTCCATGTCAAAATGAGAATTCAACTACAAATTTGGTTGTACAATATGTTATTGAAATTGGGAAGGTCAGATGTCTTTTGTTATCATTATTATGTTGTTGAAGTTGCTAAGGTATACCATGATTTCTTCAACCTATATTAAGGTGATATTTATTTATTTATTCCCTTTGAATCCAGAAAATCATCTAATTAGATGGGTTGGTCCAAAGTAGCAAGATTTACGCTTGTTATCGACTAATAGAGATTGTTCAGGACTTTTTCAAGGGCCATATTGCTTATTATTTTGATCGTGTCCATTTCTTTTCTAACAACTTAATCTTGTCTAGCTTCTGAGCAATCAATAGTAGGTTTTGTATGGAAGAATCAATACTGTAGTGATTCGTACTCTACGATGTCACCAGTTTCTTATGTCTTGTTCATCAATAGAAAAATTATTATGGTCTCATTTTAAAGCCCCCGTGTTGCTCTTAAATTTGGTATAATCTATTCTCTATTTTGATCAGTGTGTATCTATTGAGAATTAAGAGCAATACAATGATCTTTTCTTGACGAATTCAATTACATTAACATTTTAATTTGCAATAAGTAAGCTTGAGCTTGTTTGATGAGTTTAGAGTTTAATTCGGTTAATATTCATTGATTCCATCCCATCAATAACATGAATGATGGCTAGACTTCTATTAATGGATCTAGGTAGATGATTAAATAGATACTTTGATGAACTAAATTGGGCATGGAGCGTACATCCATATATTAGGGCCCAATCTATATTAATTGGATTGCAAAATAGTCATTTTATTCAGGAGCTTAATTTGTAATTGTGAATTTGTGGGCATTTAAGTGTAGTGTATTTTTATACCATTCTATGGCATTTAAATTGAATCAACTCGCATTTATAAACAATCACAAAAAAATAATTTATACATTCATCTTGTGTTGCATTCTTGATTTAGACACACTCTAAATTACTCAACTTAAGTATTTAGAACTTAATTAAATAAACTAGGAGCTTGTGTCCTTGAGTTCGACCCTAAACTTATCCAGGTTAATTTAGCATCAATCTCTTCACAGAGATTCAAATATCTAGGTTCTGATAAGCCGATATCCGATCGTACTACAATATGATATTATTAACATTACCAATCAACGATTCATCAGATAGCGTTGTTGATGCGGATATGGCTACATTAATTATATTTATTATATTGATTTTTTCTTATTTTGTTGACTTTGTTGTGGTGTTGTTTTTGTTGACTTGTCTGTTATATTGATTGCTTATTATCTCTTTAGAATATTTAACCACAGGTTGTTTTGGTACGGCCCGCAGAGTCGAGGTGATCGACTTGACGTAGAGGTCTAGAGCTCGGAGCTCTAGCTGAGAAGACCAAAGCAGCTGGAATTTATGAAAGAGATAATTTAGCTAGTGTAGTTAACTTAAATTAATTTTGTAATTATTTTGTGTTGTAATTAATTTGTAAACTTAATTGTATATTTCTAGCATCTCTTATTTTGAGCTCACGATTATTAAAATGGATGTCTAACTTTTAAGTTTGGTGTATCAAGACTTGTTTCATCCTCTCTGAGGGTGGGCGTCAACTTAAGTGGCGTATTTAGGACCTCATACATGGCTTTTAAAGCTTCTTATAGGTAATTTTATATGTGCCATCATAAATGGGCCACACTTGCTCATCTCAAAGATTCACTAAATCATACGCACTTAATACATTCTAATTTGCTCAAATTAAACCCACTTCTATCCGACTGATAAAACTTATGAATTAAGGTATGATTTTTTGACCCGCATTACATATAGTACAATATTTAAATTTAATATTTCATAGAGCACGAAGAGTACTGGGAAGCGTTGTAAATATACCTTCTTTTGAGCATTCATCATTTTTCTCACATTGCATTCAGCTCCTCTCAACTCCTTTATCTTGATTTATAACTTAGGATCAAAAAGAAATAGGACTGGATGTTAGGCGATATATTCCACATGCTCACATTAATTCAAGTGATAACCTACATTAAAAATTGGGATCGCTAGTCAGATCGGTTTAATTTAATTTGTAATAAAGACAAACTTATACAGTAAAGCCCTCATTATACTCATGCACTTAGAACATAGTGGGTGTTGAACAGGGTTTTGCGGAGGTCTATAAGTCTCACAAGGCGAGAAATCCAGTCGTCGAGTTGACCTCGCACGAAACCCCAATTCAAACAACAATTAACCAACAACAATGATCAAACAATGAAAAGCGATGCGGAGTTAAAATTTATTATAAATCTACAACAAAGATGTGTATAGGTGCAAATATGTGTAGAGTGTCGAACACAGGGAACAAGCAGGTAGATCGGGGCAAAGAATTGCACAAAAATTAACGTGATGTATTTGTCTATAGATATGCTATTTTTTGTGGGTTTTTAATTTTATATTTTATATTTTATATTTTATTTTTTATTTTTATATTTTGATTTTTGATTTTTTGATTTTATATTTTCTTTTTATATTTTATATTTTTTTATATTTCCTTTTTCTTTTTAAAAGATATATAAAGCTATATAGAATATATATATAAGAGGGGTAATAGAGAGATAAAAATAGGTAAAAATATCCAAAATACTAGAAATAAAATCTTTTTGTGCTTTTTATATTTTTTGGTGTTTTTATGATTTTTCTATATTTTTGCTAATTTGTTTGGTATTTTCAAAGTAAATGATACTCAAAATAGGGAATAGGATAAATATTCAAAATTAAATTGGAGATAAAAAATAGTAAACAATAACCAAAACTCTCCAAATTAATTTTAAAATAAAGACAATAAGATAGAGAAAATTTAGAACAGGAAATGTAATTTTTAGCTTTTCGCTGGATTTTTATATATTTCTATAGAGATTTTTAGGGTTTTTCTATTTTTTGAGTTTTCTTTTATATTTTTTAGTGATTTTTTGTCTAAAAGTTAAAGGTGCAAAAACACACAATATATATATTTTGGGGATTTTTTCAAAAATGTTTTATAATTTTTATGTATTTTCTAATGCAAACATGGATGAAAAATGCAAGTTTATTTTTTTATAAAGAATAAATAGTTCAAATATGAAAAATAAAAATATGGCATCAAAATATATTGCAACGGGAATCTAATTCTATTTTTTTGGATTTTTTAGAGCTTTATAGATGCATGAAATAAATAGGGACAACAAAGAGAAAATACAACACTAGTAGGGGTATTTTTGTAAATATGAAAAGCTGAGGGGCCAACATGCAATTTGACACACAATATTCAAATCCTTGGTCTAATTACAAAATCCGCAACCCACGGGGGTTTCTTAGAAAAAACACCAAGATCACGTGTCAGAACACGTACGCTACTAGTAGGGACTGAAACGTAGTTTCTACAAAACTTGAGGACTAAAGTGCAAAATATCCAAAAGAATATAACTACATAGAATAGTTCCTGGACTCCACAGAAATTATAAAAACCCCAAGGGGTCAGGTCGTAAAATGCCATCCTTACGTGGTCGCCCACGTAAGGTGACGTGGCTCGGACGTACATGTAAATATGGGAAAATACGAGGTCTGTTTTGCAAATTATACAGAAATTATAACACGACAAATGAATGTTTCAGGTCTGACTATTAAATAGAAAAAGCACATGGGTAAAGAAGCAACATACCCACATCTATAACGGGAGCAGACGGTGCTGATGTAGTCACTAATGCCACGTGCCCTCCCGAGAAGCGGCGATGACAGTTCGTGCCGATGGTTGAGATCATATCTTCAAGAGACAATCCAACGGTGGAGGTGCTATGCGATCCGACGGCTACTGCTTGCTCTGGGGGGCGGCCTTGATCTGATGGCGGAGGGGTTAGAGGAAGAACAGGGACGAACTCCGTCGAGGCGAAGTTTGTCGAGCTCAATCCCCTTCCCTCGATGATCCCTGAAGCTCCAAATGGGCCAATGGACTCCTGTGGTGCCCCTTTGTGTGCTGGTGGCGGCAAAAAGGGTCGGTGGCTTTTGGAGTGCTCCTACAGTGGCGAGGCAAAGGAGGACCCTAGGAAGCTCCAGCGGTGCGCAAAATCACCTCCAATCGTTTCTCTTATCTCCTAGCACCTGTAAGATAGGTTAAGGAGGTAGAGGGCAAAGTGCCTCGACCCTCGTGACTGCAGAATGAGGTGGAGGTAGCGAAAGAGGAACTCGTCGGTGCAAGCTCCGACGAGAGGGTGGCAGAGGGCTATCAATTGGGTGAAAGACAAAACGAAGTATGGGAATCGCTTCCTAAGACTAAGAAAAAGCTAAGAAATGCAAAAAAATGGATAAATCGAACCTCGATGGTTGTAGAAGCCAGAGATGGACTTTACGATTGTTGGCCGAAGATGGGGGTTGGAGCCACTCCTTGGCCCTCGCCTGAGCTCCCCTCGCCTCGCGAGAGGCACCCCTGTCACCAGCGTCAATCTACGTAGGAAGAGAGAGTCAAACCAGGTCCAAGAAGGGTCCGAAAAGTGAAGGGAGGTCGGATTGGTTTTTGAACAAACGGTTGGGACGGCAAAAAGATCGATGAAAGCAGCTCGATGCAGTATCCCAATGCCCGATGCATGCACTAGGCGGGGATCCTCGATCTGTGGAGAACAAAAGTCAAGAAGACACTATCACGAAAGGATGCAAGGAGGATCCTTGAAAAAAATCGAGAAAATCGACAAAAACGAGGTTCTGACAACAACGGGAGGTGGGTCAGAGAGTTGACCCGCGGTCAACTCTCGGACCCTCCTGGTTGGTCCACGTGGACCAACCAGGAAAAATCCTAGAAAAAGAATTGTAAAATAAATTAAAAATAATAAATGAATTTATTAATTTTAGATTATTAAATAAAAATGTTTATTATTTTCTAATTATTTTATTATGATTTTTATTTATTTTTTAGAGGTTTAAAATTACAAGTTACCTTTTGAGTGCCACTACAAGCAGATGACCCTAAGGGGATGGTCCCATAACGGTCATGGGACCGTCCCCTATGACACCGTATCATTTAATCAGATGGGATGCTTACCGCGAACGTCCCTTTTATTCAACCATTGGAGACGGTTGTAACCGTCCCTTTAACATTAAAGAATGGGGACGGTTACGACCGTCCCTAATACCATGCATAGTAGGGATGGTTTCCACCTTCCCCGTTATAAGAACATAGGGGACGGTTATAACCGTCCCCTATATTCGAAGATCATTTCAGGACGACCACAGAAGACCTTTAGGGACGGTTACAACCGTCCCCATTAGGTCCCACGGTCGATATCGACGACAGGGAGTCAATGTCAAACAGATGCGACGGTCACAACCGTCGCCTATGTCAAGTAACGGGGACGTTTGCAACCGTCCCCTCTGTCAAAAGGTCCTGTAGAGACGCCAACAGAAGGCTTTAAGGGACGGTTTAAACCGTCTCGTTTAACCCTCATGGGCACAAATGTTAGACAATCAGGTCCTTTCAAGAGGAAGGGACGGTTGAAACCATCCCCCTTGATGATCAGAGGGGACGGTTTCAACTGTCCCGCCCGCTAAATTGGCCTATAGAGACGCCAACAAAAGACCTTTGGAGACGGTTGGAACCGTCCCCTTTAGCTCCCATGAGCACCAAAAGGAGACAACAAGGGTCTATCATGCGGAGGGGATAGTTCGAACCGTCCCCCTTGATAATCAAAGGAGACAGTTCAAACCGTCTCGTTCGCATTGGGATCTATAGCGACGCCAACAGAAGAGCTTTGGGGACGGTTACAACCGTCCCTGATAATCTTTGAAAGGCAAAAATGCATCCCGTGAGCTATTTTGGACAGATGGGACGTTTCTTTAGGACAATAGGGGACGGTTAGAACCGTCTCCAATACCCTCTGACAACAAAAAATTAATAAATTCATGGTATTTTTGTCATGCTCCTGCTGCAAAACCACATAGGACACTTAAAAGAAACCAAATTTTCACAACATAATATTTAAAAATAAACAATTTTTCAGTCGTACATCATCGTAGCCACTACTAGAAAGATTACAATAAAATGTTCAAGATAAAACTAATTTTTTTACATACTTATTTTACATCCATGGTAATCTATTCCAATTCTTCACTTTCCTCGCTCTCCTCATCACTTTCCTCATCATTGCCGAGTTGTGCAGGTTCTACAGGCGGCGGGGCATGGCTTTTAAGATGGCTTATGTGTGCCATGACATTCGCCATATCCATACGCATCTTAGCTACCTCTTCATCATGTGCGGACATCTTTGCCTTGACCTCGCGCAACTCCCTCTCCATCTCTCTTTCCCTTTGGCTCCCTTGCGAGGAAGTCTGAGACCCACTTGCACCACCCATTCTGTACCATGTACGGATCGTTTCTCCACGCCCTCCACAATGTATGCATCCACTGTGTTATGGACCTGTGGCTTGGCGGAATGCATCACCGGCATACAAAAGGGGAGTGCTCGTCCCCGTGCTATCTAGCAAGGTGGTGCTGGAGAGCCTAATCATTTCTTTATGCAAGTATAAATACATTAATTATTTTCAATATAGTAATATGAGGCATTCTAAAAATTAAAAATAAATATTACTTACATGAATTGGTGAGTAGGCATCATTAACCCACTGCACTTCTCCTCCTAAATCTCGGCTCTTTGACCTGGCAAAAACCTCTACGCGGGTCATTTCTCTTTCGTTATCCCTCAACTTAAAAAACATAAAAGAAGATATTATAATAAATTATTCTTCCAAAATTAGTCATTCTAAATTTTTTTGATACTAACAAAATCATGCTTCAATTGGTTTGTGTTCTTCCTCCCCATCTTGTGGGTGGACCTAAAACCTTTGAAACGATTCGCAGTATTTTTTGTAGATATTGCCTGAAATTAAAAAAAGTTAGTACAAACATAAAACAAATAATTAGGAAAAATTATACATACCGAGAACTCCTCACTGGAAAAAAAATGATCAACTCCCTCCATTGATCTGGTGTAACACTAGGTGGGACATTCTGCACAAGCTACTCATATGGAATCTGGGGGTTGTAATACTAAAAATGGAAAAATAAGTGTCGTGAATGTTCAAATCTTTCTTTATGAATATATAAATATCTTGTTACCTTTGCCTTTATGCGTTTCTTGTATCGACGCAACAACTCAACGGTATGCGAGGGAATCTGGGAATCGACATGGGCATTTCGTTCCCATGTAAAGACAGCCTTGTACAACAAACATAATAAAGTTTAGTATAATAAAATAGTACAAATTCGTTGTTTGATTTTAGAATACCTCCAAATCGAAAAGTATTGCAGCCTTGACATCATAAGGAACCTGTCGAAAGTCGTGCGTTGTGATGGGGACACATGCACGAGCAACCTGCCCAAGGTAGCTCTGAAACTCCGTGGAGTTCTCCCCCACTGCATCTCCGTCAACAATACGAATATGTAACTTCTGCCCGAGTGCGAGACAATCCAAAAATCTACACTGAGACGGTCCACGTCGTCTCTGGAAACCGCCAATGCCAGCATCAGAAGATCCTCCCTGTGGCTGCTGAGGAGGTTCGGGAATTTACCGAATACGTCTAGGTCTAGGAGCCATATATGCAATTCAAATGCAGTTACTTTAAAAATACATATAGAGAGATCCGAAGAAATTCAATTATTTGAATATAAAATAAAAAATAGCATTACCTCGTGTTGCTAGTACCAAGCGTTGTCTACTACTTCATGAAAAAAACCATTTGAGTTATTTTGGTATGTAACGTCATTATCCAATGCATCTTCCTCTTCGTTAACATCGAAGAGATCTCTTGGTGTTGTCCTAATGGGTATAATCCATCCACTAACTGAGTTATCTGGAATATAGAAGACCTGTTCTATCTGACTGGCAAGCGCATATGGCTCATTTATTTGTAACCGACCTGTTTGCTTTAAAGAGAGAACTCCATTTTTATCCTTTTTGTAACCTACTCTAACGCGACCCACATCGAATCAAATACAATGAAATAGAACACACCTTGCATCATGTGTAAAACTGATTTCTAGTATATCCACATGGGCATTATTGATTTCTTCTAAATTGACTCCTTCACTACGATACGTCCAGTTCGTATAATGAAGCTAAAAACCGTTTAATATCAGATGCTCATAAACTATGGTTCGATTTTGGGTCAGAGTGTTCTTGCATCTTATGCAAGGACAATGAATCCTATCTCCTTCACCTCCTACAATATGATAGAGTGATTCATATCTAAATGTCCAGTCTAAAAATCCGATAACTCCTTTGTTATATGTCCGATAATCATCGAATCTTTTGTTCATCCAACTTTTGTCCATTTCCTAAAGGTAAAGATCCAAAGTTAATTACAATGTCAATATCTCTTACTAATCAATTCTACACCATTCTTCCTATATTTTTAAAGTTTTAATATCCCAGAGACCATACCTAAGTTTCAATAATATATGCTAAGTTAATGTGTACATCTTATACTAAGTTAATGTGTATTCCAGATAGCATAGCTAAAGACAAGCAAACAAATGGAGAATGTATGTATTAAATTAGAAGTTCTAAAAACTAAGTTATTGATCCTACAAACTAAACTATTAGGCATATAAACAACTACATTACAAATACTTCATTGTTCTAAACACTAAGCTATTATTTAAAAATTCAAAGCAATCATAAGGAAGCATATTTTAATTAAAAATTTAATAAAACTAAAAATAATTGAAAAACTCACAATCGAATAAGAGGAGAAATCGTGACGGCGCTAGATGAGTAGGGCGGATGGAGGAGGGCGGCGGAGGGATGACTGCGACGGATGGACGAGGGCGACAGAGGGAGGTGGCGTCGGATGGAGGAGGGCGGCGGAGGGAGGAGGGGCGGAGGGAGGAGGACATCAGAGGGAAGAGGGTGGTGGAGGGAGGCTTCAACGACGAGCCGACGGCAGAGGGAGGAGGGCGCGCAGGGAGGTAAGGCGTGCCGGCGACGGAGGGAGGATAGTGCGCGGGGATTTTGGGAGGAGGGAGGAGGAATGGTGGAAGGAATGAGGCATGGATTCGGCCGAGAGGATATAAGACCATCGGGGACGGTCGTTCGACCATCCCCTATAATAATGATCGGGGACATTTATAAGTGAACCGTCCCCTTTGGTGACAGATATTTGGCAGACCGCGCCAATTACACAGGCATCGGTGACGGTTATGCAACCGTCCCTTATACCCAACTATAGGGGACAGTTGCAAGCGTCCCCTATAGTTGGGTATACGCGACGGTAACAGTGGAGTATAGGAGACGGTTATGACCGTCCCCTAAAGTGCTCGGGTATAGAGAAAACAAGCTGGGGCTCTACTCGTAAGGGACATCTATATAACTATCGCTAAAGGGTCAATTAACTGAGACGGTCAGTACCGACCGTCGCAAATACTTGACAGAGGGGACGGTCAATCGACAACCGTCCCCTATTCTACTATAGGGGACGGTTGCTCATTGATCGTCCCCAATAAGCGTCCCCAAGGGCCGTCCAGTTTGTAGTGTGCTATATATAAGTATATTTATCTATATATTTTAATCTTTTATTTTTATTTTGTATTTTTAATTTTATTATTTTGGTTTATTATTTTATAAATTTATATCTTAATTTTATAACTATAATATTGTTTTATTTTATTTTTCTGATGTATTATATACAATTAAATAAATAGATGTATACTCTATATATGTATAAGTATAGGTGTTTTACCTATGTATTTTATGCAAATATTTTATTTTTATGTTTTATTCTTGTTTTAATATGTAGATATATTATAAATAATATTTGTAAAATTATAAAAAATAAAATTATAAAAATAATGAATAAATAATAAAATGAATATTTTAATCGGTACAAGTATACAATAGGGTTCCAAAACCTAACTTTCAAACCGTAAATCCAAAAAATATAAACCACCTTCATTAAATAGATTATTGAAAATTATTTATAATTAAAGGTGATTTTGATATATTTTGAGTGTTTATTTGAGATATATGGGTCTGGGAAGTTGGGGTTTTGGATTTTTATTCAGATCATATATTTTTATCTGTATATTATTTTTGTATTAAATAAATTTTGTATTCTTCTATATTTTATTATCTACAACTTTTATGTACAAAGTTTCTTTATTTGAAGTATAAAAAGTGGAACTAAAAATAAGTCCCAAAAATGAAGGGAAAATGAATAAAATAAATAGGTATTTTTATTAGATTTTTGGCCCTTGTCTCCCCTACTTTATTCCTTGTCGACCTAGTCATCGAGATGCCTAGGTCTTGGGATTTCGGGCCATAAAATATTTACAATATTTTACTCTTTTTCTTTTCTTTTCTTTATTCTATAATTTTGGCTTTAAAAATTGTATTTTATACACTATTTACACAATGATGCATGAATGATAAAATGCCTAAATTAAGCCTATTTAAACGCATTTACCAGGGTTTTTAAGGCCAAAATGATAAAACAAAGATGATGAAACGGAGATTCATCATCCCCCTATACTTGCCTTTGCTAGTCCCTAGCAAACACTTATGCAATAAGTGCAGAAAAAGAGAAACAAAGAAAAGAAAAGGAAGAAAGATGGATTAAATTTAATTATCAAACTTGTCTTCACAAAATCAAAGTTTCGGGCTTAAGTCGCACCTTTGAAATTTTATGCGGACGGAACCTTAATGGGAATCAGATTTGAAATCCAACAGCCTCCGAGAATCCCAAAACTATGTTCAAGTCTCCTCAATAGCTAGGTCAGAATACTTCAATTCATACGCAAACCCTTACGACTATGAATCTGACTCATACAGTGTAAGTGATGGTGGCTCTCCCCAACTGAAATGACAAAGAGACTGACTTCTCCAGTATGATAATCCAGTGATTCCCCAATCCAGTAACTCCTTCCTCGAGGAGCGGGGTATTCCCTTCCAAGTTCAACTGACAACTAGCTCAAGAGGAGGGGGTGAAGAGAAGAATGGACGGTAGCCAGTGTGGTGATGAGTACTCATTCATCACTCTTTATTCTTTTATTTTAGCTAAATATCTTGGCAAAACATCATGTATATAGTAGTAAATACAATAAATTACCAATAAGCATGCATTTGTTAATATTTAATAATTAGCATGTATTTGTGTAAAAATAAAAGAATAAAGAATAAAATAAAAAGAAGGAAATATTTAGAATAAATATTGAGTGACCTGAACCCAAGAGAGGGTCCAGACTGGACCCGATCGCCAAATAAAATAAGTAGAGAGAGATAGGGCCACTCTACCTTGTGTATATTCCTTCTTATATGTATCCCGCTTCGCCGGAGCTCGCCCAAGTCATGTCCACCTTCTAGGAGATCCGACCATCGGCGGGTTCATCGGTCCTGTCCACCTGACGTGGAGGAGCCGTGCGAGTCGACCACCATCTTCCGATCATTCATCGAAGCCACCGATCTCCCTCGGTGGTCTGGTGAACTTCGCCCAGGCGGAGTTCTTCTGGACCTTCCCTCTGCCGTTGGATCATGCCCTTCGCCCAGATTGCATCACATCCATCTAGAGCCTGCACCTTTCAGGCTGTTAGATCTGACATCAAACGGCCTCCGTACGCCCACGTTCGCACCCTCCTAACGGCCGTTGGATTCGCCAGCTGTACGCGCCAGAGCCGCACGACGTCATCTAGTCAGAGCGTGCCACCTGTCACCCCACGCGTGACGCACGAGCGGCTTGGGTAATTTGCTCCACTACCCCTGCATTTATTTCCTTTTATTAGTTAGTCTGTAAAATAAAAAGTACACAGTGAGACTTTTTGCATCTGTGCCCCTTATGTTTTCGATATTTGCACTTTAGCCCTTTTGTATGTGTAGCACGTGGTTCCACACGTGACTTTGGGATATTTGCATGTTCCTGCCTAGACTTTATTGCTGTTATCGAATGAAGTTTTATAAATAGGAATTACATTTATTCCCCTGAGTGCCTGGTTCATGTTCCGCCCACGTGTGGATCTGGTTATTTTGCAAATCGAGGCCTAAACTATTTCCACGTGTTATTATTTGGCTAGATACTTTCTAATAATTGCATTTAGGTCCTTATATGCTATGTGTTTCCTTTTTGTTAGAATAAATAGCAATTTTTGTCCAAAATTCATGAAATTTTAACACATGGCTCCTGCCATGGTGTAGAAATTATGTGAATTTTTGGGTTCTTTTTTATTCCATTTAATATTTTAAAAAATGCAAAAACCTCAAAAATTACTACTGTTTGTGTTTAAAAATCAATTAAAAATATAAAAAACCTTTAAAAATTCCAAAACAATTATTGTTTGTGTGTTTTGACTTGTTTTGATTTCAATCCAATTTTTGTTGAATTTGCATTTATAAAAACCCTAAAAATTGAAAAACATTAAAAACCTTAGAAAAATCATTAAAATTCGTAAAAATTCAAAAATATGTTTTTTTTTCTGTTTCTATAATTAGATTTTTATTTTTAGTTTATCATAAAATTACCGCTCTAATTTTATAGGCATTTTAATATTTTTTAAATTGCCTTTAGATTCAGGTTGTACACTACCTTTTATTTTTGGTTTTATTTTATTTTAGAAAAATAATTAAAAATCAGAAAAATCCAAGAAAAATAATAAAAACACTTGAATATTTCTAAAATCCAAAAATATTTTTATTTCAATTTTTCGATTATTTTTGATACCTTAAATAATTGCTTGTGTGTGCATTTTTTATTTCTTTTACCCCTTTTCTTAGTTTTAAAAATTACAAAAAATTTGAAAAGCCTAAAATCCACCAAATCATTTTATTTCTTTATTTTTATTTGGATCCTCGACTACTTTGTAGTCCACGCATTCCGTGCTAATTGAGTTCGACCCTGGTAGCTATACCGGGTAAAATAAAATAGCGAGACCGCTATTCGTTTGTTTGATTGATTTATCGTTATTGTGGTGGTCTTCTTTTTCTTGATTGATTCCGATCCGAGTGGTTGAGGTCGCACCATTGACACATTTTACCCTTAGTCGCTCGGGATTTTCGGGCGCACATCAGAATGGCGTCGTTGCCGGGGAGCACGGCTTAGTAGTCGACTTTCTTTCTTTTTCGGTTTTTCTTTTTCTTCTTTTATTTTCTTTTAGTTGTTTTCTTTTTCTTTTTCTTTTTGTTTTTATTTGTTTTTATTTTATTTGTTTTTGTTTTTGTACTTATTATTTTATTTTATTTTATTTTATTTTTCATTATTATAATAATTGTTGGAATGACACATCTTCTGTTTCGATTTTCTTACGAGGGTCCGACGATCGTGGGCGGCTTTCTTCGGAGAGCCGACATACCCGTGGGTCTTGGAGGCGGCTCGTTTCTACATCGAGCCGCAGGAGAGCCTGAGAGAGGAGGAGCAGAAGTGTGGGGAGTGTTAGCTTAGCTTAGCTTAATTTTATTTTCTGCATTATATTATTATTGTAATAATACAAGTACACACTCAGACACTCTTAGACTTGGTGGATTTCTCGGGGTCTGTTTCACCGAGCATCAGTGTGCTCGGGGGACCTCACCGTGATTTTCACCGATTTTGTTTTGATCACTTTTGTTTTCTTTTGATTCTCGAAGGTTTTAGCCTTAGACTTAGGATTTTCACTTGCTTTGTGACGTAATTATTAAGGTCCAACCCTAATTGATTGCCTGCTCCTATAGATCGTAATTGGACCTTATTAATTAATTCACTAATAAAAAAGTTAACTCGGTCACCTGAGGGTTCACGTGCCGCTAGAGGCCGTATACAACACTGGCAGGATCCGTTGTGGCAAACACCGATCGACATCAGAGACCGGACCCCGACTCCTCTCGTTGACCCGTTAGCTATTGTGCTTCGCGAGTAGAAATTATCTGTTTAAGGTCGATTTCTTCGTGCATCATTTAGATAGGTTTACTTTTTGTCTTTAAATTTATTTGCGGATCACTTTGCATATAGAGACCTGGAGTCAGGTACGCATCTCTTACTCAGCATGCATCATCATGTTTAGTCGCGCATCGCCTTTTTCATCTTCTTCCCCCTGTTTTTGGACTTAATAATAATCCGGAGAACCGAAAAATTCATTAGGCGTTGTTTTACTTGAAAAATACCTAAAAACAACAACTATAAAATTGGGAATATTTAAGCAAACTTGACCTAAAAAAACACCACCAAAAAATTATCTTGGGAGAGCAATCCCCTCCTTGTATGGTTTGAATGAGCGAGAGAGTGACCCGCACCCTAGGCTAGAGCCACATCCGACCCTTCTTCATACTACTGGTCTCTAGTTAGTCATTCTCTAGTGAGGATCGCTCTGGTCTCCGGTAAAGCAGGCCGCGATATCCTTAACAGAGCGAGTCGATCGGGTAGGCGGTAAACGGTCCGCGACTTGTATTGGCTGGGAAAGATCTAGCTTTGGATCGGAATAGTCTCCTGGGGATGTTGGATTCCCAACAACTCGCTTAATCGCTCTGAAAGACTGTTTGATCACCTAATAAAATTAACAAGATAAAAGACTGAACCTTCACGGTCATCAGCTCTAAGTGAATAGGTGAATCGGGGGTTTGCTTGACCGATCTTGTTTGCTTTTCCAGATCTCATCTGCCTTCACTCGCCAGATCAAGACGATAGGTAGGAGGTCCCTTAGGCAGCCTCTGGCTGCACCGCTTTCGAGTACTCAGGCCCATTCGTCTAGGTTGGTTCGCGAGAGCTGAGACCCGCTCTCCGAACCCGAGTTTGACTCCACCATGTTCCCCCTCGACCATCCTTCTACTAGTCTTGAGGTGCCCGAACAGAGACCATAGCAACCAGTTGATTTATCGGCACCTGAGTTTGGGTCTTTTGCCTTTGCAGAGACTATGGCCAGCAACGAGGAGCGCACTGATGGACCCAACGGGAACCAGACATATGTACTTGATCAGGGTGCCATCAACAACACCCTATTAGCCTCCCTGGAGACCATGCAGCGACAGATCCGGGATCAGGGGGCTTTCATGGTAGACATGCGCCGCGAGATGGAGCAGATGCGAGTCAACAGAGAGCAGCACAGACCCGGTGGAGGAGGAGGAGATATCCCTGATGATAGAGAGCCTGAGCAGCTGCCGCAACCAGCACCTGCACGACCGATGAGGGAGTTGCACAACCCTGGTGCAACTCTCATCCACAGATGGATAGTGCTGCCAGCCATTTTGGGAGATTTCAAGCTCCCGCCTCAAATGATTCAGCTTCTTCCCCGCTTCCATGGACTCGCCACAGAGGAGCTGCACCTTCATCTCTAGGAATTTGAGATGATTTGTAGTACTGTCCACAATTGTCTCGTGGATGAGGACACCATCAGGATGATGGCCTTCCCTTTCTCCCTTGTAGATATAGCAACCAACTGGATGAAGCATTTAGGGAGATTTGTCACCACGTGGGAACAGCTCCGGAACGAGTACTTAAACAAGTATTATCCACTCGGCCATACAAATGCAGCCAGGGCCCTGATAAGCAATTTCTCCATGCTCCCCAATGAGCAATTTCACGAAGAATGGGACCGCTTCAGGGAGCTCACAGACTGGTGTCCCCATCATGATAATTCGAAGCCCAATCTCGTCCAGACTTTCTTCTGCGGGCTGACACCGGAGTTGCAGGGGCTAGTCAATGCATCCTGTAGTGGGTTCATACTTTTCCAAGGATGAGGATAAGGTCTGGGCCATCTACGAGGAGATGGCCGAGAACTACACGGTGATGTCCCAAACCCGATTATACACCCAGGGGAAGCCCATGCCACAGGTCGTGTCCTATCAGAGGATAGCACAGGTAGATGCCGGTCCATCCACTTCATCAGCAGTCGCAGCGCAGGCAGAGTCGACGGTCGCTGATATGGGGATTATCAACGAGAAGTTGGACCGGATTGAGTTGATAGCGATGAAGCAGTGCCAGGGCATGACGCAGATCGACCAGATGGCACAGATGCTGAGTGACCTAGAGACCCAGATCATGTGTCTCCAGGAGGCACAGACGGCTTCTCAGCCCTGTCTCAGGTCACAGCCAGATACCGACAGCAGCAGCTCGACCCAGCCCTCTGCCCACTATCGACAGGTGCACCATATTCAGGAGGAGCCGTTCTAGCAGCAGCAACAACAGTATGTTCAGCCGCCGCCATCTCAGGACAATCGGATGGTGGTGTATCAGCCGGACCAACCCCTGGCAGTTCTCCCCCACCCACCTACGAGCAGGAGCCGTTGATGGACGTCAACGGGATCTGGTATGACCGACCTCAGCCTGGGATCCGACGAGACCATCCCGGATTCCGTTGGTCGACCGGAGGTACCAGTTCCCAACAGCAGCCTCCAGTTCAGGGTGGCCAGTACGACCAGCAGCAAGAGCAGCACCAGCAGCCCCAGTTCCCACAGCAGCAGCAGTCACATCCCCAGCAGCATTACCAACAGCATGGTCCTCATCCCTATCAGCAGGGACGGTCTTGGAAGCAGCAACAACAGCCTCAACAGTATCATCAGCAGTATCGCTCTCACTCTCAGCAGCAACTGCCTCATTTTCAGAGAGGCCACCCGTCTGGTTCTCATGGGCCAACCTATGAGAACCCAGCCTTAAACGATCTAGCCTGCATCATCTCTAAGCAGCAGGCTACCTTCCGATGGGAGATGGACGAGTTCCGTCAGGAGATGAAAGAAATAGTCAAAGGAAAGGCCGCCATCCCTGCCCAGATTGAGCCGAACCCGAACAACCTCAGGAGGAAGTCTGAGCAGGTAGAGTTTACAGAGGTTACCACTCCTAGTGATTCACTTGGTGATATTACTGCATACACTTTTGATGCTGACTTTGTTACACTTAGGAGCTGTAGGATGCCAGCTGGTAGTGCCTCGTCTGAGCGACGGCCCCATGCAGCTTCAGGAGCGCCAGACGAGGAGGAGAGCGGTGTTGATGCCGCTCGTGATGATGATGATGGTGGTGGTGGTGCTGACGCCACCAAGGATGTTGATCCAGCTGACGGTATTGAGGCCATCACTTCACCAGATGTAGGAGGTGGTGCCGATGCCACCAGAGTTGATGCTGAGCCAGATCGCGGTATTGATGTCGCGATTCTAGATGCCGTGGGTGGTACCGAGGCCACCAGTTCTACTCCTGTTGCAATTCCCCCTATTTATGTATATCAAGATTGATCTAATAATAAAGGAAAGGGTTCTTCATTTATGAGTCCATTTGTGTTATTTGGAGATGTTTATATGGATTCTACTTTGCCGCATCAGCAGGGACCCGATCCTAGCCCTCCATCTGAGGAGGGCCCAACCATCCTCTTTCTCCAAGAACTCCGCTGGCTAAGGGGCCCAAAAAAGAAAATCCAAAAAATCCCATCAGTTAGAGTTCAGCCAGCAGATGATGGACATATTTCGTATACAACTGACTCTACAGGAGGCCTTGGAGCACATCCTCCTCTTCTAGAGGAACCTTAGGGACGTGACTACTATAGGAAGAGGAGGAACCACCAATCAGAGATTCATGTGCTCATTCGTGCCACCTGCTTCGCCATCCAAAACCGTCTGCCAGCCAAGAGGCCAGATGCAGGAGCTCCTTATGTCAGATACCACATTCATGAGCAGAGGTTCGATCGGACTCTATTAGACAGCGGTTCTTCCATCAACCTACTTCCAGCAGCCTTACTCGACCGATTCGAGTTTGGCCCTCTTCGACAGAGCAGGACATCCCTTCAGTTTGCTGATCGATCTGAGGCCGAAGGGGTTGCTGAAGGACGTGGTTGTCATAATTCAGGTCCTGAAATTCCCCGTGGACTTCGTTGTGTTAGACATGGAGATCCCTGAGTCTGTGACCGATACCCCCATCATTTTAGGACGCCCGTTCTTGGCCACAGCCAAGACAATATCCGACCATGATAGCAGGAAGGTGTACTTTCGCATAGAGGACGAGAGTATACAAATAGAGACGATAGACGAGACCAGAGCATGAGATTCAGCTTGCTCAGAGTCGCTCATCGATTCAGAGAAGATGACAGAGGTAGAGCGAGACATCCACCAAGATTGTGATTTTGTGATTACAGATGATGAGGCAGTTTGGTCGGACCCAGTTTCACGAGCCATCCTCTCGCCTTCAGAGTCCGTTGATGCACACATTCCATTAGAGGAGAGCTCGGAGAGCACATTCCTGGTACATGATACAGTTCAGGCAGCAGATCACATTCAGGAGGGCGAGGCAGTTGATTTTTATTCAGATTCAGATCCCTTGGAGTCAGACATTGATTGGACAGAGTTTGATGATATGATCCCATGTCTGACTTCCACAGAGCCAGCAGCTAGGGTGGAGATTGATCCCATTCAGAACACAGACACACCAGCAAAGTAGTCTTCACCAGATTCTCAGGATCAGCGAGAGTTCTCCCATGCAGATTTGGTCGCATTCACTCAGACCTTTCAGAGGCCAGATCCACCAGCACCCAGCTGTCCAGAGCTGAAGCCCTTGCTGCAGTCGCTGAAGTATAGGTTCCTTGCGGGCGAGCATGAGATGCACCCAGTCATTATCTCAGCGGATTTGACTAGAGAACAAGAATCTCGTTTGATGGAAGTTCTTGAAAAGAACTGCAAGGTGATAGGATGGAGCGTAGGCCGATCTCCAGGAGATAAGTCCGGCCCTGTGCTCGCATCATATCTATCTCGAAGAGGACGCCAAGCCGTCACGTGAGTTCCAGCAGCGGCTGGACCCGAATCTTCGAGAGGTTATTATGAAGGAGATTTCAAAATGGTGGACCGCCGATTTTATCTACCCCGTCTCCGACTCCAAATGGGTTAGGTCATTACATATGGTGCCCAAGAAGACGGGCATCACTACAGTTGTGAGTGAGTCTGGAGAGGAGATCGCTACCTGGGTACCCACTTCTTGGAGGGTCTGTGTAAACTACAGACGATTGAATCATGCTACCAAGAAGGATCATTTCCCGCTGCCTTTTATTGATCAGATTATAGAGAGGCTAGCTGGGAAGAGTCATTACTGCTTTCTGGACGGGTACTCCGGATACAATCAGGTGGCTATTGCGACCGAAGACCAGGACAAGACCACATTCACATGCCCCTTTGGGACATATGCTTTCACACGGATGCCCTTTGGTCTATGTAACGCCCCAGCGACATTCCAAAGGTGCATATTGTCCATTTTTTCGGACATGGTGGGTAAGTGCTTGGAGGTCTTCATGGACGACTTTTTGGTCTATGGCATGGGTTTGATGCTTGTCTTGACTGCCTAGACCGTGTCCTTCAGTGATGCATTGAGGTCCATCTTGTGCTATCTTGGGAGAAGAGTCACTTCATGGTGACTCAAGGGACGGTGCTTGGCCATATCATCTCCAACAGGGGCATGGAGGTTGATCCGGCCAAGGTGGATATCATTAAGAAACTCAGTCCATCGTCCAACTTGCGATAGTTACGGTCTGTTCTGGGGCACGTCGGTTTCTACCGACGATTCATTCATGATTTCAGTAGGATCGCCCGGTCATTGACTGATTTGCTGACCAAACACACCGAGTTCATTGTGGATAATAAGTGCCTTGCGTCATTTGAGACTCTCAAGAGTCTAGTTATTGAGGCTCCTGTCCTCCAGCAGCCTGATTGGTCTCTCCCATTCAAGATCATGACGGATGCCTCCAATTTTGCTGTAGGGGTAGTGCTAGGACAAAGGAGGGATAGAGAACCATTTGCCATTCACTACGCTAGCCGTACATTGGATGCCGCCCAGCGGAACTACACTGTCACTGAGAAAGAGATGCTAGCCGTAGTCTTTTCCCTAGATAAGTTCATATCATACATCATTGGATCCAAGGTGACTATCTTTACTGACCACACCGCCATCAGGTACCTCAAGGCCAAGAAGGATGCCAAAGCGAGATTGATTAGATGGATACTTCTACTCCAGGAGTTTGACATAGAGATTAAGGATAAGCCTAGAGTCAAGAATGTGGTGGCAGATCATCTCTCCCAATTAGAGCATCTTGAGGATTCTGAGCAGATTGACCCTATTTCTGAGACCTTCCCAGATGAGGCGATCCTTGCTATCGCCTCTCTCCCATGGTACGCCGACATTGTGAACTATCTTGTTGCCAAGAAAGTTCCACAAGGTTGGCCTAGACAGCGACATGAGACCTTCCTCGTGAAGGCCAAGTTCTACCATTGGAAGGATCCTGTCCTTTATCATGAAGGAGGGGATAACGTCTGGCGTCGGTGCATTACTCAGGAGGAGCACCATAGCGTCCTCACTTACTGCCACAAGCTTGAGGCAAGAGGACATCACTTTGAGAGGAGAACGACACAGAAAGTGCTCCAATCCGACCTATGGTGGCCTACTCTCTTTAAGGATTCTGATGAGTTTGTGAAGAGGTGTACTGGCTGTCAGAGGATGGGCACTTGTAGACAGCATGATATGATACCGATGCTGCCTATTCATTTCTGTGAGGTTTTTGACGCATTGGGCATCGATTTCATGGGTCCATTCCCTAATAGTCAGGGATTCGAGTACATTCTGTTGGTCATTGATTATGTGAGTCATTGGGTTGAGGCCATCCCCACTCGAACCGTGGATGCTAGGATTGTATGCAGATTTTTTAGGAAGAATATCATTTCACGGTTCGGGGGTGCCTAGAGTATTGATATCTGACATGGGGTCTCATTTCGTCAATGACAAGGTAAAGGCCCTTGCTAGCGAGTTCAGCATTGACCATCGAGTAGCCACACTGTATCATCCTCAGACCAATGGTCTTGCTGAAGTGTCTAACAAGGAGATCAAGATTATTTTGCAGAAGGTCGTCCGCCCTGACCGAAATGATTGGTCACAGCTTTTGGACTCGGTCTTATGGGCATATCAGACATCCTTCAAGACTCCTTTAGGTACATCTTCCTTTCACCTCGTTTATGGCAAGCCCTGCCATTTACCTATTGAGCTTAGACATAAGTCACTTTGGGCTATCATGGATATACTTTTGGATCCAATGAGTGTAGGAGACCAGAGGAGGGCATAATTGGTAGCCCTGAAGGAGCTTAGAGATGTAACCTTTTCGAGCAGCCTATAGTATAAGGAGAGAGTAAAGGAGTAGCATGATTCTCATATCATCCACAAGCAGTTTGAGCCAAGATAGAGAGTATGGTTGTTTGATGCTAGGCTTAGATTATTTCCAGGGAAGTTGCAGAGCAAATGGAAGGGACCATACCTGGTCCGAAAGGTACATGACAATGGACTGAGTCTACCTTTAGTGTTAACGGGAAGCGGCTCAAACCATATCTAGATCATGAGCCACTGGTTATTGACGTTGCCCCTATTCATTTTACGTGAGATCTGGTCTTTGACTCACATCTATTGCATCTCACGACTGATTATCACTGTCTTCCACCTTGTATAGATCCAGATGTCCATATCACACTATTCTTCAGTCCAACACCCCATTTGCATCTTTGATTATGCTATACTTAGGGTGCACTTTACCCTAAGTATAGGGGGTGTCCGACTTTTGATTTCCTTTTGATTCTTTTCTACCTCTGTTTTGCTGCCTATACTTAGGGATATTTTACCCTATGTATAGGGGAGGTAGACCCTGTACATTCTTCCACTCGGATTTCCCTTTGTGTACAGCCTGCTATACTTAGGATTACTTAATCCTAAGTAGAGTGGGAAACACCGAGAGTCCTTTTCTATTCTATTCTTTCATTTGTCGTTTTAGTATAGTTTTCCTTTTCACTTCCCTATACTAAGCACGAGTTATGTCTTCTTCATCGCTCTTGATTCACTCTGAGGACATTGTTCAAGCTAAGTATAGGGGGTGTCGTATATATTTCATATATACTTTAGCCATAACTCGTACTTTGTGTGAATGTGTAAATAAATAAAATGGCTAAAATCTGTAAAAATCCATAAAACTTAAAATTTTTCTTGTACATAAAATTCTTTATTGCACATACATAGCTATTTACAAAATTATTTTTGTACAAATATTTGTAAAAATGTTTTGTGTGAAGAATTTGTAAATATTTTTGATATCAAAAATTATGTATATATTACAAATTTTTTGTAAAATGTTTGAAAAAAAAAGTTTACAAACACCCTTTTGTAAATGTGTGTAAATATTTTGCAAAACTTATGCATTCATGCATACATCCATGTATTCAAACATTTTCAAGAATTTTGTATGTTTTCAAAATTTTGCACAAAAGCATTTTTGTATATATCTGTATAGTTTTTTCTGAATCATAGTTGACATTTAAACTAGCATGGAATTAAATTGAAAAATGGAGCTTGGTTAAGATCTTAATCCACCTAATTCTAAGAGGAACCTTATATTGCTTAGGGTTGAGACTTTTCATGTCCATGGTGTCTTAATTCTTTGAGTCAACTAGGCTATGAGCATATGTCATCTTGATGAGACTAAGTAGAACACTTAACAACGTACACATGACTCTCACAGATAATGGATTTACTTGCACCAGCACTTTACACCTAGCTCTCTACGGATGAGGTGGTGAGGAGGCAGTCTTCTTTGACTTGGGGCAGCATATGAGGGTAGTACTTTTAGGCGGAACCTCTCTTCTTCTTTTAGTGAAGGAAGTGCGTCTCAACTTGGTCTGGTAGCATTGAGGTCTAAAGACAGGAGTTGGGGGTTGCAATAAAGCTTCAAAAGAGGGATAGTCTACTGGCTTAAGAAGAAAAACTCCTTATGTACATATGCTGCACCATGTAGACATGTTGTACATATGCACACTGAAAAAAAATGTGCAAAAAGAAAAACTCCAAAAAGTGGTGGGTCTGAGAGAAAATGAAATACCCACCGGAGTGTATATAGTCAAATAAAACAAAGCTTATATTACCCATGCCCATCTCATGAAGCTTGCAGCAGGGAAACTTAGCTACACTGGTTGGGCTCCCTAGGATACATGGCTACACTGGCCATGGTCCATTCTCTTCTTCCTCCTCTTCTTGAGCCAGTTGAACGTGAACTTAGAAGGGAATGCCCCGCTCCTCGAGGAAAGAGTTGCCAGACTAGGGTATTAGAGTTACCTTGTTGAGGAGGGTTGCCATTTTGCCATTTCTGAGGTGGGGAGCTACATATCACTTACACAATACAAGAAAAGATTCATGGTCATTAGAGTTTGTGTTGTAGACTTGTTCTAATCTGGATTGTTGATGAGTCTTGACCATAGATTGGTGGAACTTAGAGGCTGTTGAGTTTTAAACCTAAGTCCAAATAAGGTTCCGATAAACTGATAATCCAAAGATCTGACCAAGCTCCATACTTCAATTTAATGAAGACAAGTTTAATAATCAGCCTTGATTCACCTTCTTCCTCTTCTTTTTCTTTTTCTTTCTCTTTTCACTTCTTTTTAAAATAAGTGTTTGCTAAGGGACTAGCAAAAGTAAAGTATAGGGGAGTTATGAATACTCATTCATCACTCTTTATTCTTTTATTTTAGCTAAATATCTTGGCAAAACATCATGTATATAGTTGTAAATACAATAAATTACCAATAAGCATGCATTTATTAATATTTAATAATTAGCATGTATTTGTGCAAAAATAAAAGAATAAAGGATAAAAGAAAAAGAAGGAAATATTGAGTGACCTGAACCCAAGAGAGGGTCCAGACTGGACCTGATCGCCAAATATAATAAGTAGAGAGAGAGATAGGGCCACTCTACCTTGTGTATATTCCTTCTTATATGTATATATTTTATTTCTCAAAAAATAAAAATAAAAATGTATTTATATTCCCTTGTATATATTTCTAAAAATAAAAAAATTAGAAAAATAAAATAAAATAAAATAAATAAATTCTCTCTCACCTTGTATATAACACATGTATATGTGTACCATATCCCTATTTATTTCACATTTGCAAATAATTCATAAAAATAAAATAAAAATTATTTTATACTCCAAATAATATGTTGTAAATAAATAAAATATAAAATTATGGTATTTCTACAAAAATAAGAAAATAAAAATAATTATATAAAATACATAGGTATTTTATACATGTGTATAATATAATATATTGTATATATATTAAATTATTTTTCATAAAAATAAATAAAAATCACAAAAAATAGTTCAGAAAAAAAGGAATATTTTTCATTTTAAACACTTTTTATTTTGAAATCATTTTCTATTTTTAATTTATTTTATAAATATTTTTGATCTAGCTAATTTCTGATTGGTCCAGGAGGAATGTTGACCCCGGTCAACATCCCCTCCGGACCCTCCTACGCCTGAATCTGAATTTCGCCTCATTTTCTCCCATTTTATCGATCGGATCTTCCCATCTCTTGCCCCGATTTCTCCGCCCACTTCTCCTCAGTGGATCAGCGATCCTCGCAGATCCCTAGGGAGATGCGGATCTTCCTCGGTTCGCGTGCAGGCTCTGATTCTTTCAGCTGCCTGGGGTTTGTTATAAAGTCACTCCTTCGATCCCCCAGGTCGACAGCTCGCACCGTACACTTCCCTTCTACCCTAGAACCTTTCCCCTTGGTGACAGCAACCGGATTGGTCCTTTGGTGGTCGGAGAAGGCTGCTGCAGCGGACGCTCGAGCTTCGTGGCTGGAGTTCCACCGCAACGAGCCTCCTCTGCCTTCTGCAGCGAGGTCGAGGCGACGAACCCCCTTCGACATAATACCCTGGATCTCAGGATCCATTTAGGACCATCAGGTACACCTCGCATAGTCCTTAGCTCCGAATCTTTCATTTGCCATTTTCCGTCGCTCCGCCAGCTCCGACCCGCCGGTCGGAGCCTCATCAGCCACCCTTATCCATTTCGATCGACACATCTGCTCACCGTCATCCTTCGTGCGCAACCTGATCATCCGAACCTTGGCTCTCCGAGCCAGGATTAGGCTTTAGGTTCCCTCCATCACTCGCCAGGAACCCCCACCTCCATTCGCCGTCGCATCTCTTTAGTTTTAGTCAAATAACCTTGACCGGAGTAGTCCTCTGAGTTTGAGCTTTACCCCGTAGGTCTTCGCGCATGTGGATTTACCCCATATCACCTTCATCCCGCTTCGTCGGAGCTCGCCCATGTCACGTCCACCTTCTAGGAGATCCGACCGTCGGCGGGTTCATCGGTCCCATCCACTTGACGCGGAGGAGCCATGTGAGTCGACCACCGTTGTCCGATCATTCATCGGAGCTGCCGATCTCCCTCGATGCTCCGGTGAACTTCGCCCAGGCGGAGTTCTTCCGAACCTTCCCTCTGTTGTTGGATCACGCCCTTCGCCCAGATTGCATCACAGCCATCCAGAGCCTGCACCTGTCAGGCCGTTAGATCTGACATCTAACGGCCTCCATATGCCCACGTTCGCACCCTCCTGACGGCCGTTGGATTCGCCAGCTATACGTGCCAGAGCCGCACAACATCATCAAGTCAGAGCGTGCCACCTGTCACCCCACGCGCGACGCATGAGCGACTTGGGTAATTTGCTCTGCTACCCCTGCATTTATTTCCTTTTTTTAGTTAGTCTATAAAATAAAAAGTACACAGTGAGTTGCATGTTCCTTCCTGGACTTTATTGATGTTATCGAATGAAGGTTTATAAACAGGAATTACATTTATATCCCTGAGTACCTGGTTCACGTACCGCCCACGTGCGGATCTCGTTATTTTGCAAATCGATCCCTAAACTATTTCCATGTGTTACTATTTGACTGTATATGTTCTAATAATTGCATTTAGGTCCTTGTGTGCTTTGTGTTTCCTTTTTGTTAGAATAAATATCAATTTTCGTCTAAAATTCGTGAAATTTTGATACATGGCTCCTGCCATGGTGTAGAAATTTGTGTGAATTTTTGGTTCCTTTTTGTTTCCATTTAGTATTTTTAAAAATTCAAAAACCTCAAAATTTGCTACTGTTTGTGTTTAAAAATCAATTAAAAAATTCATAACCTTTGAAATTCCAAAAAAATTACTGTTTGTGTGTTTTGACTTGTTTTGATTTCAGTCCAAATTTTATTGAATTTGCATTTATAAAAACCCTAAAAATTTAAAAACATTAAAAACCTTAGAAAAATCATTAAAAATCATAAAAAATATGTTTTCTATTTCTATAGTTAGATTTTTATTTTTAGCTTATCATAAAATTACTGCTCTAATTTTATAGGCATTTTAAGTATTTAAATTACCTTTAGATTCGGGTTGTACACTACCTTTTATTTTTGGCTTTATTTTATTTTTAGAAAATTAATAAAAAATCAGAAAAATCTAAGAAAAATACCAAAAACACTTGAACATTTATAAAACCCAAAAATATTTTTATTTGAATTTACTGATCATTTTTTATACCTTAAATAATTGCTTGTTTATGCATTTTTTGATTTCTTTTACACCTTTTCTTAATTTTAAAAATTACAAAAAAAAAATTGAAAAACCTAAAACCCACCAAATCATTTTATTTCTTTATTTTATTTGGATCCTCGACTACTTTGTAGCTCATGCATTCCGTGCTCCTTGAGTTCGAACCTGGTAGCTATACGAGGTAAAAGAAAATAGCGAGATCGCTATTCGTTTGTTTGATTGATTTATCGTTATTGTGGTGGTCTTCTTTTTCTTGATTGATTCTGATCCGAGTTGTTGAGGTCGCAATGACCAGTGAGACATTTTACCCTTAGTCGCTCGGGATTTTCGGGATGCACATCATGTAGCTACCTATCATAGGATGCAAGACCAGTGTAGTCAAGTCATCCAGCTGCAGGCTCACATGATTTGATTTTGAAACTCAAGCTTGCTTATTTTCTATACAACATATATACACTCCGGCAGGCATTTTATTTTTATACAAGCCTGCCTACTTTTTTGGAGTTTTTTTAAAATACTATATACACCAGCATTTACATAAGGAGTTTTTCCTCTTGATCTAGTAGACTATCCCTCTTTTGAAGCTTTATTGCAACACACACTCTCATGTCGTTAGAATTCCTCATCACTGGATGGGTTGAAGTGCACTTCCCTCCCTAGAGGAGGACAAATGTTTCCACTTGTGTACGTCTCATACCGACAAATCCAACCCCCTCACTACTCCAACTGAGTTGAGCCATGTGAAAGGTGCAGGTGTCCAAGTTAGGTTATTATCAACAAGAGTCGTGCATGTGCTCCGAAATACTCTACTTAGACAGTCAAGAATCCATTGAACCAAGTCTCGTGTTCCTCAAAGAATTAAGTCAACTAGACCTGAAGTACCTCAATTCCAGCTCCTATATGGTTCCTGTTATTAAGTAGATTTTAAGGTCCAACCAAGCTCCAATCTTCAGATTTTACTTGGACTTGTTCAACTATCAAATTCAATCCAAAAAATGCTCATGCTATGCAAAATGCCGAAAAAATTTTTGTAATGCAATTTTCAAAGATTTTGAACTTTTTATGGATTTTCGAAAAGGATGATGCATATGCACTTTTTTGTATTTTAATTTTGCAAATGTTTTTGTGATTTTTAGTTTTGTAGATGTTTTTGGAATTTTTTTAAAAAAGATTTTTGCTAAAAAACTAGGTTAAAATATTTATACAGGAATGTATCTTATATTTACAAGAAGTAGATTTTAAGAATTTACAAGGGTTAAGTGGTCAATTTTATATATGTATATATAGAGAATTTTAGTGTGATGCGTATATTCCTCAAACTTATTTACAAATGATTTTCAAACAATTTTAAAAACTATAGTCCAAAATAATTTTTATAAACATTTTTACAAACATGTACACACATTTGAAAATTATTTTTGCAAAGGTTTTCAAAAAAAAGTATATATAGATTTTTGAAATATTTTTGCAACCATTTTCCAAACATTTGCAAATAGTTTTTCAAACATTTTTATTTCACACCAAGAAAATAAAATTTTCAAAACAAAATAATTTTTACAAAGGTTGAAAATATTAAACAAAACATTTTACAAATAGTTTTTAAAAGATTTTTCAAAAGGATTTTCAAATTATTTTTCAAACATTTTGCAAAAAACATTTTCACATGATTTATTAATAAGTAAATACAAAAAAAAATCGAGGAATAATCAACATCTTTTATTAAGGTTTTTAATGAATTTATAAAGAATTTTAGCCATATATTTTAATAAAAATACGAAAGTACGAGTTATGGCTAAAGTATATACGTAGTATATATGATCCCCCTATACTTTGCTTGAGTTATGTCCTCATAGATCAGAGAGAAAAAGAGAAGACATAACTCGTACTAAGTATAGAAAAGTCTAAAGAATAAACGAATAGGAAGTTGACCGTCCCCCCTATACTAAGTATCAAATAACCCTAACAGATTGTACACAAAGCAGGGAGGGTCAAGGGTGGGAATGAACAGATCATACTCAGACTGTCTCCCCCTATACTTAGGGTAAGATATCCCTAAGTATAGACCTGAAGAGGAGACAGTGGAGAGGATTAAAGAATGAAACAACTCGAGGTGCACACCCCCTATACTATGGACAAAGTACGTCCTAAGTGTAGAAGACTGACACAAAGGGGCGGTACCTTTTTCGTTAGAAAAAGAAAATAGAAAAGGAAAAGAAGAAAAGAGATCAGAAGATGGAAGAACATATTAGAGAATGTACACACCACTCCCCATATACTTAGGGTAACAGAAACCCTAAGTATAGGAAACAACAAGAGTGATGATACAGAACGAAGAATACTCGGCTCATCTACCCCCCATGCTTAGGACAAAGTATGTCCTATGTAAGGCACACACGAGAATGGGGTGGATAAGCAATACGAAAGATTGGACAAGAACGAATATACAATAGAGATGGATGTACACATGATCAAGAAGGTAGAAAGAGAACCTTCTTGTGAGACCGATGAGGAATGAATCTGGCATGGTGCATGTCGACATCGGGGTCCACGATGGACGGAAGTCAATCAGGGTCGACAGGATGAAGATCCTCAGTGGTCCTATGGAGGAGAGGCACAAACGGATCAGTGGATGAAGTACGGTTAGGTCTGGCCTTGGTTGTCTCGCAGATATCAAAGTGGAATGGGACGAACTCATCATCATCGGAAGAAGTGTAGTCAGTGTCGTCTTGCGAGGTCTCATCTAGGTCAAAACCAAATGGAACGAACTCATCAGTGGAAGTAGTCGAATCATGTTTGTCCTCTATAATCTCAACTGGATCATCTTTTTCATCAAAAGGTCTGAATTCCTGAATAAAAGCAACGAAATCAAATTCGACCTTGGTCTCATCAATATCTGAATGAACAGGAGCGGACTCATCAGTGAAAGAAGTCAAGTCATGTCCGTCCTGTCTGGTTTCTAAATCTGCCCTCCACTCTAGGGTATCAATCATGTAAATCTCACGGATGTCATCAACACATCACCAAACACTGGAAGAAGGAACTCCGAGGTCCATGCTTTCCGATTCTTCCCCTATGGAGAGGAATTCTCGGGTCTCAGTGGAATCCAGCATACAACAAAAGTCTCTGATAGTTTTGTCAAGGTCATGGTCCTCGGGGCCATCCAAGATAGGTGTGGTCACATCAGGTGCATGTCTCTAATAACCAGGGGGTGCAGTGATGACCACTTCGCTTTCGTCAATAGGACGGAAATGAATCTCTCATGATCCATAGTCAATAACGACCCTCGCAGAGGTGAGGAATGGTCGTCCTAGGATGATTGGAGAATGCTCCCCAGTAGAGGTCTCCATGGGCAAAATGACAAAGTCAACATGGTAGCTCGTTCCCTGAATCAAAATGACGACATTTTCAAGGATACCCTATGACCTCTTGATAGATCCATCAGCAGACTGAACGATCATCCTGGTTTTCTTGAGAGGCCCTAAGTGAAGAGACTGTACTAGCGAGAAGGGTATGATGCTAATCGAAGCATCGTCGTCTGGGAGAGTATGATCACAGGTATGGTCAGAGATGGTGCAACCAATGAAAGGTATGGTTGTGTTCTTCTTCTAAGGAATGGGACAATGTGTGATGGCGTGGGCAATGGCCATGGTCAAGATATGACGCCCAGATCAACTCCTCCGCTTTCTCTTCTTGGGAAGAGGAGCAGATAAATCGATCATGGCCTGCTGAAGTGGGGCACGGATGATCTCATGAATGGTTGCCGCCACCTAAGGTTCAATCAATATTTTTTTGAATATTTGGACCTCCTCCATACAAGGGCGGAAGTCAGAATCAACATATACACGAGGAATGCCAAGAGCAGTCTGTACAGCAGCCTCCACGGGGTCAAAGATGGGACAAGATGTGAGAGATTGTGTGGGCAAAGGATCTGGCAGATGAACACTCTCCTCACAGTCTGAGTCAACCATGGTTCTCCCGAAATATTTTTGGATTTTTAAGTTTTGCTCATTTTTTTATATTTTGGGCGATTGAAAGCTCTCATGATAATCCTCAAGTGAATCCAAATCCTCAAAGAATGGAGCTACATTCTAGATCTTATTTATGCTAACTAAATCGTTCATCCTCGAGTTCATATGCTCCACTATCTGATTCAAGGTCTCAAGTGTGGATATCATGAAAGGTGACTCCAAAATCTCAAGATCAGGTGTGTCGAGTGTGGGCGGTGGATGTGCATAAAAATAACATTCTGGATCAGGATACTCAAGGAAAAGCGGGTTGTCGAAATGTGTAGGAGATGATGGTGGAAATGCTTGGTGAAAGCCGAAGTTCGAATCCTAAAATAGTGGGTTGGTCAGATATATACAACAATCAGGAGCAAAGTACTCCTAGAAAAAGAGAGGTGGACCAACTGGAGTGAAGGAAGAATCCGCAAAGTCCGAACAAAATACGCTCCAGTCGACCATCTTGAAACAAGAGAAAATGATCGGGAGAGCACGGAGGTCAAATCAAGAGAAGTGAGAAAAAGGCACAAATGCACAGAGGTGATCTAGAATGCACATAAAATAATCACAAGCAAACTCACACAAAACAAACCCCTCAATTCACCTACTCAACTCGGTAGAGACCGTAAAAACACGATCTTTTTATCTTGTCTCTCTTATAGTTAGGTGAGAAGTCCAAAAGTTGTACAAATACTTGGAAGGCTTGATAGGATTTGGGCACTAATCCCTAGCATGTGTGCGCGAGCAGATAAAAGCGGATAATGAGGGGATTACTCGCCCCAATACAAAAGTTTTTCTTTTTGGTTGATTTTAGGGTCAAGTAATATTAGCAGTCCCAATTTTATTTGTTATCACTTTTTTGGATTTTTAGTGAGATATACACGAGCCTAACGAGGAATTAATTCTTTTAAGTGCCTAGGTGATCAAAAGCAGTGGGAGAGGCGGAAAAGCAATGCAAGCGACAACCGATGATGAATGCTGAAGCATAAATGCTCACCTTGCCTCCAGCACTCTACATGCAAGGATGCTCAACAGAATTGAATCCTATTTATATGCAAATGCAAGCCAATGAAACGCCTAAGTTCAGAAATTGCTATTATCGTGAAGAACCATATTTCAAAATTTGACTAAGTCCAAACGTCACTATAGGCACATGCAAATATATTAAGTGTTTGGACCTAATGCTATCGACAGGCAATTGTTAAAACTAAGGGCTCAATCACACAAATAAAGAAAACAAAATCGGAAAACAAAATAAAAAAAGGCGACGAAAATCACGGCAAAACCGACGAGGCACCCAAAGGAACAATCCCTCTCTCACTTCAAATTACACAAATAAATAACTATATAAAAATGCTCACAAAGTAACTGACTTCTCAAGTCTTCCAAGCCTCCTTTAGTTCTAGGTCAGAAGCTCTCACCACCTTTACGTGGGTGCACAGGCGCCTTGGGTGAAGCACCTCCTTCGATCTGCACTTCCTCACATAAAGTCAACAAGAGAGGGTGATTAGACAAGTCAAGCAATTATATCAAATAAAAATAAATAAATAAAGTACAAAAATGGACAAATAAATCACAATCAAAAGTAATCCCAATCTAAGCGTTGTTGCACCCCGGCAAGGACGCCATTTGTTGAATAGGTTTTGCGGAGGTCTAGAAGTATCACAAGGTGAGAAATCCAGTCGTCGAGTTAACCTCACATGAAACCCCAATTCAAACAACAATTAACCCACAACAATGATCAAACAATAAAAAGTGTTGTGGAGTTGAAATTTACTATAACTCTACAACAAAGATGTGTATAGATGCAAGTATGTATAGAGTGTCGAACACATGGAACAAGCAGGTAGATCGGGGCAAATAATTGCAAAAAAATGAATGTGATGTATTTGTCTAGATGTGTTATTTTTTGTGGGTTTTTAATTTTATATTTTATATTTGATTTTTATATTTTTATATTTTTATTTTTATTTTTCTGATTTTATATTTTCTCTTTATATTTTTTATTTTTTATTTTTCTTTTAAAAGATATATAAATTTATATAGAATATATATATATATACACAAGAGGGGTAAGAGAGAGATAAAAATAGGTAAAAATATCCAAAACACAGGAAATACAATCTTTTTGTGCTTTTTATATTTTTCTGTTGTTTTTCTGTTTTTTCTGTATTTTTCCTAATTTTTTTGGTATTTTTAAAGTCAATAATACTCAAAATAGGGAATAGAATAAAAATCCGAAATTAATTTGGAGACAAAATATAGTAAATAGTAACAAAAATTTTCCAAATTAATTAAAAATAATGATAATATAGAGAAAATTTAGAAACAGGAAATGTAGTTTTTGGATTTTTTTTCTGGATTTTATATATTTTTATAGAGATTTTTAGAGTTTTTTTATTTTTGAGTTTTCTTTTATATTTTTAGTGTTTTTGGTCTAGAAGTTAAAGTTGCAAAACACACAATATATATTTTTTGGGATATTTTTTCAAAAAGGTTTTATAATTTTTGTGTATTTTCTAATGCACACAGGGATGAAAAATACAAGTTTTTGATTTTTTAAATATACAAAATAAAAATATGGCATCAAAGTACAATGCACCAGGAAGCTAATGCTATTTTTTGGATTTTTTAGAGCTTTATAGATGCATGAAATAAATAGGGACAACAAAGAGAAAATACAACACTAGCAGGGGTATTTTTGTAAATATGAAAAAGCTCAGGGGCCAACGTGCAATTACACCAAAAATAATACACGCAATATTCAAATCCCTGGACTAATTACAAAATCTGCAACCTGTAGTGGTTTCTCAGCAAAAACACAAAGATCACGTGTCAGAACACGTGCGCTACTAGCAGTGACTGAAACGTAATTTCTACAAAACATGGGGACTAAAGTGAAAAATATCCAAAAAGAATATAACTGCGTAGAATAGTTCATGGACTCCATAGAAATAATAAAAACCCCAAGGGGTCATGCCGCAAAATGCCAACCTCATGTGGTCGCCTATGTGAGGTGACGTGGCTCAGACATACGTGTAAATATGGAAAAATATGAGGTATGTTTTGCAAAGTATACATGAATTATAACACGACAAATGAATGTTTCAGGTCTAACTATTAAATAGAAAAAGTGCGTGGGTGAAGAAGCCAAATACCCACGTCTATAGCGAGAGCGGGCGGTGCTGATGTAGTCACTAATGCCACGTGTCCTCCCGAGAAGCGGCGATGACAGTTCGTGTCGACAGTTGAGATCAGATCTTCAAGAGATGATCTGACGGTGGAGGTGCTATGCGATCCGACGGCTACTGCTCGCTCTGGGGGGCGGCCTCGATTTGACGGCAAAGGGGTCAGGAGGAAGAACATGGACGAACTCCATCGAGGCACAGTTCGCCGAGCTCAATCCCCTTCCCTTGACGATCCTTGAAGCTCCAAAAAGGGCCAATGGACTCATGCGGTGCTCCTCTGTGCGCTAGTGGCAGCAAAAAGGGGTCGGTGGCTTCTAGAGTGCTCCTACGACAGGGAGGCCAAGGAGGACCCTAGGAAGCTCTGGCGGTGCGCAAAATCGCCTCCAAGCGTCTCTTCTGGCTCCTGGCACCTGCAAGATAGGTTAAGGAGGTCGAGGGAAAAGTGCCTCGACCCTCCTGACTACAGAATGAGGCGGAGGTAGCGAAAGAGGAACTCGCCGGCGCAAGCTCCGGTGAGAGGATGGCAGAGGGCTATCAATTGGGTGAAAGACGAAATGAAGTATGGAAATCGCTTCCTAAGACTAAGAAAAAGCTCAGAAATGTAAAAAAAGAATAAAATCGGACCCCGATGGCTGTAGAAGCTAGAGATGGACCTCATGGCCGTTGGCCGGAGATGGGGGTTGGAGCCACTCCTTGGCCCTCGCTTGAGCTCCCCTCGCCTCGCGGGAGGCACCCCTGTCACCTGCGTCAATCCATACAGAATGAGAGAGTCAAACCAGGTCCAAAAAGGGTTCGAAAAGTGAAGGGATGTCGGAGTGGTTTTTGAACAAATGGTTGGGACAACAAAAAGATCGATGAAAGAAGCTCAATGCAACGTCTCAATGCCCGATGCAAGCACTAGGCGTGGATCCTCGATCGGTGGAGAACAAAAGTCAAGAAGACACTATCGCGAAAGGATGCAAGGAGGAGCCTTGAAAAAATCGAGAAAATCAACAAAAATGAGGCTCTGACAACAGCAAGAGGCGGGTCAGAGAGTTGACCCGCGGTCAACTCTCGGACCCTCCTGGTTGGTCCACGTAGACCAACCAGGAAAAATCCTGGAAAAAGAATTGTAAAATAAATTAAAAATAATAAACGAATTTATTCATTTTAGATTATTAAACAAAAAATGTTTATTATTTTCTAATTATTTTATTGTGATTTTTATTTAATTTTTAAAGGTTTAAAATTACAAGTTACCTTTTGAGTGTTATATATAGGTATATTTGTCTATATTTTTAATCCTTTATTTTTATTTTGTATTTTAAATTTTATTATTTTGGTTTATTATTTTATAAATTTATATCTTAATTTTATACACTATAATATATTTTAATTTTATTTTTCTGATGTATTATATAAAATTAAATAAATAGATGTATAATCTATATATGTATAGGTATAAGTGTTTTACATATGTATTTTATACAAGTATTTTATTTTTATGTTTTATTTAGTATTTTATTCCTATTTTAATATGTAGATATATTATAAATAATATTTTCAAAATTATAAAAAAAATATAAAAATAATGAATAAAAAATAAAATGAATATTTTAATCTGTACACGTATACAATAGGGTTCCAAAACCTAACTTTCAAACCGTAACTCCAAAAAATATAAACCACCTTAATTAAACAGTTTATTGAAAATTATATACAATTAAAGGTGATTTTGATATATTTTGAGTTTTTATTTGAGAGATATGGGTCTGGGAAGTTGGGGTTTTAAATTTTTATTAAGATCATATATTTTTATCTGTATAATTTTTTTTGTATGAAATCAATTTTGTATTTTTCTATATTTTATTATCTACAACTTTTATGTACAAAGTTTCTTTTTTTGAAGTATAAAAAGTGGAACTAAAAATAAGTCCCAAAAATGAATGGAAAATGAATAAAAAAATAGGTATTTTTTATTGGATTTTTGGCCCTTATCTCCCCCTACTTTATTCTTTGTCGACCTAGTCATCGAGATGCCTAGGTCTCGGGGTTTTGGGTCATAAAATATTTTCAATATTTTACTCTTTTTCTTTTCTTTTTTTTATTCTATCATTTTGGCTTTAAAAATCGTATTTTATACACTATTTACACAATGATGCATGAATGATAAAATGCCTAAATTAAGCCTATTTATACGCATTTACTAGGGTTTTTAAGGCCAAGATGATAGAACAAAGATGATGAAACGGAGATTCATCATCCCCCTATACTTTCCTTTGCTAGTCCCTAGCAAACACTTATGCAATAAGTGCAGAAAAAGGAAAAACAAAGAAAAAAAAGAAGAAAGATGGATTAAATTTAATTATCAAACTTGTCTTCACAAAATCAAAGTTTCGGGCTTAAGTCGCACCTTTGAAATTTTAGTGCGGGCGAAACCTTAATAGGAATCGGATTTGAAATCCAACAGCCTTTGAGAATCCCAGAACTCTGCTCATGTCTCCTTAATATCTAGGTTAGAATACTTCAATTCATACACAAACCCTTACGACTATGAATCTGACTCATATAATGTAAGTGATGGTGGCTCTCCCCAACTGAAATGACAAAGAGACCGACTTCTCCAGTATGACAACCCAATGATTCCCCAATCCAGTAACTCCTTCCTCGAGGAGCGGGGTATTCCCTTCTAAGTTCAAGTGACAACCAACTCAAGAGGAGGGGGAGAAGAGAAGAATGGACAGTAGCCAGTGTAGTTACCTATCCTAGGGTGCAAGACCGGTGTAGTCAAGTCATCCATCTGCAGGATCACACGATTTGACTTTGAAGATCAAGCTTGCTTATTTTCTATACAACATATATACACTCCGGCAGGCATTTTATTTTTATACAAGCATGTCCACTTTTTTGGAGTTTTTTTTGAAATACTATATACGACATCATTTACATAAGGAGTTTTTCCTCTTGAGCTAGTAGACTATCCCTCTTTTGAAGCTTTATTACAACACGCACTCTCCTGTCTTTAGAATTCCTCATCACTGGACGGGTTCGAGTGCACTTCCCTCCTTAGAGGAGGACAAATATTTCCACTTGTGTGCCTCTCATACCGACAAATCCAACCCCCTCACCACTCCAACTGAGTTGAGCCGTGTGAAAGGTGCAGGTGTCCAAGTTAGGTCATTATCAATAAGAGTCGTGTGTGTGCTCTGAAATACTCTACTTAGGTAGTCAAGATTCCATTGAATGAAGTCTCGTGTTCCTCAAAGAATTAAGTCAACCAGATCTTAAGTACCTCAATTCCAGCTCCTATATGGTTCCTGTTATTAGTAAATTTTAAGGTCCAACCAAGCTCTAATCTTCGGATTTTACTTAGACTTGTTCAACTATCAAACTCAATCCGAAAAATGCTCATGCTATGCAAAATGCCGAAAATATTTTTTTAATGCAATTTTCAAAGATTTTGAACTTTTTATGGATTTTTGATAAGGGTGATGCATATGCAATTTTTTGTATTTTAATTTTGCAAATGTTTTTTTTATTTTAGTTTTGCAGATGTTTTTGGAATTTTTGAAAACAAAATATTTTGGCTAAAAAACTAGGTTAAAATATTTACACAGGGATGTATCTTATATTTACAAGAAGTAGATTTTAAGAATTTACAAGGGGTAAGTGGTCAATTTTATATATGTATATATAGAGAATTTTAGTGTGATGTGTATATTCCTCAAACTTATTTACAAATGGTTTTTCAAACAATTTTAAAAACTATAGTCCAAAATAATTTTTACAAACATGTACACACATTTGAAAATCATTTTTGCAAAGGCTTTTCAAAAAGTATATATAGATTTTTCAAATATTTTGCAACCATTTTCCAAACATTTGCAAATAGTTATTCAAACATTTTTATTTCACACAAAGAAAATAAAACTTTCAAAACAAAATAATTTTTACAAAGGTTGAAAATATTAAACAAAACATTTTCCAAATAGTTTTTAATAGATTTTTCAAAAGGATTTTCAAATTATTTTTCAAACATTTTGCAAAAAACATTTTCACATGATTTATTAATAAGTAAATACAAAAAAATTCGTGGAATAATCAACATCTTTTATTAAAATTTTTAATGAATTTATAAAGAATTTTAGCCATATATTTTAATAAAAATACGAAAGTACGAGTTATGGCTAAAGTATATACATAGTATATATGATCCCCCTATACTTTGCTTGAGTTATGTCCTCATAGATCAGAGAGAAAAAGAGAAGACATAACTCGTACTAAGTATAGAAAAGTCTAAAGAATAAACGAACAGGAAGTTGACCGTCCCCCCTATACTAAGTATCAAGTAACCCTAACAGACTGTACACAAAGCAGGGAGGGTCAAGGGTGGGAATGAACAGATCATACTCAGACTGTCTCCCCCTATACTTAGGGTAAGATATCCCTAAGTATAGACAAGAAGAGGAGACAATGGAGAGGATCAAAGAATGAAATAACTTGGGCTGCACACCCCCTATACTTACGACAAAGTACGTCCTAAGTATAGAAGACTGACACAAAGGGGCGGCACCTTTTTCGTTAGAAAAAGAAAATAGAATAGGAAAACAAGAAAAGAGATCAGAAGATGGAAGAAGATATCATAGAATGTACACACCACTCCCCCTATACTTAGGGTAAAAGAACCCTAAGTATAGATAACAACAAGAGTGATGAAACAAAACGAAGAACTCTCGGCTCATCCACCCCCCATGCTTAGAACAAAGTATGTCCTCAGTAAGGAACACACGAGAATGGGGTGGATGAGCAATACGGAAGATGGACAAGAGCGAATATAAAAAGAGATGGATGTACACATGATCAAGAAGATAGAAAGTGAACCTTCTTGCGAGACCAATGAGGAATGAATCTGGCATGGTACAGGTCAACATCGGGGTCCATGATGGACGGAAGTCGATCAGGGTCGACAAGATGAAGATCCTCAGTGGTCCTATGGAGGAGAGGCATAAACGGATCAGTGGATGAAGTACGGCTAGGTCTGGCCTTGAGTGTCTCGCAGATATCAAAGTGGAATGGGACGAACTCATCATCATTGGAAGTAGTGTAGTCAGTGTCGTCCTGCGAGGTCTCATCCAAATGGAACGAACTCATCAGTGGAAGTAGTCGAATCATGTTTGTCCTCTACAATCTCAACTGGATCATCTTTTTCATCAAAAGGTCTGAATTCCTGAATAAAAGCAACCAAATCAAATTCGGCCTTGGTCTCATCAATATTTGAATGAATAGGAGCGAACTCATTAGTAAAAGAAGTCAAGTCATGTCCGTCCTGTCTGGTTTCTAAATCCGCCCTCCACTCTAGGGTATCAATCGTGTAAATCCTGCGGATGTCATCAACACATCGCCAAACACTAGAAGAAGGAACTCCGAGGTCCATGCTTTCTGATTCTTCCTCCATGGAGAGGAATTCTCGGGTCTCAGTGGAATCCAACATACAACAAAATTCTCTGATAGTTTCGTCAAGGTCATGGTCCTCGGGGCCAGCCAAGATAGGTGTGGTCACATCAGGTGCATGCCTCTGATCAGCAGGGGGTGCAGTGATGACCACTTCGCTTTCGTCAACAGGACGAAAATGAATCTCTCATGATACATAGTCAATAACGACCTTCGCATAGGTGAGGAATGGTCATCCCAGGATGATTGGAGAATGCTCCCCAGTAGAGGTCTCCATGGGCAAAATGATAAAGTCAACATGGTAGCTCGTGCCCTGAATTGAAATGACAGCGTTTTCAAGGATACCCTTCGGCCTCTTGATAGATCCATCAGCAAACTGAACGATCATCCTGGTTTTCTTTAGAGGCCCTAAGTGAAGAGATTGTACCAGCAAGAAGGGTATGATGCTAATCGAAGCATTGTCGTCTGGGAGAGTATGATCACAGGTATGGCCAGAGATGGTGCAGCCAACTAAAGTTATGGTTGTGTTCTTCTTCTGAGAAATGGGACGATGTGTGATGGCGTGGGCAATGGCCATGGTCAAGATATGACGCTCAGATCTGCTCCTCCGCTTTCTCTTCTTGGGAAGAGGAGTAGATAAATCGGTCATGGCCTGCTGAAGTGGGGCACGGATGATCTCATGAATGGTTGCCACCACTTCAAATTTAGTCAATATTTTTTGAATTTTTGGACCTCCTCCATACAAGGGAGGAAAATAGAATCAACATATACACGAGGAATGCCAAGAGCAGTCTGTATAGTGGCCTCCTTGGGGTCAAAGGTGGGACAAGATGTGAGAGATTGTGTGGGCAAAGGATCTGGCAGATGAACACTCTCCTCACAGTCTGAATCTACCATGGTTCTCCCGAAATATTTTTGGACTTTAAGTTTTGCTCATTTTTTTATATTTTGGGCAATTGCAAGCTCTCATGATAATCCTCGAGTGAATCCGAATCCTCAAAGAATGGAGCTACATTCTAGATCTTATTTATGCTAACTAAATCGTTCATCCTCGAGTTCATATGCTCCATTATCTGATTCAAGATCTCAAGTGTGGATATCATGAAAGGTGACTCCAAAATCTCAGGATCGGGTGTGTCGAGTGTGGGCGGTGGATGTGCACAAAAATCACATTCTGAATCAGGATACTCAAGGAAAAGCGGGTTGTCGAAATGTGTAGGGGATGGTGGTGGAAATGATTGGTGAAGGTCGAAGTCCGAATCCTAAAATAGTGGGTTGGTCGGATATGTACAAAAATCAGGAGCAACGTACTCCTAGAAAAAAAGAGGTGGACCAACTGGAGTGAAGGAAGAATCCGCAAAGTCTGGACAATATACGCTCCAGTCGACCATCTCGAAATAAGAGAAAATGATCGGGAGAGTACGAAGGTCAAATCAAGAGAAGTGAGAAAAAGGTGTAAATGCGCAGAGGTGATCTAGAATGCACATAAAACAATCACAAACAAACTCACACAAAACCCCTCAATTCACCTACTCAACTCAGTAGAGACCGTAAAAACACGATCTTTTTATCTTGTCTCTTTTAGGGTTAGGTGAGAAGTCCAAAAGTTGCACAAACACTTAGAAGGCTTGATAGGATTTGGGCACTAATCCTTAGCATGTGTGCACGAGCAGATAAAAGCGGATAATGAGGGGATTACTCGCCCTAATACAAATGTTTTTCTTTTTGGTTGATTTTAGGGTCAAGTAATATTAGCAATCCCAATTTTATTTGTTATAACATTTTTGGATTTTTAGTGATATATGCACGAGCCTAGCGAGGAATCAATTCTTTTAAGCACCTAGGTGATCAAAATCAGAGGGAGAGGCAGAAAAGCAATACAAGCGACAAACGATGATGATTGCTAAAGCATAAATGTTCACCTTGCCTCCAACACTCTACATGCAAGAATGCTCAACAGAATTGAAACCTTTTTATATGCAAATGCAAGCCGATGAAATCGCCCTAAGTTTAGAAATTGCTATTATCGTGAAGAACCGTATTTAAAATTTGACTAAGTACAAATGTCACTATAGGCACGGGCAAATATATTAAGTGTTTGGACCTAATGCTATCGACAGGCAATTCCTAAAACTAAGGGCTCAATCACACAAATAAAGAAAACAAATCAGAAAACAAAATAAAAAAAGGCGATGAAAATCACGGCAAAACTGATGAGGCCCCCAAGGGAACAATCCCTCAGGTACTGGACCTCTGAAGTGGTGTGTAGCAGAGTCCTGTTTATTAAAATAAATGGGTCCCACTCTCACTTCAAATTACACAAATAAATAACTACACAAAAATGCTCACAAAGTGACTGTCTTCTCAAGTCCTCCAAGCCTCCTTTGGTGCTAGGTCAGAAGCTCTCACCATCTTCACATGGGTGCACATGCGCCTTGGGTGAAGAACCTCCCTCGATCCGCGGTTCCTTACATAAAGTCAACAAGATAGGGTGATTAGACAATTCAAGCAATTATATCAAACAAAAATAAATATATAAAGTACAAAAATGGTCAAAAAAAGCATAATCACTAGTAATCCCAATCTAAGTGTTGTTGCGCCCCGGCAACGGCGCCATTTGTTGAACATTCTGGGATATCTTGGAACTGGGTGGATGGTGCTGCATGATTTTCTGTCTTAGTCTCCAAATCCAACAAGGGTTAAGCTGTTGGTGATGGAGATTCGTTGTTAGAAGCTTGACTCTTCCCCTTTGCTGAAGTAGTCAGATGTAGTGTTCTATCACTCCTGAGATGAAACATTAGATAACATAAAGGAATTTATACCTGACTTGGGAGGTGGTTTTACACTACAATCTACATGTTCCATTCTTCTGAAGTTGTTGGGTTTTACCTCTACCTATGCGGGAATGACAGTCTTTGCGACAGTGAGGTCATCAATCTTCTGGCTCATCACAGTCTTGTTCTTGATGAGTTGTGCCAAGCAGTCTAGGGCAAGGTTCACCGACGAGGCCTCGGAAGTCTATGCAACATGAGGAAGCTGAGGCTGGTGGTACTGAGGAATGTAAGGAGGGTACTGCTGATACTGATAATGAGGAGGGTAAACTGGTTCTGATATTGAGCAGTCAATTGCTGCTGATGATACTGTTGGTGATACGCCAACTGATGGTATTGGTGTTACGGTCTCCATATGTTGCCATGGTGTGGAGGTTGGTGGGACTGCTGGTGCTGAAAGATCCTCCTCCCACCTTGTTGTGGGTTGCATGACCCTAAGGTTATGTTCTGACCCTGAGATTGTCCCTGAGGACGGGTCTACTGTTGCTCATTGCCTCTGAACCGTTTACCTCTTGAATCTAGGGTGGGGTGGAAAGAGTGGCTCGACATATGATTGTTGGGGATTGGGATGGTAGATCACCATATGTGTCTATGGTTGTTGTTGTTCAGGTGCCTGCACGTAATATATGTGATGGATCTGAGGCTGACCAAAACTCGGTCGAGGCTAGTGTTTTGTTACAGGATCCTTCTACTTAGCAGGAGTATCGGGGGTTGTGGCCACGGAGCTGCAAGCACTGATAGTGTTCACCAACAACTCCTACTGCTTGGTGATCAGGTTTAGCTTGTCTAGGCTCTTTGTCCTTTGTTCGATCACAACTAGCTTCTCTAGGTCCTGTGATCATTTCTCGATGATATCTACTTTGGACATGTGACTACCAATGATGCTAAGATCTGAGTTCTCGCACCTGTCCACCTCATGTGTGTCTACCATGTTTACAGATTTGTGGAGGATCTGGGGTTGCATCTGAAAAGAATGAGAAGAGGAGAGTGTGGCCTCTCCCTTAACCATCTCCTTAAAGATCTGCTACACAACATCTTCATCTTTGTTGAAGTGCAAACCTCCGCAGGTAACATCAACCAAATGCTAGTCGTTATCAATGAGTCTCCCAAAGAAGTGTTGGACCAAACTGATCTTCGGGATATCGTCATGGGGGCATTTCTCGATTAAGTTCTTGAATCGCTCCCGGGTCTCATGAATGGACTCTTGTGGTCCCTGGGAGATGCTAGTAATCTTGGACCGCATCATATTAAGACAACCAAGTGGGTAATACTTGTGCAAAAAAGCATATTTCAATTCTTCCCACATCGTCACCACTTCGCCCAAATGATTTATCAGTAAAAAGCGATCAACTTGACTACGCCCAACGGGATGTTGGGGTAGTGAATGGTGCTAGAGATGCATCCGAACTGTTGTAGAAGGTTGTATGGTTCTTCATTGGAGTTCCCTTGGAAGGTGGGGATGAGAGAAAGGAGATGTGATTTCAGCTCGACGTGCCTGTGGATCGGAGAAAACTGGATCCACTCAGTAATATGGTCGACCCAGGGTTATAATTTTGATTGAGTGTATGGGCTTGGGCCAACCTCTCCTTCCCTCTGTCTTGCCTCTTTGAGGTCCATCTACAGAGTGATTATCAGCGCCATTGCCATGTAAATCATCGTCACCCCTCCTCTTCTCTCTCTCTCTTGATCTTATCCTCAAATCATTCAGTGTCTCCTGAAAGGCGATCTAGGCAAAAGCTTGATCACCCAACTATTATTGTATGGCTTGGATGGATGCTAAGAGTTGTTTGTTCGCATCATTCTGGTTAGTGCCATGTTCTGTCTCTTACTCAGTGTTGGATTGCACTGGTCCCTTGCCTCTAACTTGGGGAGCCATCTCAGAAACTAAATTATGCTCGAGCTCCAGATCGGGTTCTTGATCTGCAATAGGGAAAATGCCCCGATCAGTTTGCATGCAAGCACCAGATGTAGATAATAATTCAGAATTAGATTCAATTCTGAATTTTATGAGTGATGGAGAAGTATAAGGAGCGAAATCAATCTCCATCTAAAAAGAATAGAATTTAGGAAGAGAGTTTTCATGGTCTGCAGGAGATAAAAGAGGTAGGGAGTCTTGAGGATGGTTCGCAAAGTCTAAACTGATCACCTGTGAATCGTCCTGAATTATTGGAGATGTTGAACCCATGGAATCGATGTGGGTGTCGGTGAGGTCTCGACTAAATCATCCATGAGTCAACATCTTAGATACAAAAGAGAGATGGATGAAGAGAAATGATCACGGGGTAAACAAGAGGAGGAAATGAAGAGACTAAAAAATAAGGTTCGAAATGACGAGTCAAAAGAAGTAAAGATAGAGGAAAAGAAAAAATGGTGCAAGTGCGTGTGACTGATATTTGAATCCTAACTAGATCCAAATAAACACAATGCAAGGAGTTCACCAACCCAACACAAGTGAAGCCGTAAAGAATATGTTATTTTTATCTTATGAGTTTTATTGTTTGTTTTAGGCAATCTTATAACAAGTCCTTAGAGGCTAGCCCTATAGGAGAGTGAAGCAAGTGAGTACTGTTAGAAAAGTATCCTGTACTTCCCACTTCCTTTCTATCATGTCATCTACACTTTTGAGGTCCTCGATATCGGTCTTAGGGTTCTACTCAGTCAAAGAATAAGAGAGGGAGTCGATGGTGGTGAATCCAATACTTTGAATCAGGCCCGCAAGAGGACAAGGACCTACTCAGATGCAGAACGATGAGACAGACACCCTCGTGAGGGTGTGGTCTATGCTCAGTACTTCGTACCAGGTTGGATGTTCTACACAAGGTTAGAATACCGTCGTCGACTAGTCCCTACTCATTCACGTACAATAGAGGCATCGGTACTTCGCCAGTCCTTAGTGATAATCGAGACACCCACAGATCGAGTTTTTAGCTCTATTCCTTAAGTGTCGTGCCTTGCTTTTCTGGAATATACCTGAATACTATGTGGGCTTTATGAACCCTAAACAATGATGTCCGCTATGAATTCTAATTAGGGTCAACGTTTATTAAGCAGCCCCCTTGTTTTATTTTTTTGGATTTTCACCTTTTTAGTATTTTTCAAGAATGATCGCCTAATAATTTTTTTATTTTCTTCAAAATCCAAGTGATCAAAAATATAGGGAGATAGCGGTAAAGCAGTGTAAGGTGACACTAGGATGGAAATCTCACCCTTGTGTAAAAATGCTGAATGCTCAGTGAGAAGACTTAGAGTGCTTCCCGGCTCTCTTCATGAGGGATATAAGACACGAGTTTAAAATCTATTCTATGTGCGGTATGTAATGTGATGAAATCGCCCTAGCAGAAATTGCTATTATCGTGAAGCACAAGTTGAGTGTGATCTAGATCTAAACATATTAGAGACTATAGCAACATGCAAATATTAAGGATTTGAACCTAAATTACTTGATCAAGCAATCCTAAAAATCTATGGGCTCATTCACATGAAACAAATAAAAATAAAGGTGGAAAATACAAAACTCGAGAAATAAAAGAAAATAAGATAGAAAATAGGGAGAATAAAATGTAGAAGGTGATGAAAATAAGACAAAATTGGTGAGCCTCCAAGTGAACAAACACTTGGTAAATATAGGCCTGAAAGTTTGAGTGTCCACCTATATTATTACGATAATAAATAGAGTCTCTCTAACAAAAGAAAAGAAAAATCTAATCTAAAGCTCAACTAAATATGGTCTCCAAGGTCGGCTAAGCTCTCTCTCTAATCGACTCGTGAAGAAGGAGCAAATCTCCACATGACTCGGGTGCACCAACCCTCCTAAGAAGGTTTCCATAGCTCTACTGTTCCCCCTCACAACAAAGTCAACAAGAGAGATGTATTAGTATAGGTAAACAAGTAGATAATAAAAATTGAAGAAGAAAATAATAGGAAGACTTATCTGCACAAAATCTATCCTAAGCGTTGCTCCTCACCAACGACGTCATTTGCTCAACCTATTGGAGAGGGGTTCCTAATGCCCGATCTTGGAGGGCATACGATGTTTGACATGTCGGATTCGATAATCTCTGTATCGATCACTCTCGCGATACTCAGAACATCACCAATCAATTAAGATAACAATCAACACACAATAATGATAATGCAATAAAGAAATGCAAGGTGAAAGTTTTTATACCCTACAAATAAATGTGTATAGCAAGAAAGTGTAGGGGTCGATCCACAGAAAGCAACGAGGATATGCACAAAAATTGATAATTATGAAAATTATCCATAAATGTTTTTTTGTACTTTTATAGGGTTTTTTTCAAATCTTGTTGGGTTTTAATAAATTTTTAATTTTATATTTTACTTTTGGTTTTTCACTCTTTTATTTTCTTTTTGAATTTTTAAAAGGAAAACATATGTACATATAATGCTTATATTATGTATATGTTTGTGAACTATATGTAAGGAATAATAAAGGAGATGTTTAAAGATTTTTCAAAAATAAATGATAACATCAAGAACACAAATGAGCAATATTTTTGGGTTTCATAAAATTCTCTCTATTTTTAGGGATTTTTGGAAAATTTTTAAGATTTTTTAAATATTTTTAAATGAGTTAAAATGCCAAAATAAAAGGAAATTAAATAGGCTGAATTGTTTTAAGTTTCAAAATAGACAATGGTTTCAAAATTCTCAAAACTATTTTAAATATGTAAAATATTAAATAAGGAAAAATTTGGGATAAAAACTGCTATTTTTGGATTTTATGTAATTTTTTCAATTTTTATGAAGTTTTTAGGTTTTTCCATTTTTAAAGTTTTCTTTTGATATTTTCTGTAAGTTTTGATTTATAGGTAAAACATATGCTAATATACTATTATAAATTTTATAATTCTTGGCGGTATTTTTGTATTTTTTGACTTTTTTAAGTCAAATAGGAAATAAATAATGTTTTAGTTTAAAAAATAAGAAAAATTATCGAAAATTCCTTAAGAAAAATATATGAGATAAATATATTCTCAAGGTATTTAGTAATTTTCCTGTAATTTTAGACCAAAAATGTTATTTTAAATAAAAAGAACACTTCGACTAAAAATAAATACTGATAGGGACCTTTTAGTAACTTCAATGAAGTTTAGAGGCTAAAAAATAACACCTAAGAGAAGTCTAGGGGTCCCAATGCAAATAGCCCATGTATTTAACAATTAATAGAAACTGGCATGGACTATTTTACAATAAAAATAACTTCCAGATTCCAACGTGCAAAGTTCACAAAAATATTACACTTGATTCTAAAAAATAAAGACCAAATAATAACACAACCCGAAGGAGGTCCATGCAAAATTCATGCCCCCTCATGTGCACAGGCACACGAGGTGATGTGGAATGGACTAAAATGCAAATCCACAAAACCCTGGCAGCTCAAGTGCAATTTTTTCATCAATTTCTACGCTACAGATGAAAGTTTAAATATTCAAAATTAAATACAAAAATGTAGGGAGCTTAAGATTGAAGATACCCCTCGTGTGTTGATCAACGATTCATGTGCGACACTTATCTACGTGGAAAGTTGGGATTACTCGATATCGCTTCACATTGGATGGGTGGGATAAGATCTCAGCGAGAGATCGAACGGTGGCAAGGCTGCTCCACCCAACAGTGCCTGCTCCACCTAGCTCTGATACTTGATCAGATGGCTCAAAGATACCCTGGAAGAACTGACGAGCTCGACTGCTTTGATCGGTTGGATCTCGCATCTCCGGCCACCTAGGAGGTAAGGAGCTCAAAATGGATTTGGGGCTCCGCTGCTCGTGCTGACACCTTCAAAATGGTCAAGGACCCATTGATGGGGACCTGGAGTCACTTAGAGCTGAATGGCCTGGAGGACCTTCTTCTGATGAAAAAATGCCTTGAATGAGGAAGCACACTCCAGAGACCTATGGGGTTAGTTAAGCATAGAAAAACAAGGGCCCTTAGGGTATTTTAGGGTGGAATGGAGCGTAGATGTGTCGAGGTGGTGCTCTCCGGTGAACAATGGAGGAGGAGAGCTGGATTCGTTGATCTGTGTAAGATCCGACGGAATGGAAAGTGTGATCCAGTGAGAAGAAAAAGGGAGAGAAGATGCGGTGGTTGTCAAGTTGAAATAGCAGTTAACGACATAGGAACAATGGTTGGACCCTAGTGCTCCAGCGTACTTTCTTTTTGAAAATTTAAGGTATTTAAAACCAAATCTCATGAAATAAAAGCCTAAGTAAAACTTTTGATTACTCTATGAAGCTAAAAAGACAAGATAGAGAAGCTCACATGTAGTAGAATGGCTGGGAGAAAGAGTCACGTAGAGGAGCTCAGACGATGGGTTGGATAGCTTCGAATCACCTCCTCCTCATTGTGAATCGACAAGGAACACCTCCTGTCACATGGGTTCACTCTCAGGCTCGATCCAAGGGGTCAAAGGTGGCTCAAGAATGACCAAAAATCAGATTAAAGGCATGGGTTCAATAAATTGAAGTGACGAAGGGGCAAGGTTGAGATAGATTTTGCGGGTGAATCAAGATTCCCTCATCCGAGCAATCATTAGGGCATGAAAGATCATAAATCGAGGAGCAGATCTCAAGAAGGAATAAAGCTCAAAAAATGCAAGTACCGGGCATGGTAAATCGGTGAAAGAGTCGGGTCAATGCATCTAACATGCCTAGAAAGGTAGGGGCCTCCGTTGACTGTGGGTCAACCGAGGGTGCGGTCTGATTGGGCCACGTCAGCCGCTAAAAGATAAACATAAATAAAAATGGAAAAGAAAATAAAATAGAAAACGATTTTATTGATATTTTTCTTAAAAAAATGAAAGTTGTTTCTTATTGTATCTAATATTTTATTGTGATTTTTATTTATTTATATAATTCATTTATTATTTATTTATTTTATGTATTTATTTATAGGTATATACATATATATAAGGTATTTTAATTTAATTTTTAATTTTATATTTTATTATTATGTATACATATCCTATACATTTATAACTCATTTATTTACATGTTTACATATTTTTATTATATTTTTATTTTATTTATTTACTTAAATAAATATGAGTCGGTATTATATAGTTATATTTTACCTTTATATTTGGATACATTATTCATTTTAATGTATTTTTAATTCATTTATTCTATGTTTATTATTTATATGTTTTCAAATACTATTTACAAGTATATAAAAATATGAGATAAGTAAGAATATAAAGAATGAATTAATTGAATATAATATACATGTATATAGTACAATAGGGACCCAAAAGCTATCTTTTGCATCTTAACTTTATTTTTAATGAATCTGCTTCATTTGATAGATAATTGAATTTTATGAACAATAAAGGCGGGTTTTGTCAATTTTAAGATCATATGAAGAAGATATTGGTCGGTGAAGTTTTAATTGTGTGTCCTAGTCACATAGTACCCTATTTTCTTGTGCAATTATTTTTATATTTTTCTATGTATTTTTGTGTACATGTTTTATTTTGAACATATCATTATTTGAAGTGTGTAAGAGTATGTAGAAATTAGTGTAAGTTTGGTTAAATATGTAGTATGTTGGCCACCTTGGGTTTCTAGGTATTTGTGTCAATTTGTCTGCATTTGTTTGCCCTTATGTCCCCCTACTTTATTCCTTGTCGACCAAGTCAGTATTATCTTAGTCTCGGGGTTTAGAGTTAGTCGGTATTTACAATAATTCATTTATTTTTCTTTTCTTTTCTTTATTCATTTATTTTGTATTTAAATACATGTATTTAAATATTATTTACATGCATAGGTCAGAGTGTTAATTTCACAAGTTAGCTATATTTACATACATGTAATAAGGATTTTAAAGAAAAAATAAAGGAATTAAAGTGAATGAATGTGTATTCATCATAAGTATATACAAAAAATTGTGTCAAAAACATCTGTACCCTTTTACAAATAATTTGTAAATATTTTTAAAAAACCATGTCACACATATATAAATATTTCAAAATATTTTACTAATCATTTTTCAAGATTATTTTCAAATCCCCATACACATAGCCCATTCAAATATGAAAACTTTTTAATGTATGTATGAGTTATGGATAAAGAATATATGAAATATATACGTACACCTCCCATATACTTAGTCTGTGTTATGTCCTCATGGTACAAAGTGAAACGAAGACATAGATCATACTAAATATAAAGGAATTGTACTAAAAATGACATAGGTACAATCCCCTTATACTTAGGCTTTAAATAGCCTAAGTGTAGGAATGAATACAAAAGAATAGGGTATCAAGGAATGGAAGAGTCAAGTAAATTTTACAGAGATGAGTTTGGTCCCCTTATACATTAGCCTAAGTATGAAAAAGGAATGGAAAAAGAGAAGTGATCGAGAGAAGAACTGAAGAAAACAAGGGGTGTAGATAACATTGGTTCAGGTCTCCCCTATACGTAGGCTTTAAATATCCTAATTATAGAGCTAATATCTAAAGAATAAAGAACCTAAACTCATGAAAAGAATAAAACAAATCAAGTGAGGAATTAGTGCTAGAAAGAAATAAGGTGTCAAACTGTTAGGACGTTGAATCTTCTCTAAAATGAATCTTCTGATGTGACTTCATGTAGAGTGGCCTAAGATATCGTCTTGATAAGCGCTCTGCATAAAGTCAATCTGCTCAACTTATTCTAACCGTTCATTGGATTCTACAAAGTGCTTCAACAGTTGTCCATTCACCAAGACGGATCGTGCACTAAATGTGAGATTAGATATCTCTATACTTCCATATTGTGTACTTCCTTTACTAGATAGGTACCTGCCCATTTTGATTTTAATTTCCTTTGAAAGACCATCAAGTTCATGTTGAGCAACCATACCTTTTATCCCGAGATAAAGTTCTTGCACCTAATGTGCAGATCATGTCACTTCTTTACTTTGTCCTTATAAATCACATTGTCGTTATATGTGTGGTTCCTGATCTCTACGGTTTCATTCAAGTTCAAGTTACAACAAAGCTTCCCTATGTGACAACATCAATTTATCTTTTTAATTGCCCATTTAGATTTATGAACTAATTCTGTGGGAAAATGGCATGGCTTCCCGTAGATCATCCTAAAAGTTGATGTTCTGGGTGGTGTCTTATAGGTAGCCCTGTAGGCCACAGAACTTGGTTCAATAGTTGGGACTGATTCTTCCTATTAGGATGAACTAACTTTTGAAGAATACTCTTCACTTCTCTGTTTGAAAGCTCTTTCATGCCGTTAGACTATGGATGGTAAGGACTAGTCACTCTATGATCAAATCCATAGTCCTTAGCTAAACGTTTCATTTCTCAATTTACAAAATGTCCACCCCCATCTGAAATCAATAACTTGGAGATCTTGAACCTAACAATAATATGATCCTTCACAAACGTACATACAATCTTGTTGTCTACGGCTCGGGTTGGTATAGCCTCCACCCACCTTGATAAATAGTCGACCGCTATCAAGATGTGCTCATGTCCGTTGCTGTTGGGAAAAGGACCTAAAAAATTAATGCCCATGCATCAAAAACATCATAAAATATCATCGATTGCATGGGTATTTCGTCTCTATATCCAACTGTCCTTCCCATTCATTGACAAATAGGGCACAACCATACAAAATCAAATGCATCACAAAACAAGATTGGCCAATAGAATCCACATTGAAGCACCTTGTGTGCGGTTCACTTTCCTGAGTGGTGTCTTCCTACCTTCAAAGTAGGGTAATAAGTGAGGACACTATGATATTCCTCTTGAGGAATATACCTTCGGACACTATGGTATTCCTCTTGAGGAATACACCTTCTCCAGACACAATCTGGTCCTTCAAAAAAGGGAATGGATCCTCCCAATGATATATCCTCGATCCAACTTCAATCGGTCAATATTGCTCCTAGGCCAACCTTGGTAAACTTGATTGGAGACAAGGTAATTCACCATGTTGGCATACTTAGGAAGTGAGTCAATAACATAAATTGACTTGTCTGGGAAAGTCTCTCTTATAGGTTCAGTCTGAGGGGAGTCCTTATGTTCAATCTAGGATAAATGATCAACCAAAACATTCTTAACTTCGTCTTTATCCTTAATCTCCAAATGGAACTTCTGAAGTAATAAAATACACATAAGAGGATGCACCTTTATTTCCTTTTCCATTAAGTATCAAATAGTTCTTTGATCAGTGTAAGTTATCACATTAGAGTCCAAAATATTTGATATGAACTTTTCTAGGTCCCAAACTACTGTGAGCATTTACTTTTCAGTAACCATATATGATATTACTTCACATTGGATGGGCGGGATTAGATCTCAGCGAGAGATCAAACGGTGGCGAGGCTGCTCCATCCAACTGTGCCTGCTTCACCTAGCTTTGATACTTGATCGGATGGCTCAAAGATACCCTGGAAGAATTGGGAGGAACTGACGAGCTCGACTGCTTTGATCGACTGGATCTCGCATCTCCGGCCACCTAGGAGGTTCGTAAGGGGCTTGAAATGTATTTGGGGCTCCGCTGCTCGTGTTGACACCTTCAAAATGGTCAAGGACCCATTGATGGGGATCTGGAGGACCTTCTTCTGATGAAAAAATGCCTCGAACAAGGATGCACACTCTAGAGACCTACGGGGTTAGTTCAAGCATAGAAAAACAAGGGCTCTGAGGGTATTTTAGGGTGGAATTGAGCGTAGATGTGTCGGGGCAGATCTCTCTTGTGAACGATGGAGGAGGAGAGCTGGATTCGCTGATCTGTGTGAGATCCGGGGGAATGGAAAGTGTGATCCGGTGGAGAAGCAAAAGGGATAGAAGATGCGGTGGTTGTCAAGTTGAAATAGCAGTTAACGACGGAGGAACAATGGCCGGACCCTAGTGCTCCAGTGTACTTTCTTTTTGAAAATTTGAGGTATTTAAAATCAAATCACGTGAATAAAAGCCTAAATTAAACTTTTGATTACTCTATGAAGCTAAAAAGAGAAGATAGAGAAGCTCACCTGTAGTAGAATGGCTGGGAGAAAGAGTCACGTAGAGGAGCTCCGACGATGGGTTGGATAGCTTCGAATCACCTCCTCCTCATTGTGAATCGACAAGGAACACAACCTGTCACATGAGTTCACTCTCAGGCTCGATCCAAGGGGTCAAAGGTGGCTCAAGAACGATCAAAAATCTGATTGAAGGCATGGGTTCCAATAAATAACAATGACGAAGGGGCAAGGTTGAGATAGATTTTGCGGGTGAATCAAGGTTCCCTCATCCAAGGAATCATTAGGGCCTGAAAGATCATAAATCGGGCGTGGTAAATCGGAGAAAGAGTCGGGTCAGTGCATCTAACATGCCTAGAAGGGTAGGACCCTCCGTTGACTGCGGGTCAACCGAGGGTGCAGTCTGGTTGGGCCACGTCAACCACTAAAAGACAAAAAGAAATAAAAATGGAAATGGAAAATAAAATAGAAAATGATTTTATTGATTTTTTTCTTAAAACATGAAAGTTATTTCTTATTGTACTTACTATTTTATTGTGACTTTTAATTCTTTATACAATTCATTTATTATTTAGTTAATTTTATGTATTTATTTATAGGTATATTTACATGTATATACAAGGTAATTTAATTTTTTTAATTTTATATTTTATTATTATGTATACATATCATATACATTTATAACTCATTTATTTACACGTTTGCATATTTTTATTTTATTTATTTTATTTTATTTATTTACTTAAATAAATATGAGTCGGTATTATATAGGTATACTTTACCTTTATATTTGGATACATTGTTCATTTTAATGTATTTTTAAATCATTTATTCTATGTTTATTATTTATATGTTTTCAAATACTATTTACAAGTATATAAAATATGAGATAAGTAAGAATATAAAGAATGAATTAATTGAATATAATATACATGTATATAGTACAATAGGGACCCAAAAACCATCTTTTGCATCTTAACTCTATGTTAATGAATTTTCCCTCATTAGACAGATAATTGAATTTTATGAACAATAAAGGTGGGTTATGTCAATTTTAAGATCATATAAAGAAGATATTGGTCTGTGAAGTTTTATTTGCGGTCTTTTCATCTGTGTGTCCTAGTCACATAGTACCTTATTTTCTTGTGTAATTATTTTTATATTTTTCTATGTATTTTTGTGTACATGTTTTATTTTGAACATATCATTATTTGAAGTGTGTAAGAGTATGTAGAAATTAGTGTAAGTTTGGCTGAATATGTAGTATGTTGGCCACCTTGGATTTCTAGGTATTTGTGTCAATTTGTTTGCATTTATTTGCCCTTATGTCCCCCTACTTTATTCCTTATCGACCAAGTCAATATTATCTTAGTCTCGGGGTTTTGAGTCAGTCAGTATTTACAATACTTCATTTATTTTTCTTTCCTTTTTTTATTCATTTATTTTGTATTTAAATACTATTTACAGGCATAGGTTAGAATGTTTATTTGCACAAGTTATCTATATTTACATACATTTAATAAGCTTTTAAAGAAAAAAATAAAAGAATAAAGGTGAATGAATGTGTATTCATCATAAGTATATACAAAAAATTGTGTCAAAAACCTATGTACCATTTTACAAACAATTTGTAAATATTTTTACAAAAAATCATGTCACACACATATAGATATTTCAAAATATTTTACAAAACATTTTTCAAGATTATTTTCAAATTCCCATACACATAGCCCATTCAAATATGAAAACTTATTAATGTATGTATGAGTTATGGATAAAGTATATATGAAATATAAACGTACACCTCCCATATACTTAGTCTGTGCTATATTTTCATGGTACAAAGTGAAATGAAGACATAGATTGTACTAAATATAAAGGAATTGTACTAGAAATGACATAGGTGCAATCCCCTTGTACTTAGGCTTTAAATAGCCTAAGTGTAGGAATGAATACAAAAGAATAAGGTAGCAAAGAATGGAAGAGTCAAGTAAATTTTACAGACATGAGTTTGGTCCCCTTATACTTAGGTTTAAATTAGCCTAAGTATGAAGAAGGAATGGAAAAAGAGAAGTGATCGAGAGAAGAACTGAAGAAAATAAGGGGTGTAGAGAACATTGGTTCAGGTCTCCCTATACTTAGGCTTTAAATAGCCTAATTATAGAGCTAATATCTAAAGAATAAAGAACCTAAACTCACGAAAAGAATAGAACGAATCAAGTGAGGAATTAGTGCTAGAAAGAAATAAGGTGTTAACTGTTAGGATGTTGAATCTTCTCTGAACTGAATATTCTGATGCGACTTCATGTAGAGTGGCCTAAGATATCATCTTGATAAGCTCTCCACATAAAGTCAATCTGCTCAACTTGTTCTAACCGTTCATTGGATTCTAAAAAATGCTTCAACAATTGTTCATTCACCAAGAAGGACCGTGCACTAAATGTGAGATTAGATATCTCTATACTTTCATATTGTGTACTTCCTTTACTAGATAGGTACCTGTCAATTTTGATTTTAATTTCCTATGAAAAACCATCAAGTTCATGTTGAGAAACCATACCTTTTATCCTGAGATAAAGTTCTTGCACCTAGTGTGTTGATCATGTCACTTCTTAACTTTGTCCTTATAAATCATATCATCGTTATACGTGTGGTTCTTGATCTCAATGGGTTCATTCAAGTTCAAGTCACGACAAAGCTTCCCTAGATGACAACATCAATTTATCTTTTTTATTGCCCATTTAGATTTATGAACTAATTCAGTGGGAAAATGACATGGCTTCCCATAGATCATCCTAAAAGTTGAAGTTATAGGTTGCCCTGTAGGCCCAAATCAAACTTCCGAAGTAATAAAATACGCATAAGGGGATGCACCTTTGAGTCCTTTTCCATTAAGTATCAAATAGTTCTTTGATCAGTGTAAATTATCACATTAGAGTCCAAAATATATGATATGAACTTTTTAGGTCCCAAACTACTGTGAGCATTTAATTTTCAGCAATCATATAGTTCTTCTATGCAGAATCTAAGACTTTACTTGCGTAGTGCAAAGAAAATGGTATCCCTTCTCGACTATATTGTGACGTCCCGCCCTTCCAGCTATCGAAACCGATGGGATGAGAGCGTCGGACCTACGGTCCAAGTACGCTGACGATCTATGATACTCAGCAAACTATTTTATAAATATTAAATAAACATCTGAAATATATATATATATATATAAGCAAGAGAATAATATGAAATGTAAAGAAAATGTAACATCCATTCTCATTAATAACAACAATCATCAAGTCCATGTCCATAAAATGAGATACAACGTACAATTATAATTTTGTAGAAAAAGCTCTCCAAATATCTCACTACAATGTCTCTAACAAAAAGTAAAATAATGCAAAAATAAATAAGTTACTCTAAGTATAACACACCCTGTCTGGTGTAAGTACGACGTAGGAAGTTTGATCTCCTTAAAAGGCCGCTACTGTTACGGCTGCTGCTCAAGTACACTTGTTGGGTTCACACGAGGGTAACGTTATGAGCAACTGCCCAGTAACGAGATAAACATTATAATAACTAATGTAGAAGTAGTAAGGCATGTAAACTTGATTCTATCTAGTGACTTTTTCATATATTGTAGAGACTAGAATTCTACCGTATTATTCTAACTTACAAGGGGTTACATGGTCACAAATTCCGTTTATTAATATAATCATTGTTTGAGGACTAACATGATAGTCTTTATACTTCTTTTCTATCCTTTAATTAGAATTCACGATGGTATACAAATGCATATTTTTGATATTCGATCATGACGCATTTCCGTCATTAATTTAACACATGCAAGTACTCGACTCGCAGGCCTCCGCTATGCGGGAACTTCCTTGTCATCTTGTGTAAACCCTCAGGAACCCTTGTTCAATTAGAACATGAAAATGATCAAAAATCTTATTTCTCCAACTTCAAATCAGATCCAGGAACACCTCTCACAATAATAATACTCGAAGTAAAATTAGATGCGGCCACATATAATTTTAAATCGAGTCTTAAAATCATGTATAAGTGGGAAACCAAGAATGCCAACCACGCCACCTGTCTACTCCTTCGAGCGACTCTGGATACTACCAGGCTGCTAGGTGCAACGCGTCACCCAACTCCTCCTTTGGGGTTGTGACCTTCACGGCATCTCCTCGGGGCCCAAGGGGTGCATGCCCCATCCCTTGCAGCTCCTAACTCGATCTACCCGTCATTATAAGATTTCACTCACAAATTAGTAATCATCAATTGAGATTTAATTGACTTGGGCTAACGAGATTCGTGAACCAAATGTGGCCCAAAATGCCTTTCCACATTAGTACAAGTCTTAACATTATCCGACTAGGTCACTTTATGAAATTTCTAGATTGTAAGCATCCAAACAAAAGGATTTTGAATATATATATATATATATATATATATATACGACAAGATTTTTCTTCTGTGCTCGTATAATAATCATTCCGCAACATTGCCTTGATCAAAGTTAAACTTTCGGTCAACATTTGTTTGTCTATCTTTTAGAGCAATTCACTGTAAAAGTACGCAAGTTATAAAGTTCTAAAAGTCTTATGCATGCATGTGCTTTGAACAAATCAATAATTATATAGCCTAAGAGCCCTATCCAATATGTATTATTTGACGGTTAATGTTATTTAGTTTATCGGTTTCTTCCTTAACCTTCGAGCTCACGCATCCTTGATTATGAAAAGAGAACTTAGCATCAATCTAAATATGCATAAAATGTTGTGGTCCAAATATAAATTAAGATTAGATAGATGGATGGATCATGTTAGAATCTTATGTATTGATATACAACTTCAATGTGACTTTGGTCATGAATCATACCAAACCTATTGCTCTTTACACGGTATCGTGTAAAATATTTTTTTTGTGGTTGATAATGTCAATCCTCTCATGCAAATACATGTTTGCATTATTGGATCCTAAATGAAGCCCTGGAAATTCATCCATAATATGAATATATTTAAAGTCTAACGAGACCTACACGTTTCTTCTGTCCATAATTATATTTTCTTTGAAACGGTTAATGGGAGTATTACCTTACAATAAGTAAGAGATTTTCCATTAGTCATAAAGTCTGCATAAACACCATTAACCTTGATATTACAAAAACCTCGATTCTAATATTGGTAAACATGTTTCCTTTGCCCTCTTTAGGGAAAGTATCACTCTTATATTAATTACAAATCGTCATTTTATTTGGAGCATTTAAGCACCACGTTTTATGATATCATTATTTATATTAAAGTAACAGATCTAAGAATGGATCATAATAATCTCATTACTTTATACAGGAACGAATCATATTGACTTCATTAGTTTATGAAATCAAATCACCAAAAGAAATCAATTAGGCTGCACAATATGATGCTAACTAAGATATCGCAGGTTTATGCAATAGAAGCTATTTTGCATGGTGATCAACGTGATGCCTAGAACAAAAATTATGCGATAGTCAGAGGTCATACTGGAGGGGTGAGTTTTTTGTTATCAAGAGATTAACAAATGAATAATATGATATCCATGGTATAAAGATACATAAGGCTCTAAAAATATTCCAACATAGGATCCAAAATCGTGTGAAGCCAACAGTAAGAGCAAGGTATAACATCGTTACCTCTGAAGATATTCCCTCGGGATCTACTCTCACACGGAAACGGTTTTTCCGTCGCTTGATTGCAGTGCGGAGATGTGCACCTCGGTGACCTCGAGCTCTCCTACATGATGGTCGTCGTGGATCTTCGATCGGAGCACCTTTTCCGACGTCGACGGCGACCCTCCGACAACTAAACTAGCCAAGGTGGTGGTGCTCCAATGAGAGTGAAGGATGGTGGTGGCTAGGACTTTGAGAGAGTAGCATATCATCTCATATTTATAGAAGGAGAGGTGAAATTGGATCCCAATTCGGATCTGGTTCGGAACCATATATGGGTCCCGACTATGATACTTAAAACTTGAGCTAGGAATGTTGGAATTTGATGTTCTTGGGCTCGTTGGAAAGATCTCAACGAGATCTACGAAATGGATTGATTATTATGATTTTCAGATGTCAAAAATACTTCAGATTTTAGGATAAAAAATATAGGATTTCACATCCTAACATAACTCCTATCACAAAATTCGAAGCATCAGTCACGGTCGTAAATGGAAGAGATGGAGCTTGTAAAATAGAAGAGTAAATCATCTTTTTTTCAATAGCTCAAAGGCCTCAAGACACATGCAATCTACAATGAACTACGTGTATTTTCCTAGAAGCTCAGTCAGTGGTTGGGAAATATTTGAAAAATCCTAAATAAATCTTCTATAAAATTCAACATGCTCTAGGAATGACCGTACTGATTTAATGTTGGTTGGTAGATCAAGTTTCTTGATCACATCCACTTTGATAGGGTCAACCTCCGTGCCTTTTTCTGGAAATGACATGCCCCAACACGGTACCCTCTAAGACCATAAAATGACTCTTCTCCCAGAAGAGCACCATATTCACCTCTTTGAAGAACTCGATCCAAGTGCACAAGACACGAATCAAATGAATCACCATAAATCGAGAAATCATCCATGACCTCCAAGAAATCTCCCACCATCTCAGCTAGTACAACAAAATTCATCCATCCCTGAAAAGTACATGAGGCATTACCGATCATGAATGACATATGTTTGAATGCGTATGTACTGAATGGACATGTGAATATGATCTTTTCCTAGTCTTCAGGGTGATGGCTACTTGATTGTAGCCCGAGTACCCATAAAAAAATAGAAGAACTCTTTCCCTACTAATCTCTCCAAACTCTTATCAATAAACAACAATGGAAATGATTTTTTTGGTCATGATATTTAGGCATCTGTAGTCCACACAGACATGCCACGATGTGGTACTCATGTTACAGTATCAACTCCCTCCTCATTGATGGCTATCTGAATTCCTAACTTCTTTGAGATAATATGTAGTGGAGCCACCCACTTGGAGTCATAGATGGGGTATATGAAGCCTACTCCACACTATTTTTCAATCTCTTTCTTCACAACTTTTCTTAGATTAGGATTTAATCTTCTTTGAAATTCTCGGAAAGGTCTAGCATTATCATCAATATAAATGTGATGTTAACAGAGAGTAAGGTTAATCCCCAAGAGATCTAACACATTCCAACCTATAGACTTGCGGTTCTCCTCTGAGACTTTGAACAACCTAGACTCATGTTCTACAATATGCCTAGAACTAATAATGACAGGGAATATGTTCTTGGGACCCGCAAGAAAGGCATATGTAAGTGTGGGAGGTAATAGTTGCAACTCTAGTAATGTTGTATCATCAAGTAAATCAGGTTCCACCATCATCGAATCTGGTTCCGTACTACATACAGGTAGATCTACATGTGTTGTGCTCAAAGTTTTAAAAAACAAACCGGACATCAAATCATGCATTTATTGGTTTTTGGTTTTTATGGTCGTACCAATGGGACCGACCGGTCGAACCAGTGATGACATCAGCAGTTCAAAGAAATCAGAAAAGATCGAACCGTTGTATTGTTGGTTTGGTTCATACGGTTCAATCGGGTCAAATCGAGTTAGACCGGTATATCATACAAATAAATACGAAAAGTGCTACATCACATCTTTCGAGAATTTATTTACTCTTGTCCTTCCAAGTTTTTCCAATAACATTTATACCCCTATTTTCAATACAATTGCATGTGTCCCCTATATTTTTACAAAGTCAATAGTAGCGTCCTTTTATTTGTACACTTGTGCTCTCATTTTATACTAAAATAAGGACGATATTGTGATTTTTTTAAAAAAAATTAGGATCACAAGTGAAATTGCTTAAAAGTTAGGGGTATAAATGTTCTTAAAAAGATTCCAAAGTGCATAATGATCATATTTCATAAAATTTATATAAATACATATATGAGATGTAAAAAATTAATAGTTTTAAAACTATGTAAAGTGTAATTAATGATAAGTGTTGTTAATTTATTGCCTCTTATAGTATGACTATGACAATGTCTTATTCATTTGTTATTGTTATAAGTGGATAACATTATATACAATGTGGGAAGAGAGAGGCAATGCTCGTATGACATGAAGGGACAAGCAATAATGAGTCATTGGCACATGTGAAGGAGAAGAGATAAAAGGGGGTACTATAATATGGGTTAGAATGAGACTAGATTATGAATATTTCTGAAAAGTTTGTATTTTGTTGATTTATTGGAAATTACTTTTTGTTAAAAAAATAGATGGTTGAACCGATGGTTTGGTTCAATTGTTTCAACCGGGTTTAAGAGGTCCAATCGAGTTTTGATCAATTTTGACTGGTTTTTATTTTCTGAATAAAAACCAGGTGGTTAGACCATTTTCCCTCCAATTCTTGGTTTAACCAGCTGGTTTGATTCGGTTTTTAAAACCTTTGTTGTGCTTGCCACCAACTTAGTTGTGTCTTGAGTCGAATCGCTAAAAATCTGCGGTAGTTCAGCCAAAGCCGCGTCTGACTCAACATCCTCACCCCTTGAGTGTTTCGTGAAAGAAGGAACTAACAAATCCAAAGGGATTTCTATGTCATCAGGGAAGTAAGGTGATGCATCAATCAAGAATCTTGGCAACATCTAGCATACTACATTGTAAACATTGTCCTCTTCGGGTGAGAGTGTATCGTTCAGTACTATTGGGGTTTGTTTCCATTTCCCGACACTGCCTATCACTTTGCATTCTACCTCGGAAAACAAGTAATATGTGTTGGTCTCAGAGTCTGGTCACTGCCACTTCGTTTGTTGCATCTCTAGCTCCACTTCTCTGCTAGGAGAATGGAAGTTCATCATTCAAGTCTGATAATCAAAGGAAGCTCCAGCAGTCCTAAGGAAAGGTCATCCTAGAATGATCTGAGAGTCTCTCCAATGATTGGGGATTTCCATATCAATTACAATTAAGTCCACCATGTATTATTATCCCGCAATCGAGATAACATCATTCTTCACTTCACCATTGGCCCTCTTAGTAGACTTATTTACGAACTGGAGTAATATTCTTGATTTACGTAATGGTCCTAACTCCAGTCTCTCATATAAAACTAAAGGTAAAAGGTTAATAGAATATCTATTATCTAGGAGATTGCGTGAACAAACGCAATGTCATCGATATGACTCACTACATAATGTGCATCCAAATCTCTCTTCTTTTTTGGAAGTTGTTGATTTTTTATACAATAAGTAGTGTCTATTGTTAAGATGTAAGTCTTCACATAGTTGCTTGGTTTCTTCCTGCTAGCCCTAGTAGGTGTGCATCACACCTTAAGATGCTTCTGAAATGCATTACTACTAGCTACATACTCCTCAAATGTCACCTTAACCATGATATTTTCCTTACAAAATCATGCCATTTCAAGATCATGTTTTTGAATCTTTTTAACGATGTGCTTTCCTATCATTAGAGCACAGGGGGAAAGGATGTAACATTAGAAGAAGAGAAGAACCAGAATCATACAATGAAATGTACTTCTTTTTATTTAGTGAAACCGAGTTCTTCAAACATGAATCTTTTACATGTAACTTGAAATTAAAGATATAATTGTCTACTACATGTCAAGGAATGTCTGCTGCTGGTACATCCTCCTCAACCGAAGGTGCAAGGTCCTCCGTAGACTCAGAATCTGCACCCCCATGATGTAATTGTGTGATCTTCATCCTCTCTCTACCCTCAGATGGTCTCCTCTTATGCTGAAGAAGGGGCTACTATGGTTGTTGATGCCTATAACCCTCGTCCCCTAAGGACTCCTCAGGTGGAGCCTTAGAGATGTCCTCCTCCATGTCCTTTGCTCAATCAGGCATGACCATGATCCTTCCACTCATGAGTGACATATGATTTACATTATCAAACTTAAGAATCTCATTCTCGGATATAGATGAATCTAAGTAGTATACTCGATCACGATGCTATTGTTGTGTCTTGTTCAGGCTATTGGGGTTAACCTGAACCTATGAGGGAATGGATGTAGATGGTGCATATCGCTTATCCTGCCAGCGAGATAATTGGTTGATGTCAACCCACATATCATGTATTTCGCTCTCGTAAGAATGAAGCTCCTCAAGAATCTACTAATGGATGTCAGTAAGCCCTGATGTAGAGGATTGTTGTTGTGAACCTATGTGGTACCAAGGTTGTCCTTACTGAAATGATGATGAGAACCATGAAGACTGGCCCTAATGTCCTTGATATTGTTCATAATGTGGGGAAATCTGAAAAGATGGGCCCTCTTGGCCCGACGGATAGTGTTGCTAATGCACAAACTACTGCCTCAACTATTGGGAGTAGTAGACTCCAGGTCTTGGTTTTGTAGGAAGGGGTATAGGAGTAAAGCTGGTGTTGTGGAAGTAGGGGGACATCGGTAATACTGACGATCCCCATTCCTACCTATCTGTTGGCAGGATCCTGGATGTTCCACACGTTGTTCACATTCCACACCTAAGGAGGCTCCTCCAAGACTATCTCTGAAGATGGCTATTGCTGGCAAGGTTGGACAAAGGACTGGTCCTCTACCCGTGGCTAGGGTGGCCCTGACATCGACTGCTCCTGAACATGACGCATTCAATAAGCATGAGCAGTGAATGCAAACATATGTATCTTCATCTTAGATACCCTCTTAGATAAGTCCTCCATCTGCTTTGGGAGCTTTGAAAAACTCTCTAACTCATTCATCCTCTTATCGATCCGCTCGACTAATGTTAACTTTTCTGTTATAATTTCCTTGTTATGAATCAAGTCCTCAGCTAGATCGACTACAACCTTCTATCCCCCTTTGGATAAGAGTGAAATAGGGGACTCCATGTGTGCCCTACTAGCGGTCTGCGAGTGGTTCGTCTCATCTATTTGCTCAAATACCTTCCATACAGTATCCACCACGTGAAGTATAGCTGCCTCCACAGGCAGTGATTGCCAAATCCTACACCTCAGGGTTAAGAACACTATACAGTGACTGGTCCAAGATGGCATCTTCCATACCATGGCAAGGACACTCTACAGTATATCATTAAATCTCTCCCATGTGTCACAAAACAGTTCATTAGGTAACTGAGAAAAACTCATAATGTGTGTATTCATTTCTTCCTACTCAAAGGGTAGAACTTCTTTAGGAATCGATCCTGAATTGTGCATAGGTAGTTATAACTTCCCCAAGGTCTTTAAAACAGTAATCAACCTTGTCTCCCAAGGTGAACGGAAGAGCTTTGAGCCTTATATAGTCCTGACCAGTCCTAGGATGCCTAATGTTATCACATACCAACTCAAAGTATCTTAGGAATATGTATGACTCCTCGTGTTCATTCCCATTAAGTTGGGCAACAATGACATAAAGTACATCTTCAACTCGTATTCCATATCAGGCTGGGTTGGATTTAACCAATTCAGACTTCTATACTACCCAAGATTGTACACCACATCCATAGGTGCATCATTTCCCACATTAAGTTACCCATCTATGCTCTGAATATCGTGTTCTGTTATTCCGATGTAGCCAACCTAGCAAGTATCTGCTGGAAAGGGTCCTCACGATCCTCATAACCATTCTGCATTTTAGGAGGCATCATGTGTGAATCTTTCGAACGTCCTTCATCAGAAAATGGGTTTAGGTTAGAAGATGGGGTGGAAATCAAATCGAGCTCACCGAGGTGAAGGTCTTCTTTGGTAGGATGGCAAGAGAGGAATGAATCGATCGGTGTATGACCATCCCTAAGTGAGTGAACCTAGACTTAAGAGGGTCATGAGTCCAAGGAGGTCCAGGAACTGAGGTTTCATGGACCTCAGAAGACATAATCCTTGGAGGGTTCAATGAGAGGTTCGTGAAATCTGAACAAATTTCCCCCCAATTATTCATCTTCAATTTCAAGAGAATACATTTTATAGCGTGTTTAATCAAGGAGATGAAAGCAACACGATTACACTTGAATGTGAGGAAATGACTTGCACAATACATACACAATTCAAATCTTTTAAGTTCACCATCTTCATGTGTGAAGGTCGTAAAAGTTCGTCTGAATTATCTTGTTAATTTTAGTTGGTGGTAGTCCTAGAATAAAGTATGTTACGTAGGGAGTTTACTTATACCAGCGGTGCTCCTGATAGATTTCAATCAAAAGGGTGAGTTTCCCAGACTGTCAGGTTCAATATTACACCCTTAAAAAGACAACCAGGCTTATACAATCGAAATGTAAACTATGGTCGAAGGCAAGTCCTTGCAGCTCCCAAATCTGAGAGAGTCAGAAATAGAGACTTAGGGGGCAAGTCCAGGGATATGAGCTCTAACTTTAGTGGAAACATCCTTACCCACTGATGAATCTCCATTTTACCATCTTTATTCTATCATTTTGGCCCTAAAAACCCTAGTAAATGCGTGTAAATAGGCTTAATTTAGGCATTTTATCATTCATGCATCATTGTATAAATAGTGTATAAAATACGGTTTTTAAAGCCAAAATTATAGAATAAAGAAAAGCAAATAAAAAGAATAAAATATTGAAAATATTTTATGACCCGAAACCCGAGACCTAGGCATCTCGATGACTAGGTCGACAAGGAATAAAGTAGGGGGGATAAGGGGAAAATCCAATAAAAATACCTATTTATTTTATTCATTTTCCCTTCATTTTTGCGACTTATTTTTTGGTCCCACTTTCTATACTTCAAATAAAGCAACTTTGTAATAAAACTTGTAGATAATAAAATATAAAAAATACAAAATTGATTTCATACAAAAATAATATACAGATAAACAGATATGATCTGAATAAAAATCCAAAACCCCAACTTCCCAGACCCATATCTCTCACTCAAAATATATCAAAATCACTTAATTGTATATAATTTTCAATAAGCTATTTAATGAAGGTGGTTTTATAATTTTTGGAATTATGGTTTGAAAGTTAGGTTTCAGAACCCTATTATATACTTGTTTAGATTAAAATATTCATTTTATTTATTATTCATTATTTTTATAATTTTATTTTTTTACAATTTTGCAAATATTATTTATAATATATATACATATTAAAACATGAATAAAACACTAAATAAAATATAAAAATAAAGTACTTGCATAAAATACATAGGTAAAATACCTATACCTAAACCTATATAGATTATACATCTATTTATTTAATTGTATATAATACATCAACAAAATAAAATAAAAATATATTTAAGTGTATAAAATTAAGATATAAATTTATAAAATAATAAACCAAAATAATAAAATTAAAAATACAAAACAAAAATAAAATATTAAAATATATAGACAAATATACTTATATATAGCACTCAAAAGGTAACTTGTAATTTTAAACCTCTAAAAAATAAATAAAAATCAAAATAAAATAATTTAAAAATAATAAACATATTTTATTTAATAACCTAAAATAATGATTTTTTGTTTATTATTTTTAATTGATTTTACATTCTTTTTCCATGATTTTTCATGGTTGGTCCATGTGGACCAACCATGAGGGTCCGAGAGTTGACAGCGGGTCAACTCTCTGACCCGCCTCCTGCTATGTGTCAGAACCACATTTTTGTCAATTTTCTCGATTTTTTGAGGCTCCTCCTTGCATCCTTTCGTGATAGTGTCTTCTTGACTTTTGTTCTCCACATATCGAGGATTCACGCCTAGTGCTTGCATCGGGCATTGGAACTCTGCATCGAGCTGCTTTCATCGATCTTTTCGCCATCCCAGCCGTTTGTTCAAAAACCACTCCGACCTCCCTTCACTTTTCAAACCCTTTTGGACATGGTTTGACTCTCTCTTCCTGCGTGGATTGACGCCGGTGACAGGGGAGCCTCCCGCGAGTGAGGGGAGCTCAGGCGAGGGCCGAGGAGTGGCTCCAACCCCCATCTCCGGCCAATGACCATGAGGTCCATCTCTGGCTTTTACAGCCATCGAGGTCCGATTTTATCCATTTTTTTGCATTTCTTAGCTTTTTCTTAGTCTTAAGAAGCGATTCCCATACTTCATTTCATCTTTCACCTAATTGGTAGCCCTCCGCCACCCTCCCGCCGGAGCTTGCACCGGCGAGTTCCTCTTTCGCTATTTCTGCCTCATTCCGGAGTCAAGAGGCTCGAGACACTTTGCCCTTGACCTCCTTAACCTATCTTGCAGGTGTCAGGATCCAGAAGAGATGCTTGGAGGCAATTTTGCGCACCGCCGGAGCTTCCTAGGGTCCTCCTTGGCCTCACCGTCATAGGAGCACTCAAGAAGATGCCGACCCTTTTTACCGCCACCGGCACACAGAGGAGCACCGCAGGAGTCCATTGGCCCTTTTTGGAGCTTCAGGGATCGTCGAGGGAAGGGGATTGAGCTCGATGAATTACGCCTTGGCGGAGTTCATCCATGTTCTTCCTCCTGGCCCCTCCACCGTTAGATCGAGGTAATCCCCCAGAGCGAGCAGTAGCCGTCGGATTGTCTCTTAAAGATCTGATCTCAACCATCGACGCGAACCGTCATCTCTACTTCTCGGGAGGACACGTGGCATTAGTGACTACATCAGCACCGTCCGCTCCCGCTATAGACGTGGGTATTTTGCTTCTTTACCCACGCACTTTTTCTATTTAATAGTTAGACCTGAAACATTCATTTGTTGTGTTATAATTCCTGTATAATTTGCAAAACAGACCTCGTATTTTTCCATATTTACACGCACATCTAAGCCACGCCACCTCATGTAGGCGACCACGTGAGGTTGGCATTTTGCGGCCTGACCCCTTGGGGGTTTTATTATTTCTGAGTCCAGGAACTATTCTACGCAGTTATATTCTTTTTGGACATTTTTCACTTTAGTCCCCAGGTTTTGTAGAAATTATGTTTCAGTCACTGCCAGTAGCGCACGTGTTCTGACATTTGATCTTGGTGTTTTTGCTGAGAAACCCCTGTGCGTTGCGGATTTTGTAATTAGGCCAGGGATTTGAATATTGCGTGTATTATTTTTGGTGGAATTGCACGTTGGCCCCTGAGCTTTATCATATTTTAAAAAATTCCCCTGCTAGTGTTGTATTTTCTCTGTGTTGTCCCTGTTTATTTCATGCATCAATAAAGCTCTAAAAAAACAAAAAAATAGCATTACCTTCCTAATGCATTGTGCTTCGATGCCATATTTTTATTTTTCATATTTGAAGCTATTTATTATTTATAAAAAATCAAAAACTTGTATTTTCATCACTGTTTGCATTTGAAAATACATAAAAATTATAAAACCTTTTTGAAAAAATCCTAAAAATATATATTGTGTGTTTTTTCGTCTTTAACTTCCAGACCAAAAATCACTAATAATATAAAAAAAACCTAAAAAAATAGAAAAACTCTAAAAATCTCTATAAAAAATATAAAATCCAGAAAAATCCAAAAATTACATTTCCTATTTCTAAATTTTCTCTATCTTATTATCATTATTTTAAAATTAATTTGGAGAGTTTTGGTTACTGTTTACTATTTTTATCTCCAAATTAATTTCGGATTTTTATTCTATTCCCTATTTTGAGTAAATTTTGACTTTAAAAATACAAAAAATAGCAAAAACACAGAAAAAATAGAAAAACACCAGAAAAATATAAAAAGCACAAAAAGATTTTATTTCCTGTGTTTTGGATATTTTTACCTATTTTATCGCTCTCTCTCTCTTACCCCTCTTGTATATATATATATTCTATATAGCTTTATATATTTTTTAAAAGAAAAAGAAAATATAAAAAATATAAAATATAAAGAGAAAATATAAAATCAGAAAATTAAAAATCAAAATATAAAAATATAAAAATAAACAATCAAATAAAAATATAAAATAAAAAAACCCAAAAAAATAGCACATCTATAGACAAATACATCACATTCATTTTTGTGCAATTGTTTGCCCCGATCTACCTGCTTGTTCCCTGTGTTCGACACTCTATACATACTTGCACCTATACACATCGTTGTTGTAGAGTTATAACTCTGCATCACTTTTCATTGTTTGATCATTGTTATGGGTTAATTATTGTTTGATTTGGGGTTTCGTGTGAGGTTAACTCGACGATTGGATTTTTCGCCTTGTGAGACTTCTAGACCTTTGCAATTGTGTCTCCTCCCTGTGTGAGACATATTTAGACCGTTCGACTTTTGGCTTCAACAGTTGGGTCAACCTCCATGCCATGCTTGGAGATGACATGGCCCATCACAATTCTCTTCGTTGCCATGAAGTGACTCTCCTCCCAAGAGAGTACGAGGTTAACTTTGCAGCATCGCTGAAGTACTCAGTCTAATTATGCCAAACATTGGTTAAAGTTGTCTTCATAGACCAAGAAGTCGTCTATAAATTCCTCAAGAAAACTTTCCACCATGTCTGCAAATACAACCAACAAACACCTCTGAAATGCAGTGGGGCATTGCACAAACCAAACGGCATGCGTCTGAATGTGTACGTCCCAAATAAACAGGTGAAGGTGGTCTTCTCTTGGTCTTCAAGAGCAATAGCAACTTGATCGTATCCAGAGTACCCATCCAAGAAACAGAAATACACCTTTGACATAAGTCTTTTAACTATTTAATCAATAAAAGGCAAAGGAAAATGATCTTTCTTGGTCGCTAGATTCATGCATCTGTAATCTACACATACGCACCAAGAAGTAGGTACTCTGGTTGGAATCTCCTCTCCCTTGTTATTCATTACAATAGCGATTCTTGATTTCTTAGCAACCACATGTAACAGACTTACCCATTCTGAATCAGAGATGGGATAGATAAATCCCGCATATCACCATTTTGTGATTTCCTTCATCACAGCCTCCCAGAGATTTGAGAACAATCTGCATTGAAATTCAGAAGAAGGTTTGCAGTCTTCTTCCAAGTAAATATGGTGTGAGCACAATGAAGGTTTTATCCCATGGATATCTGAAATTTTCCAACCAATTACCTTGCGAGTTTCTTTCTAGAACCTCGAGCAAGTGAGATTCTTGATTCACGGTCAACTAAAAGTTTATGATAATCGGGAACATTTTCTCCTTACCCATAAGGAAGGCATACTTCATTGACAATGGTAATGGTTTCAACTCTAGGAGGGTCTGAGTTGTGTCAACGGTGACTTCAACAACTATGGCCAGTGTTGGCTCAATCAACTATGTGTTGTCCACCTAATGTTGTTATGTCTCAGAGCACAAGACATCTACAAGATCTTCAAAGAATTTCTCTTGCTCTAACAAGGATGGATTATCCTCAATTAACTCGGATTGCATATCAACATGGACCTCATCTTCAAGGACAAAATGGAATTCAATTGTTTCCAAGGATTCCACCTTTGAGAGGAATTCTCATGTTTTAATATCCTTCAAAAATAGCTCTATGTCTTTGATCTCTGCAAGAACATCATAGTTCTTCATTTCTTTCTGCATCTGCTACTGCTTTGATGGTTCAAAGGAATAGTCGTCCCAATATGATCATGGTATGCAACATGAGTGTTGAGATGTTTATATAAAGCACAACAAAATCCACAGCAAACCGCATCCCTTGGATCGTAATAATGACATCCTCTAAAATTCCACTTTGTCGCTTCATAGAAGTATCTGCAAACTGCACAGTCATTCTGGTGGCTTTAAGTGATCCCAACCCAAATTATTTCAGTGGTGATGTAGGCATCAGATTTATATCTGCTAACAAGATTTGTTTTTTTGAAATCTTGATTAAACATATCTCATTTGACAAGAGGATCTACTATATCCTTCTTCTTTACAGGGAGGTTGCTGATTGCATTGGCAACTGCCATGGTATATGCTTCTCTAATTTCTATGTATGGTTTTACAAGGTTGAAGCTTCGTAGTACATGCTTCTTTCAATCCTTTCTTCATCATGGACATGTACTCCATGGCCTTCAAGAGTGGCATCTTCAACATAATATTCTATAATAGCTCCACGATGCTTGGATCAGACAAAGCATTTTTAAAATTTTTACGGTTTTTGATTTTAACGCATCAGGAAATGGTACATACACATCATCATCATAATCATAAACCTCATTTTCTTGCAAAAGATTGTTCTTATGCACAAAAGGATTATTGGATTTGGTACAATCATCCAAAATAAAAAGTAAATTAAATGCAGGAAGTTCAACCATGTTAGCTTGCACAAGAACGACTGATGGCCTCTCCTTGGCAGCGTCGGCATGGTCGTGGCTGTTATTGCTTGATTTTTGTTTTCCTTCATTTTTTTATATTTTTTGACCGCACGAAATTCAGATCTTCAGACAACAACTAACCCACAACAGAGATCAAACAATGAAAAGCGGTGCAGAGTTAAAATTTATTATAACTCTACAAAAGATGTGTATAGTGCAAGTAGTGTAGAGGTCGAATACAGGAAGCAAACAGGTAGATCAGAGCAATAATGCACAAAGGTGAATGATCAATTCTCTATATGTGCTATTTTTTTGTTTTAAATTTTATATATTTTTAATTTTATTTTTAATTTTCTAATTTTATATTTTGATTTTTAATTTCTGATTTTGTATTTTCTTTTTATATTTTATATTTTTGTATTTTCTTTTCATTTGAATTAAAAAAATAAACTATATAAGCAATATAAGAAAGGAGAAGGATAAGTATTTATAAAAATAGGTAAAAATAAGCAAAATTTAGGAAATATAATATATTTGTGTTTTTTATAATTTTATAATGTTTTTATGATTTTCCCTATATTTTTGCTAAATATTTTAGTATTTTAAAGTCAAAAATACTGAAAATAGTGAATAAAATAAAAGGCTGAAATTAAAATGGAGATAAAAAATAGCAAACAATAATAAAATTCTCCAAATTAATTTTAAAATAAAGAGAATAAAATAGAGAAAATTAGGAGATAGAAAATATATTTTTAGGATTTTTTAGGAATTTTTATGATTTTTATAGAGATTTTTGGGGTTTTATATTTTTTATGAGTTTGCTATTGTATTTTTTAGTGATTTTTGGTCTGAAGTTAAAACACACTAAGATACATAAAATATATTTTTTTGGGAATTTGTTAAAGTGTTTTATAATTTTTATATATTTTCTAATGCAAATAGTAAAGAAAATGCATGTTTTGAATTTTTAGAAATATTAAAATGCAACAAAAATGAGAAATAAAAATAGGGCGTGATAGAGGAAAGCAACAGGAAGCTAAGAGTTTTTTGGGGAATTTTTCTAATTTGATAGATGCATGAAATAAATAAAAGACACAAAAAGAAAATAGACTACTAGCAAGGGCATATTTGTAAATGTCAGAACATCAAGGGCCAAAGTGCAATTTATCCAGAAAGTTATAACTAATTAACAAAATTTCAGGACCAATCACAAATATCCAAAGTCCCAGGCGCATCTCTGCAAAATGGCCAAACCCACGTGCGTTGACACGCGCGTCTGGGAGGGACATGTATGAAATAATCCAAAAATCGGAGGGCTAATTTGCAATTTTCCCAAAATATTTATAACTACAATAAAATCTTTCAGGGGCTAAATGGTAATATCAGAAACCCAAGGGGGTCCTCGCAAAATAGCCATGCACCTCACGCGCGCGGGCATGTGAGGTGACGTGGCCATGGACCTCTTCATAAATAAGTAAAGTCGGGGGACCTACATGCAAAGTTTCCAAAATAAAATACAAGGCAAATGAATATTTATGGTTCTATTATTAAATACAAAAAGTGCGAGGCAAGTTTTGCAAAATACCCACACAAGCGTTGGCGGATGACGGATGGTAGGCAACTTAAGACACGTGTCCTCGCGGGGATGGCCGATACCGTTTTACACTTTACAGCCCAGATTAGATCTCACATCGAGATCGACGGTTGTGGAGGGTACAATCCAACGGCTCAGGATCAAACTGGGGCCGACCTTCAAGATTGAACGACGGAGAGACCTGGAGGATGAACAGCGAAGAACAGCGCTGAAGCGACTTTCCTCCGACGATCCAATGCTTCTCTGGCGTGCTATGCAGCTCCAAGGCGGTCCAATAGCTTCCTGCAATGATTCTCTATATGCTGGAGGTCCCAAAAAGATCCGGCGTTGACCAGAGAGCGCGTGCGAGGCCGGCGGAGCTGGCAGCTCCAGGAACCTCGGCGAATCATGCAAAATGAGATCCAGCTGCTTCGAAGGTACTTGGACCTGCAAGATACTTCTATTTTATACACTTAAATAAATAGAAGTATATTCTTTATAGGTATATTTACAGGTATTATACATATGTATTGTATATAAGTATTTTATTTTGTATTTTCTTTGTGTTTTTATTCTGATTTTAATATACACGTATATTATAAATAATATTTACAAAATTATAAAAATATAAAATTATAAAAAATAATGAATAATAAATAAAATGAATATTTTAATCCGTACAAGTATACAATAGGGGTCCAAAACCTAACTTTCAAACCGTAGCTCCACAAATACGAAACCACCTTCATTAAATAACTTATTGAAACTTATACATAATTAAAGGTGATTTTGATGTGTTTCGAGTTTTTATTTGCGAGATACAGGTCTGGGAACTTGGGAGTCTGGATATTCAGATCATAACTTTTTATCTGTACATTCTTTTTAACGGAAATCAATTTTGTATTTTTATGTATTTAATTATCTACAACTTTCATGTATAAAGTTTCTTTATTTGAAGTATAAAAAGTGGAACTAAAAATAGGTCCCAAAGTGAATAAAGAATGAATTAAAAAGAAAGGATTTTTATTGGTTTCTGGCCCTTATCTCCCCCTACTTTATTCCTTGTCGACCTACTCATCGAGATGCCTAGGTCTCGGGGTTTCGAGTCATAAAATATTTGCAATATTTTATTCTTTTTCTTTTTTCTTTTCTTTATTCTATTATTTTGGCATTAAAAATTGTGTTTTGTACACTATTTACACAAATATGCATGGATGATAAAATGCATAAATTAACGTTAATTACACGCATTTACTAGGATTTTTAAGGCCAAAATGATAGAATAAAGATGATGAAACGTAGATTCATCACCGACCAAGATGGAGTTAATTTTGAAACTTGAGCCACCTACAAATATGAAATAAGTTCGGTCGTTTTTTAGGCATGTCAGTTTTTACTGCAGATTCATTAATAACTTCAACAAAATTGTTTGATTGTTGACATAACTTCTAGGCAAGGACACCAATTTTATTGTAGATGATAGAGTGCTCTCTGCCTTCACTCAATTAAAAGACATCATCACTCATGCTTCTGTCCTACAACAGTCGGATTGGTCTCTTCCCTTAGAGATCATTATGGATGCATTAGACTATGCTATCAGGCTTGTGTTGGGACAACGATGGGAGGGATGGTCGTTTGCTATTCACTACTCTAGCAGAATTATGGATGAACCCATAGGAATTACACACTGACAGAAAAAGAGCTGCTAGTTGTAGTCTTTACACTGAAAAAATTCAGGTCTCATTTGCTTGGCTCCAAAGTGAATATATAAACAAACCACTCTGTCATCCAGTACCTACAAAGCAAGAAGGACACAAAATCACGATTACTCCATTGGATCATTCTACTATGGGAGTTTGAGCTCGAGATACATGATAAACTTGGAGTCAAAATGTGGTGGCATATCATCTTTCCATATTGACAGAATTGAGACTCCTGAGCAAGATAAGATCCTGATTACCGAGACCTTCCCAGATGAGGCAATCCTATCAGTCACCTCGCTCCTCTGGTACACTAATATAATCAATTACCTTGTCTCCAACGAAGTTCCTCGAGATTGGTCGAAGCTGAAAGTGGTCAAGTTCATGTATGATATACATTCTTATAAGTGGGAGGATCCATATCTATTCTGTGAAGGTGCAGATTACATGTGACGAAGATGCATTCCTGAGGAGGAACAAATGAGTGTCTTGAACCGCTATCACAAGCTAGAATCTGGTGGACCCCACTCTGGAAAGGGGACATCAGCCAAAGTTCTTCAATGCAGCCTTTGGTGGCCAACTCTTTTCAAATATGCCACTGAATACGTCAAAGGATGTACTGGCTGTCATAAAATGGGTGGCACCATCCATTCTTGAGACACTATGCCACTCAAGTATATTCAGATTTCAAAGGTCTTTAATGCATGGGGGCTCGATTTTATGGGCATGTTTTTGAACAATCAACGCTATGAGTACATCTTATTGGTTGTTGTTTATGTCAATTGATGGGTGGAACTATCCCTTCCCAAGCCGTTGATAGTCACACTATTTGTCAATTTCCTCAAAGAAAACATTATTGTTGGTTTGGGATTCTGAAAATATTGATTTCAGATGGGGAAACCCTTCATAAACAAAGAGGTCAAGAAGTTGAGCAAGGAGCACGACATATAACATTGTGTCGCATCTCCATACCACCTGTAGACTAATGGCTTGGTTGAGTGATCAAACTGGGAGATTAAAATAATTCTGTAGAAACTTGTATGTCATGATCACAAAAACTAGTCGCAATTGCTTAACTATGTTCTTTAGGCTTATCGAACAATGTACAAGTCTCCTCTTGTCATATCTCCCTATTACCTTGTTATAACATGCCTTGTCAATTGCCCATTGAATTAATTCATAATCCTTGTAGGCCTCAATGTATGCAATCTAGACAGAAAAAAGTTAGGAAAAATTAAAAATTGGACCTAAATCACCTGCTAGAATTCAGATACTCTATGTACGACAACAACCAAATCTATATGGAAAAGGTCGAGAGATGGCATGACAAGCATATCAGATGAAAATCCTTTAAGCCGGATCAGAAGGTGTGGTTGTTTGATGCAAAGTTAAAATTATTTCCAGGTAAATTGAAGAGCAAATGTCATGACTTTTCATTTTCAAAAATATGTGTGACAATGGTAGAATTGTGATATCAAGATTGTCATCTGACACATAACCTTTTGTAGTCAACGAACAGTTGTTAAAACCTTCTCTTGAGCATGACACTTTTCTGTCCATTGTAGATTCAGTTCAAGTCATATATCATGAAGAGCCTCCAGATGTAGACAGATCAAACAAGTAGAAAATACCAAAAATATCATTTCTTTTTTTCTTTCATCTTTTCTTTCTTTTTATTTTTTTTCTATTTTTCTATTCTTCCATCTACTCATACATCTCTTTTATCATTATTATACTTAGGATATGCTTCATCCTAAGTATAGGGGGTGATTGGTTCGGGTGCTCATTCTTTGACCATCACTCGTCTTCCAATTTGTTGATATTCTGTCAATATGTAGGGATATTTTAGCCAAGTATAGGGGAAGACATGCAGAGCCGATGATATCATACATTCTAACCCTTGATCATCCCCATTTCAAGTACAATCTTCTATACTTAGGATTACTTAATCCTAAGTATGAGGGGGACGACCGACTTCTCATTCTTTTATGGAGTCGTTTTAGTTTCAACTTTTCCTATACTTAGCACGAGTGATGTCTTCTTTTTTCTCTTTGATCAATATGAGGACATAGTTCAAGCTAAGTATAGGGGGATTGTATGTACATTGTATATACTTTATTCATAACTCGTACTTGCATATTTTTAATAATATGGTAAAAACACATGGTAGGGGTATATAAGAAATATTCGAAAAAAATAATAATAACAACATGCATACTAACACACTAAGTTTTCTACTTTTTCACTAACCTTTTTTTTTACTTTTTCATTAACCTTTTTACTTCTTCAAAAATCTCATAAAAATTGGAAAAATATCAAAGATCTTTAACAAATTGGAAAAATACATTTAAAACCTCATAAAATGTTGCAAAACTTTTTGAAAAATACCATAAAAGATAAAAAGCCAGAAAATATTTTCACAAAATATCTCCTTGCATTTCATGAGCATTTTTCAGAATGACTTTGACAATTGATCGAGTCTAAATAAAATTCGAAGATCGAGCTTGGGTTAAACCTTAATACATCTAGTTTCAAAGGAACCTGTTAAGGACTGGAATTAATACTTACAGGTTATTCTGACTCTATTCTTTAGATTATGTGAGATGGAGTTCATGAGTCATTGAGGATTTTCAGTCATTTGCTCTACCAACTGAGCTATCCCGACTCGACGACTTTTCCCATATTATCTTACTAAAAGACCGATGTTTATGTTGAGGATGAAAATCTCACTTAGTCTCTGGAATTTCTCGTATCTTCAAAAAAGAAAGAAGACTTTCTTTGATAAGTGTAAGGGTAATGATATGGGCTCTAAATGGTTCCATAATGGGGGAATCTTTGTCCATATCTAGAACCGTTCATGTCATCCGTATGATTCTTGAGACAATGGTTTGACTCGAGACCTCGCGCTAAGCACTTATCTCAATCAAGATGAGTTGTTGAAAAATCTAGGAGTCTAAGTCTGGATGATACTAGGCCCCTTCGTCAAGGGTCGCTCAGGAACCATTCTTGAAGATTGTTGAAACTGGTACTTCAATCGGATGTTTCTCTGGAAGCATGGACATCTAACGACTGGAGATTGGATTGAAATAGAATTATGGATGGAGCAAAATTTTTCAAGACCCCAAAATATGAGTGGAGCAAAAGATTCTATATCCGTCGTGGCAAAACAAGAATGCAGTGCAGTGCCAAAACAAAGAAATATCCAAAAGAAGCCTATACCAAAAAATCCAAAAATATTAAGCTTTAGAAAAAGGCCTGATTCTTTCTTGGTGAAGTCTTGGCTACATTGACCTAACTTCACAAGGAAATAAGACTACACCGATCCATTTCCACTTCTTTTCTCTTTCTTATAGCTTCCCCCTATTTCTTTGTGCACTAGCATGTGCTTGAACTTAGAAGGAAATATCCATCTCCCCGAGGATGAGTTACCAGAGGAGGAGACAACTGAATAGTTCAACTACTTGTCTGGGAAGAGCTAACACGATTCACACACATGGTATCTGTCATTTCAAGGTTACAAGAGTAAACGCCGGAAAGGATGGTTCTGACCGGGGTATGAATTGAAATGGATAAAGAAGCATAGAACGTAAAGACTATTGAGTCACAAATACTAACCTTAATAGGGTTCCAAACACATAATTAATTCAAAGGTCTTAATGAAGCACCAAACTTTGATCTTGAAAGGGTAAGTTTAAAAATCAGAATCATTCTAACTTTTTTATTTTTTGTTTTTTTTTCTTTTTGCATCACTTATTCTCCTGATAAGTGTTTGTTAGGGACTAGTAAAGCTAAGTATAGAGGGTGATGAATATCCAATCATTCACCGTTATTCCTTTATTTTGTCATCAAAACCCTAGTTAAATGCCTGTAAATATAGGTAACTTGTGTAAATTAACACTCTGACTCATGCCTATATATAGTGCTTAATTGAATGTATTTTAATATAAAATAAATGAATAAGAAAAAGAAAATAAAAATAAAGGAAGTATTGTAAATACTGAGTGACCCTAAACCCTGAAACTAAGTCAATATTGACTTGGATGACAAGGAATAAAGTAGGGAGAGATAAGGGCAAACAAATACAGACAAATTGACACAAATACTAAGAAACCCAAGGTAGCCAACATACTACATATTCACCCAAAGTTACACTAATTTATACATTCTCTACACACTTCAAATAATGATATGTTTAAAATAAAATATGTACATAAAAATATATAGAAAAATAAAAAATAATTGCACATGGAAATAAGGTATTATGTGACTTGGGCACACATATGAAAAGGATGTAAATAAAATTTCATAGACTAATATCTTCTCCATATGAACTCAAAATTGACCAAACTCATTTTCATTATTTATAAAATTCAATTATCTATCTAATGAAGGTGATTTCACTAAAAATGAAGTTAAAATACAAAAGATGGCTATGGCTTTTGGGTCCCTATTGTACTATATACATACTTATCTCATATTTTTACATACTTGTGAATAGTATTTGAAAACATGTAAATAACATAGAATAAATGGATGGAAAATACATTAAAATGAATATTGTATCAAATATATAGGTAAAATATACCTATATAATACCTACTCATATTTATTTAAATAAATAAATAAAATTATAAAAATATAATAAAAATATGTAAATGTGTAAATAAATGAGTTATAGATGTATAGAATATGTATATATAATAATAAAAGATAAAATACAAAATAAAAATAAAATACCTTATATAAGTAAATATACCTATAAATAAATACATAAAATTTAATACATAATAAATGAAGTTGTAAAAAGAAATAAAAATCATAATAAAATAGTATATACAATAAGAAACAACTTTCATCTTTAAAAAAAGCAATAAAATCATTTTCTATTTTATTTTCTTTTTTTCTATTTTCTATTTTTGTATTTTAATGGCTGATGTGGCCCAATCAGATTGTGCCATCGGTTGACCCGCTGGTCAACTAAGGCGCCTACCCTCCTAGGTTTGTTAGATGCATTGATTCGGCTCTTTCTCTTATTTACCTCACTGATGAATCTCCATTGGAACACCTTTATTCTATCATTTTGGCCTTAAAAACCCAGCTAATGCATGCATATAGCATTATTTTATACAATTAACATTCATTACTTGTTTTATTTATTGTGTACAAAATATTATTTTTAATGACAAATTATAGAATAAAGAAAAGAAAAGCATAAGAATAAAATTCCGAGGGTATTTTATGACCCTAAGCCCTGAGACCCAGGCATGTAAATGACTGGATCGACAAGGAATAAATTAGGGAGAGATAAGGGCCAATCATCCAATAAAAATCTCATTCTTTTATTCAAATATTATATTTTTGGGACATATTCTATTTACTATAATTTATACTTCAAATAAAGAAACTTTGTACATGAAAGTTGTAGATAAAAATATAGATAAAAATACAAAATTGATTTCAGATAAAAATAATATGCAGTGTACCTTTTATACTCCAAATAAAAAGCCAAAATCCCAACTTAACGGACCCATATCTCCTAAATAAAAATGCAAAATGTATAAAAATCACCTTTAATTGTATATAACTTTTAATAAGCTATTTAATGAAGGTAGTTTCATATTTTTTGTAGCTAAGATGTGAAAGTTAGGTTTGGACCCTATTGTATAGTTTACATATATAAAATATTCATTTGATTTATTCTTTATTATTTTTATAATTTTATATTTTTATAATTATGTAAATATTATTTATAGTGTATGTACATAATTAGAATAAGATAAAACCATAATTAAAACACAAAAATAAAATAAAGTATACATACATGAAATACCCATACTTATACATATAGATCTAATACCCTTATTTATTTAAGTACACAAGTTATATCAGAAAAATAAAATAAAAATATATTTAAGTGTATAAAAATAGGTTATAAATATATAAAATAAGAAAATAAATAATAAAATCAGAAATACAAAATAAAAATAAAAGACTCAAAACATAGATGAATATACATATAAATAAAACCCAAAAAATTAACTTGTAATAAATAAACTCAAAAAATAAATAAAATTCATATTAAAATACTATAAAAAATAACAAACATTTTTTTTATTTTATAATTTATAATTAATAAATTCATTTAATATTTGTTATTGATTTTATGGACCCAAGATAAATCTAAATGGAGGCGAAGAATCCATGTACCCGACCTTACTTAATTGTGGGAAAAGGCTTTGTTGTTGTTGTATTGATTTTATAATGATTTGTAAGGTTGATTTTCTTGGTTGGTCCATGTGGACCAACCAGGTGGCTCCATTGGTTGACCTCAGTCAACTAGCTGACCTAGCCCTGCAACCTTGTCAGACCTAGTCTTGACCTGCCTTTCTTTGATTTTTGCGGCTCGTATCTTGTGATTTTTTGGGAAGATTCCTCTTCCACTTTTCATCCTCGATTCACCCTCTTACACACCCGCTCGATTCATCGAGGATTGGATCACTGATTCAAGCCCGCCACCTCGTTCTTCCCAGTTGCTTCACCACATGTACAAAACTGCTCCTCTTCCCTTTGATTTTTGAATCCCTCTAGGACACCTTTTCTCCTTCCTTTTGCGTTCAACGGGTCAAGGAAGGTGAGAACTTACTCACCCTGCAGATTGTTTGGATCGAGAAGCGACTTTAAGGTGACTTCCACGTCTTCGGCGAGCTCCGCCACCGTGAGGTACCATATCTCCTAGTTCCAGCCAGTTGAGGTCTCTTTTTGTTACTTTTTTTTGCGTTTTAGCTTAGGTTTTATTCCCCCATTTAATTCATGTTCTTAGATTAATCTTTAATCGCTTGATTTAGCGTATAATCACAATTTGTAGTTCATCGGAGGCTAGCTCTGGCAACTCTTCCACAGTGCACTACCTTGTCTCTACCTAATTGCCTCACTCTCTTCCCCTTCGCCTTTGCTATGTAACCCTCCACTCCATTCAACTTGTCTCCTCCTGGAGCAAGATATCAGCGCTCCATATCTGCCATCCGTCGGAGCAACCGCTACTTCGACCCATTACGACTCCATTTCCCTTCCTGATGGATCGAGGCAATTTGCCCTCGACCCAGTAACATTTTTGGGCAGGTCCTGGAGGAGTTACGCCTACAACAAGGCGATTTTGACCTCGTCGGAAGCACCTGGAGACCCTCACTTCTCTGACCTCCGTGGACCACTCTAGTGATCCTCGAACCATTTATACGCTTCCAGACGACTGAGGGGACCTCCAGGAAGGATTTGGAGCACTTGGCAGCAGAAGAGAATGCCGGGGAGGGAAGATCTCATCGGAAGAACCTTGCCCAAGTGAGTCTTCTTCCTTGTTCTTCCTTGTCTTCTCTCCATCGTTGGATCCAGGGTAGTTCGTCCAGTGCAGCAGCTGACGTCTGATCTGCTCGAGCCTCCACCGTCCGATCAATTTAAGGGATCTAATCTACACCATCGAGCGTGAATCGTCATCGTGCACTAGGAGTATGCCTCGTGGATAAGTGGGTGACCCTCAGCCATATGATCTTGCCTTAGTGGGGGTATATTTCACTTTATACCCCACATATTTGTCTTTTTATTTCTAGTCTTGTAATATTTTTAATTAGAGTAAAATTCTTATGTAATTTGCAAAAGGACCTTGCACTTTATTATTATTATATCTAGGTCCTGGCCATGTCACATCACATGTCATCCCACGTGAGGTAGCATTTTGCAATGAGGCCCTCACACTTTTGTGTATATTGTTTTAGTATGCAAACTTCTGTTGGCAGTTTAAAAACGTTAGTATATTTGTAGCTTAGCCCCTGATATTTATTTTACTTGCCTATATACTCCTGCTAGTTCAATATTTTTAATGTGTTATTTCTAATTATTAAATATATCATACATGTTTCAAAAATTCTCAAAAAATAGGATTAGGTGCCTGCTTATTTATATATTCATGCCATAATTTTGGATTTTAATTTTAGTCATCTAATTATTTTATAAAAATAAAAAACACAAAAAGGCCTTGTTTTACATATAAAAAACCAAAAAATTATAAAAACTTTTTGAAAAATTCCATATATATATATATATTCTTTATCTATTTATTTTATTACTCTAGAAACCAAAAACCCTAAAAATAGAAAAAGAAAATTCATAAAATTAAAAGGCTCCAAAAATTCTTTATAAAAAGATAAAAACTCCCCAAAATCCCAAAAATATTTATTTCTTTTATGCAATTTTATTATATTGACATTTATCTATTAAAATTGATTTGAAAAATTTTGGATAATGTTTGCTATTTTTAATCTTTCAATTCGATCTATTTATTTAATCCCTGATTTGGGATATTTTTAAATTTAAAAATATATAAAAATTAGCAAAATTAACTAAAAATAAAATATAGTAAAAAATTATCTAAATCCTTTAAATATTTAATTTTATAATTTATATTTATTTTTAGTTGCTTTTATAATTATATTAGCATGTATTGTATATATACCATTATATATTCTATATTATAAATTTAAAAAGAAAAAGAGATTAAAAATTAGGAAAAGAAATAAAAATTATAAATTAAAAATAAAAAATATAATAAAAAAATCCCATAAAAATACAAAATCAAAAGCCCACACAAAAATAGATAAGAAGAACACATGAATTTTGTGCATTTATTTGCTCGATCGACCTTGTTTGCTCCATGTGTTTGATACTCTACACAATACTTGCACGTATACACATCTTTTGTATAGTTATAATACATTTTAACTCCATATATTCTGCTTTTCATCATTTTATACATATTGTGGGTCAATTGTTGTTTTAGTCGGATTTCTTGTCGGTCGCTTCGACGACTGTGTTCCCGCCTTGTGTGGAATACAAGACCGCGAGAATCTCAATTAAACACTCACCCAGTAATGGCATTGTTTGAGCTTGATTCCTTCTTTAGATTTGCTCCTTGATCTATGGTCTTTCACAACCTAATGATTCATCGGAAGAGGGAACCTCGATTCACCTGCAAACCCTAGCTCAACCTCGCCCCTTCGTCACTGCAATTTATTGGAACCCATGCCTTCAATATGATTTTTGATCATTTTTGAGCCACCTTTGACCCCTTGGATCAAGCCTGATTGTGAACCTTGGTGACAGGAGGTGTTCCTGATTCACATCGAGGAGGAGGTGATTCGAAGCTATCCAACCCATTGTCAGAGCTCCTCCGCTTGACTTTTTCTCCGGACCATTATGTTGCAGGTGAGCTTCTCTATCTTGTCTTTTTAGCTCCGTAGTGTAATCAGAAGTTTAATTTAAGATTTTATTTCGTGTGATTTGGTTTCAAATACCTTAATATTTTAAAAAATAGGCTCCAACCATTGTTCCTCCACCGTTAACTGATGTTTCGACTCGCTGACCACCGCATCTTCTCTGCCTTTCGCTTCTCCACCAAATCACACCTTCCATTCCCCCTGATCTCGTAAGATTAGCTAATCCAGCTCTCCTTGTTTGACGTTCACCGTAGAGCTCTGCCCTGACACATTTACGATCCATTCCACCCTAAAATACCCCCAGAGCCCCCTTTTTCCTTTGCTTGAACTAACCCTACGGGTTTTCGGAGTGTGCGACCTCATTCGAGAAATTTTTACATTAAAATAAGGTCCTCCATGTCACTCCACCTCTACGCAACTCTAGGACTCCTCGATTGGTCCTGGACCATTTTGAAGGTGTCAACAGGAGAGGAGGAGCACCGGCTCCATTTTGAGCCCCTTGCAAACCTCTCAGGTGGTCAGAGATGCGAGATCAAGCCAATCGAAGAAGCCAAGCTTATTAGTTCTTCCATGTTCTTCCACGGCATCAGTTCTAGGTGGAGCATGTACCGTTGGATGGAGTAGCCTCGCCTCCATTTGATCTATCGTTGAGATCTAATCCCGCTCGTCCAACGCGAAGCGGTATTGAGTAATCCTAGCCGTCCACGTGGATATGCGGTGCCAAGGAACCGATGATCAGCGCGTGGGGGGTATTTTGCATCTTAGTCCCCTCCCCATTTGTGTATTTAATTTTGAATATTTAAAATTTCATCTGTAGCATAAAAAAGTGCTGAAAATTTTGTACTTGAGCCCTAGGGTTTTGTGGATTTGCATTTTAGTCCATTCCATGTCGCCTCATGTGCTTGTGCGCGTGAGGGGATAGGAATTTTGCATGGACCCCATCTGTGTTGTGTATTATTATTTGGACCTTATTTATGAGAATCAGATGTAATATTTTTTTGAAATTCGCTCGTTGGACCTAGAAGTTATTTTATTGCAAAATAGTCCACGTAGTTTCCATTAATTATTAAATATGCAAGATATTTGCATTAGGAACCCTAGACTTCACTTAAGTGTTATTTTTGAGCCCCTAAACTTCATGAAAATTACTAAAAGGTCCTTGTCAATATGTATTTTTAGTTGAAGTGTTCTTTTTTATTAAAAATAGCATTTTTGGTCTAAAATTACAAGAAAATTACAATAAGCCTTGAGTCTATATTTATATCACATATTTTTCTTTAGGCATTTTGGATATTTTCCAAAATCAAAAATACCTTATTTATTCCATGTTTGACATAAAAATCCAAAATAATTATAAAAATACCTCCAAAAATTCAAAAAAAACTATTAATATTATATTAGAGTATATTTTATCTATAGACCAAAATTTAAAAAAATAGCAAAAGAAAACCTTAAAAATTACACAACCTTATCTATTGAAATCTCAAAAAAATTGATTTAATTAATTTCCTTTGAATTTGTTGTTTAACTCATTTGAAAATCCATAAAAAATCTTAAAAATTATCAAAAATCCTTAAAAAATAAAGAAAATTTATAAAACCAAAACTATTGCTCATTCAAATTCTTGAAGTTATCATTTGTTTTTGAAAAATCTAAAAAATATCATTTGCCATTCCTTACATATAGTTTATAAATATGTACATACTATATTCCTTATATATAAATATATTTTCCTTTTGAAAATTTAAAAAGAGACTAAAAATGCGTAAAACCAAAAGTAAAATACAAAATTAAAATCTTAATTAAAAACCCACCAAAATTAGGAAAAATATATAAATTACACAAAAACATTTGTTGATAATTTTCTTAGTTGTCAATTTTTTGCCTATCTTGATTGCTTCCTGTTGTTCGACCCCTACACTTGCTTGTTATACACATTTATTTGTACGGTATAATAAATTTCAACCCGCATTTCTTTATTGCATTATTATTATCGTGGGTTGATTATTGTCTTAATTGATTGGTGATGTTCCGAGTACCGTAAGAGCGATCGATACGATGACTATCAGATCTGACTTGTCAGACACCCTGGCCCTCCAGGACCAGGCGTTAGGAACTCCTCTCTAATTGGTTGAACAACTTATAAAATTATTTTTTTTGAAAAAAACCCTAACTAACTAAAAATATAAAAATACTAACTAATAGTGATTTTATCCCTGATACTGTCATACCACAAAAGACTTGTGTAGTTCAGGATACTTGGTTTGGAGTGACAGTTGACTCGGAGTTTAACCATTCTTGGTCAGTAATGACTTATGACTTAATAACCTAAATTCCTTAGTTTAAAATATATACATGCTATATTGCATGTAGAATCAATATTCTCAAAGAGAATATGACCAACAATTCACTTGCATGATTGCATAGACTATGTGATGAATCGGTGTTTCACCTGAGGATTTGGGATGAGAGGTTTGAGTTTGGGTCTGATTTAATGATGCTCGAGGATGGGATTAGATTAAGGATTGCTTCATGAAACCTGAGTATCAACACTTTAGCCAGTATGAGAACAAGGTTCTTATACTATCTTGATTGGAACTTAAGTACCAGTGTAAGTAAAATCAGTACATTGTTGATTAGTATGCGACAACTTAGTAAAAGCAGTGGAGCTAGCCAAAAAGAAAAGAGAAAAGAAAAAACATATTGAAAAGAAAGCTCATGCATTCAAAGACAAATCCTGAGAGCTTATGTCAATGGCGAGCGCTCCCATCCTTTATAAAGTGTCCACTTGGTTCAAATCAATAAGGCCATATGAGTCAGGAAAGCATGACAAAAGGACTCTTCATCGTTAGCAATACAAGTCTAGGTGTTGAAAGTATGATAAATACTCCAAAGAGACACACCCCAGAATATCCCAGAAAAATAAGTACAGACGACTCATAATTCTGGAGATACATATTGATTAACACCAAAAAAACAAGTGTTTGTTATTAAGGCACTCGAGAGATCCTTGTTCCTATGAGAGGAGAAAAGAAATGACACAAACCTATATCCTACATACTTGGTCATTACATTTGTCATTTTTCAGCCTGACAACTAAAGGAACAGTGGAATGAAGTGGGACTTTATTTATTCCCTAGAATTGACTGTTGAGTCCCAAGGAAGATCTTTTAGATTGAAACCTCGGACGAAACTTTGACTTTACATTTGTACATGTAATCCACATTAAATGGCATACCTCTTGTATATATATATATATAGAGAGAGAGAGAGAGAGGGCCCTTCCAATGAGGTGGGCCTTTACTAGATGTATGGAAAGCCAACCATATCATCCATTAGATCTCATTCTAATGGTTCTTTATCTAAAAGGTATTTTAGTCAATATATTTTCATTTTGAATTTAAATTTTATTTAATCCTTTTATTTTACTATTTTTAGCCTATCTAAATTGGTATTTTTTACTGTTATTTATGCGATGAGGTTTCGACAACATGATAGCATTTTCGCACCATGCAGAATGACAGAACGCTGTAAATATGCATTGGCATTGTAAAATTGTATCCTGCTTTGTAAAATCAAATGAAAGTTAGTAATACTTTTATTGTTGTTATTGTAAATTAGGCAATGTCTTTGTAAAAGTCTGTGCTTGTTTTGTAATATAAGATAGAGATTTGCAAAAAATATATAGTTGGTCATTCATCAATTATTAATCAGAAAGAGAAAAATGTAAAAATATAGGGTTTGTAATACTCACAGTACCTTTGTATTCATGATTAATTGTAAAATTTGTAGTGTTGTGTAACAAAAAGTAGATTGTTAGAAATATATATAAGAAATGGTAAATGTAAAAAAACTATCTGAAATTGTCAGAAATATTTGTAAAAAAATCATATGAGATTATAAAAAATAATACGAGATTGTAAAAAAATGTTCTTAAATTGTTAGAAATTGACAAAAGAAATGTTAAATGTAAAAAATAATATGATATTGTAAAAATAATTTGAGATTTGTAAGAAACGATCTGATATTGAAAACATACATGATATTGTAAAAAAAGATGTGAGATTGTTAGAAATTTACAAAAGAAAAAGTAAATGTAAAAAATCAGAGATGTAAAAATGATTTGCGGTTTGTTAAAAAAGATCTGATATTGTAAAAAAAGATCTGAGATTGTAAAAATGATCTCAGATTGTAAAAATGGATCGCGCCTTCCTTTGCTTGCATCCTCCTCCACCCACACCTCCACTGCCCTTCTCCACGACCCACCTCCTCCATGTGCACCCTCCTCTGCCCACACCCTTTCTCCATCCGCACTCTCCTTCAACATTCTCCTCCATGATCCACCTCCTCCACGCATATCCACCACCTCCACGTGACACCGCCTCCATTGCCTGCAAGAAAACAACCTTAGATAACCCTTCTTTTTTCCTCCTGATCTGAAGGTCAAAGAAACGTCGCACTATCTCAGGAAGCAGCCATTGTACGTCCACAGAGCAGCATATCATCACTGACCACCGTAGAGCATATTGCCGCATCCACCGCCCAATGTTCTCCTCTACCATTGTTTCATGTTATCTCCTACTAACAACAACCTCCTTCCTACGTGATGCCATTAAGAGAGAGAGAGGAGAGAGAAAATTATTGTTGAGATATTTGTTGCATTCTAAATAGAGAATATGCCAAAATGATCATAATTGATTTTTCAACATTAAAAAATACGAGACATTAATCGTAATCATCAGATTGATTACAAATAGACAAGACGGTTGGTTTTCCATGCATACAGGAAAGGGCCACCTTATCCAAAGTTTTCCCTATATATATACACACATAGAGAGAGAGAGTCTGATAATTAGCGAAGCTGAGTTCCTTTTGACTAAGACTTGGTTCAAACTTAGAGTTTGAGAGTCACATGAAAATTGTGTCCTAAATGCCAAGTCTTTTACTTCAGATGTACAATCAAGGAATTAACTAACTTTTTCATTCTTTATTTGCTAGAGGCTGAGCAAAGTTTAAGCACAGGGGTTGATGAATTTCAAATGCATCATTATTATTTGGATTAATTATCCATCTGTCTTAAACTAATCAATTTATTTAATAATTAATTAATTATATTTAACATCTAATACCTTATAAATAAATAAGTACTTAATGTATGTATTATGGTCCCCTTTATTTTTTGTGCTTCTTCTTATTAAAAAATAAATAAACATTAGTTTAATATTACATATAATATATTGTATATTCTTCATTATATAAAATACAAAAAGTAACAAAATAAATAAAAGAAGTGTTTTTATTAATTAAAAATATTTAAAATAATAATAAGTGTATATATATGATGTATTTTAACTTTGAGTTCTACATAAAAGTTGTAGATCTTAGAAATTTACACAACTTTCACGTTGAGAAATTTCTAATTTGACACCATTTATTATTTTATTGTTTATAACTTCTTATTTACTTTGTAATTTTTTGATTGGCCCACGTGGCTAGGGATGAGCATTGGGTAGAGCTGGCCTAGCCGAGCCCGATGCCCGATCCACTAAAGCCTGACCCAGGCCCGAGCCCGAGCAATAGTCGGGCGGGCTTGGGCCTAATTTTTGGCCCATGTCGAATTTCAGGCCGGGCTCAAGAAATGATGGGTCTGATCCTGAAGCCCGTGGGCAGGCCCGCATATAGACCCATCATAAGCTCGACCCGAGCCCATCCCACATATAGAGCATGTGAGTGACCATTTTCCCATTCCCACAATAAAAAACAATGCATTACCTTAAGCCTTTTTTTCCAGTCCTTCAGACTACATTCACTTTTTGTTTTACATGATTAGTACCACCGCAAAAAGAAACAAAATTCAGTATAGAAGAACAAAGATCAGACCCATTCCTCGCACAGAAGAGAGACAATGTCACGTTCTCAGTTATTCCTCCTCTTCTCTACCGCCATCACCCTATGGTGTACCTTTTCAGGTATGTTCCCCTGTATGAATATTATTTTATACTATACGTAATGTAGATATTTGGAATATTGTATGATGTTTCCTCCTAATTGTGTAATCAGGTCATGAGAGCAGCGTGCTGAGCGTGCGATTCGAACCAGTGCCAGTGACCCATCATGAACCCGGCCCGCATATAGACCCATCATAAGTCCGAGCAATAGTCTCATTTCCAGTACCTTTCAGCCTTTATTGGTTGTTATTATTATCGCATTATTATTATAATGATCCACATAGCTTTGATTTGAATATATTTGATGTCAAATGTGCATGTTGTAATGGAGAGGGGTCAAATAGTGAGACTCCGATTTCAAATGAGGTTCCAGTCCTAGCTAACCAAATCTTTTTTTAATATAGCGGGTCAGGCTCGGGTTTGGGCCATATTTTCAAAAATGTTGCAGGTTTAGGCCCGACCTGTGGGCCTGAAAATTGGAATCGAGCTTGGGCTAGGCTAGGGTGGGCCCGGCCCAGCTCGTCCCGATGCTCATCTTACATGTGACCCAATCTCCTCTCTCCGCATCGTTAGCTCTTCATATGAGCCCGCGTGCATCCTGGACCATCTGATCTTTAGATCAGACAACTCTTTTCATCTCACCCTTGCTTGTGGGTTGTTTAATCAGACTGATCAAAGGTTCCTACCTCACCGCTCCTGCCCAAATCTCCATTGTTGGATCGCTTGATCCAACAATGCATGTGTTTCCCCCTACCTCCTGCAGTTGCCCATGCAAAGGGTTGCGACCCTTCACCAAGGCAACTTCCTCCTATTTCTTCGACCACCTCATGTGCCCTTCTCCCATATCTCATACAATATTGTGTACCCTCTTCATCCCTCATCCTTTCCTAACCTCCATCACTAACCCCCACCACATGTGAGACAACTCCTAGGTTGTTGAAAACACTCACTTCTACTACCTCCTTCATTGAACAAAACCGTGTCCTTCAAACAACTTCCAACCCATCCGCACTTTGTGTGAGGTTATTCCCAACCCTCTCATTACTCTGGTGACAACGAGAGAGAGTGATTGAGAACTAACAAAGAGCTCTTCCTCCGATGAGATCCATGTCCTCTCTGACCGTGTCACACCCCTATTGTAGAGATTTTTCTATTTTTGTACTATTTTCTTACAATTTTTTTATTTGTGTCCATCTTATGTAATTTACCCATAGGCCTCTCCTCTATATAAGAGAGCCTAGGATTCCTAGGAAATACATCTCTTCAATTTTCCCGACATGGTATCAGAGCGGCGATCCTAGACCGAATCTCTTGATCCAAGAAAACCCTAGCCCACAATCGCTTACTTCCTTCCACTTGTGCCACATTCCTCGTGTGCCAGCCTCAACACATGCCAACACTCCCAACGCCGATGCGTCCACGTGCATGGGCCACCGTCACACACCAACGTAGTTGTGCACCCATGCAGCCATGTGCCATTGCTCCTATGTGCCGCTCCCCATCAGCCCGACCATGCCCCCATGCACCGCTTGCCAACCCTGCGTTGTCGTAGCGTGCTCTTCCCAGTGTTGTCCCTCCGACCGAGAAATGCGGTTTGACACTTGGTGATGGATTTGGTCGCATTCTAGGTCTACACATGCATCCAAATCCCTCTATGTTTGTGTATACATATCTCTATTAGTCAACATACCTTGGTTTTTCCCTTCAACTCGACAGTATGTTAGAGAACAAAGTTGATGTTCTGCCACTGGTGCATTCAGAGGTCCATCGCCAATTGTCAAGATGGATGGGACGAACTATGAGCTATGGTCCATGTAGTTCAATAGTGTTATGAAGTTTACATGTAAGAAACACATTCTTACCGAAGAAGAGCTGGTTGAGAAAACTGTGATTCATGCCTCGTGGGAGGTAGGTGATGTGTATGCACAAGTTTGGTTAACATGCATGTTGACTGTAGAAATTACCAATGATGTGCTACATCAGCCCATCGCCAAGGTGACATGGAATATTCTCGCTGCTACATATTCACAGGAAAGGAATGAGATAAAGATTATGCAGCTCTAGCATGATATCTTTACTATCAGGTAGAACGGACGACCTCTTCATTCTCTCCACACGTCCCTATGTGGAATGTTTGAGAAGCTTCATAGCTTTATGCTCTTACATCCACTCTTGAGCAACAGAAGACATATTAGAATTCCATGATGGTTGATGTTTTCTTATTCACACTCAACCCACAGTACAATGTTGCTTGCTCATAGATATTGGCAGATGCTACTATTCCTCCCATTGAAGAAGCTTTCCGTAGACTCAGTAGAATTTCAGCCCCATTACATACCACTTCTCAGCCATCTTCTACGATGACAACCTCCTGTGGTAGAGTTGATTCTTCTTAGTTTTGTGGTCATGGATCTCGTGGTAGAGGAGGTCACATTCGTCGGCCATGTACTTATTACCACCATCCATATCATACAGAGGATGCATGCTACTCCAAGCATGGCTTCCCTGCATCAGCTCGAGTGGCAGAACATGTTAACTTGCCTGCAACCACTTCTTTAGATCAGAAATATGATGACATGGTTTCTCTATTGAGGGACATTATGCCTACAAGTGGTTCCATTGCTTCCTCATCTGTTCCAAATATTATTGCTTCTGTTGGTGCCAGTATCTCATGTAATATTTATGCCATTACCTCTTGTCAAGGAACTGATATTGTTGTATGGATTGTGAACTCTGGGGCTACACATCACTTGTGTGAAGATAGAGATCAACTTACAACTTACAAACTGATTCCTCCATGGAGGACCGTTGTCATTGCAGATGGAACTCACTCCCCGATCACGGGACAAGGGGAGTGTGTGTCTACATAACGTATTGCACATGCCTAATTTTCTATGAATTTATTGTCTATTAGTCAGATTACGAATGACTTGCATTGTAGAGATATTTTTGACCCATCGTCTCTTGTATTTCAGGACATTCTTACGGGCAAGGTGATTGGTTGTAGCCGTGAGCAGGCAGGTCTCTATCGCCTGATCCAAACTCCTTATAATGGCCTATCCTCCCATTCCACAAGACATGTGTCCTCTTTCATGTGGCACATACGTTTTGGTCATCTTCCCTTCCAGAAGATGGGTCAAGTCCTTCCTCGGATTTCACCTCGTTCTTCCTTTGAATGCGAGGCACGTAAGTTGGAAAAACACCATCATTTTGTGTTTCCCAGTCATCAGAGTAAAAACAGTAGCTCCCCTTTTGAGTTGTTTATGTTGATATTTAGGGTCCAAGTCGTGTTCCTGATCACCAAGGACACATGTTTTATTTAGTTGCAGTTGATGATTTCTCGCATCTGTCACGGGTGTTTTTGTTGAAAAATAAATCTAAGGCTGGAAATATTATTGCAGAATTTATCAATGAAGTGCGGAAGATTTTTTTCTTCTTCTGTCAAAGATTGTGAAAATTGATAATGCATTGGAATTTTGCACTTATGTACTCTTACAAAAAATTTTGCATCCCGTGGTATTATTCATCAAAATCTTGTGCCAATACCTCTCAGCAAAATGGTGTTGCTGAGAGAAAGCATCGTCATCTTCTTGATGTCACTCGCACGCTTCTTATTCAGAGTTGTGACCCACATTCATTCTGAGGTGATGTTGTTCTTATAGATTTTTATCTTGTGAATCGTATGCCTTCGCATGTTCTAGGTGAGAAAATACCTTTTCCATGGCTTTCCCAGAGAAGGAATTATTCTCACTTACTCCTCATGTGTTTGGTTTCGTTGCTTTTGTTCACCCGTTGTCTCCAGGACTTGACAAGCTCTCTCCTAGATCTATCAAGGGTGTCTTCATCGAGTACTCTAGCACGCAAAAGGGGTATAGATGTTATGATCCACTACACAAAATATTATGTTAGTGTTGATGTCACATTCTTTGAGTCGGTGATGTATTTTTCTCCTGTAGGTGTCAGGTTAACTTCATCTGATTCAGACGATGAAATTTATATGTCACCTCCACCGATGATTACGTCACCACCTCCACCCACGCCTGTTGTTCCACCTGCACCACCTCCTACTGCTCCTCCGACTCCTCCACCTTCGGCTCCACCATCTACCATAATTGTTGCTCCACCTTTGCCACGATTCTATACTAGTCGACCTCCTTCTTCTCATGGTCAATGCTCGTCAAATAACACACCTCAGGTATGTTTTAAATATATTGTTATAATGATGGGTCTAGAGTTGTGTCTGCGCAGGAACATATGCAAGAGACTAATACACAGATTGTGGAAATTCCCAATGGCCCGGATGTTCCTATTGCTCTGCGCAAGCAGAAATGTACTTGTGCATCATATCCTCTTGTTTACCATGTTATGTTTTATCATATTATAGAGGAATTCAGGAGATTTGTTGTTGCTTTATCTACCATGGAAATACCACAGAATTATCAGGAGACCTTGAGAGACAGTCGCTGGCGTCTAGCTATGGAAGAGAAGATGGTTTCTCTACAGTCATGTGGTACCTGGAGCTTGGTATCTTCTCTTAATGGAGCATCCATTGTAAGTTGCAAATGGATGTTTACTATTAAACACAGCATATGGGAACATTGATCGTTACAAGGCCATATTGGTGGCACGAGGATTTATACAGACTTATGGAGTGGATTACCTTGAAACTTGCTCTCCTATTGCTCATCACTCCACTCTTTGGGTCCTAATTTCAGTTGTTATCGTACGTGATTGGCCTTGATATCAGCTATATGTTAAAAATGCATTCTTGTATGGAAATCTCTAGAAGGAAGTCTACATGCATCGGCCTATGTGGTTTGCTGTTGAGGGGGAGTGTCAACAACTTTGTAGACTTCACGAGGCGATATATGGCCTTAGGTTGAGCCCAAGGGCATGGTTTCAAAATCTCTCAGATCTGATTGAAAAGTGGGGGTTTAAGAGGTCAAATGCAGATCATTCACTGTTCACGAGAGAACACCTAGAAGTACAATTGCTATCATGGTATATGTTGATGATATACTTGTTACAGGAGATGATGTGCATGGGATAAAGAAGGCAAAGGAATTTCTAGGTCGTCACTTTGTCACTAAGGATCTTGGCATTCTAAGGTATTTCTTAGGGTTAGAGTTTGCTAGGAATACACGTGGTCTCATGATGACCCAAAAGAAGTATGTTACATACATGTTGAGACATGCATGATTGGGTGTCGACCCTATACTACTATGGATCCTAGCATGAGGTTATATGATGATGATATAGATGAGGTTGATAGGAGGAGATATAGAGAGTTGGTAGGAAAGCTTCTCTATGTTACTATCACTAGATCTGATATCTCTTTTGTAGTGAGTTCGATGAGTCAGTTCATGGAGCACACTGACATGTACACATGGATGCTATATGTATGTGTGTGTGTGTGTTTGTGATGTTGAGGTACCTAAAGTCTTCTCCAGGTGCATGACTACTATTCAGGAAAGGAGCAACTCTTTCTGTTTATGCATGTGTTGATGCGGATTATGCAGGATGTCCTAAGGATAGGAAGTCTACTTTGGGCTTTGTTGTGTTCGTTGGCAGTTCTCTTGTTTCTTGAAAAAGTAAGAAACAAACTATTGTTGATGGGTTAAGTGTTGAATCTGATTATAGGTCTATGGTACAAGCAAGCATGGAGATGATGTGGGTTCGAACAGTGCTCGTAAACTTGCATATATATGTACCTCTTCCTATGCAGTTACAATGTGATAATCAAGTCATCCTATTCATTAAACAATCATGCATTTCATGAAAGAACAAAGCACGTTGAAGTGGACTACCATTATACAAGAGACATGATTCAGAAGGGCTTGATTTCTACATCTCATATCAGTTCGGGAGATCAAACTCCAGACATCTTCACTAAGGCTTTTCTTAGAGGACCATTCTAGAAATGTTCATCCAAGCTGAGTATGATTGAGATCTATGTTCCATCTTGAGGGTGAGTATAGAGATATTTTCTATTTATGTACTATTTTCTTACAGTTCTTTATTTTAGTACATCTTATGTAATTTACCCATTAGCCTCTCCTCTATATAAGAGATCCTAGGGTTCCCAGAAAATACATCTCTTTGATTTTTCCCAACACTTGCTAAAGAGTTGCTCGAGTTGTGCTCCTAGCGAAAGCATAGAGCGAGGATCAGAGGTCTTCTAGACCTCGTTCCTAGACTAATTCCTCCACCCCTGACCTTCGTTTTTACCTCCAGGTACAATAATTTCTTTAATGGATGGAGATTCGACTAAACCACTTTGAGCTCCTCCGTGGCTGATGAACTTGCCTCGATTCAGTGCTCATGGGTTTGCAGCAACTTCTTTGAACCATCATTTTCTTTGAGAGGTTATTGGCTAGCTTCCTCGACCTTCACAGACGTCGAAGGAGCACAGAGGAAGAGGAGCCCCCTCGTCGGAGCATCGATCAAGAGCCTCTGCACACTGAGGAGGAGGTCTTTTGTTGAAGTATAGTTGTCGTTGGATCAATTGGATCCTATGGATGTGATCTAATCCCGAGCCATCGTTTCAAGCCTGAGCCTCGGTTCCATCAGACCTATCCTGAAGCACAAGAGAGCGTCGCATCACCCAAACCTCCAAGTGCCTCTCGAGCCTAGCAACTCATGCCCCAAAATGTGTGCACCTTGGAAATTTTCATAGAACCCCTTATGGCTTTTGATTATTGCAAAACTATCCCCGTGTGTGGGGTAATTTACAAAGACAAGTGACCGACTTTCTATATTTGCATTTTAGTCCTTACAGGGAACATTTATGTTGTTATATATTTATTTATTTATTTATTTATATTCATGTGTATTTTCATTTAAGCTCCTATATTTAATGCTTAATATCTTGAGCACCTCAACTCCAATTACAATGATTTTGGTCTCATTTTAAAGCCCATGTGATGCTCTTAAAGTTGGTGTAATTGATTCTTTGTTTTGATTAGTACATATCTGTTGAGAATTAACAATAGTGCCTTGATATTTTATTGCTAAATTCAATTAGACTAACACAACTTGAATTTGTTTGATATGTTTAGAGTTTAATTAGGTTATATATTCATTGATTCCATCGCATCAATAACCTAATTGATTGCTAGAAATATGTTAATGGATCTAGATAGATTATTAAATAGATACTTTGATGAACTAACTTAAGTGTGGAGCATACATCCATTTATTAGGGCACATTCTATATTAACTGGACTTTGAATTGTCATTTTAATTCAGGAGCTTAATTTATAATTTTGAATTGATGGGCATTTAAGTGTAGTGTATTTTTATGTCATTCTGTTGCATTTAAATTGAATTAACTTTCATTTAGAAACAATCATAAAAAATAGGTCATGCATTCATCTCGTGTTGCATTCTTGACTTATATACACTCTAAATTACTTAACTTAGGTATTTTGAACTTAATTAAATAAACTAGTAGCTCATGTCCTTGAATTCGATCATGAACATATCCAGGTTAATTTAGCCTCGATCTCTTCATAGAGATTCAACTATTGAAGTTCTGATAAGTTGATATTTGGTCGTACTACAATACGATATCGTTAACATTATCGATTAACGATTCATCAACCCACAACAAGACAATATACAGTACACGATGAGATTGACAATGGTGAAGTAATGTTCAGTTGAGATTAACCTACATATTCCACAGGAACATCTTGGAGAAACCTTTCTCCAATATTGTGATACAAATTCTCCGCCTTCGGTATATTGAACATATTCGTCCTTATTCTTGCTAGTTGAAGGAGAAGAGTACACCGAGAAAAAAAATTGGGTGAACATTATATATATAGGAGAAACTTCAAATGAGGTGGGGACTCACCACTTTTATGGTGAGCCATCCATCTCATCTATCTATTTTCAATCGTACAAATGGAATTAATAATGTATTAATTATAATACGTAAATGGTTGAAAACCCATTTTGATCATTTTGTCACATTTTAAATATAAAATTTGACAACGATTTGACATAATCTCTCTCTCTATTAATCAATGACGGCTCCCAATGTCTCTTGTGCAATCGTCCAGCAACGACGCCATCCCTCTCTCACACCCGATCGACCACCGGCAGTGCCAACATCCTCCTCCATGCAAAGCTTCTCGATAGTGAAGCTAGAAGGAAGAAGATACGGAGGAAGGAGACATGGTATGCCAACACACGACGGTGTGGGTGCGTCACCGGTAATGGTAGATCCCCCCACTCTGTTAACGATGACGCACGATGTGGAGCAGGTATGTGACAACATTTTTGGCGATGAATGTCCAAGGCCTATCTGAAGATGTCAATGCCTTCTACGAGTATGACAAGGTTGAAGACGATGAGGGAGGAAGGGTGGAAGGGGAATGGTTGCATTGTGTATACATTTTTTATATAATTCGGTTTTACATATTGATTCACTTTAAAAAAAATCCCATAATCGATTTCTTATTTTGCAGAGCTCCATATAAAATCTACAATTGAGCATGTGTTTTTACGAATGTAACGAGAATCTCATAAATCTCAAGGGCATGAAGAGCTATGTGAAAATTTTACAAAGATCAATGCAATTTTACAAAGGGAACATGCCCATTTACAAAAACAATTGATGGGTTTACACGCAAATACTTATAAAAAGAGCATGGACTTTACAAAGAGCAAAACAAAATTTATAAAATAATAGACTTATTTTATTGAAAAACATTGAATGATAATGCATAAAATAGTAACGAAAAAAATATTTTCACAAAAACTCACGGAAGTTTATAAAGATATGGTTGAACCCAATTCATTAAGCGTAAAATTGGAAACTAATTAATAAAGGTATGAATGAATAATATCAAATCCAGAAAAACAATAAATGATAATTCAAAATTATTAAATGAAAGTCGAGTTTACAAAAAAGATGATATGACAGAAATACCATTTTTGATAAGATTTTTTATGCAACCGTCAGATTGAGATCTGAATAATCGAATTGATGGCTCATCACAATATTGGTGAGACTCCACCATGGTTTCGGAAATGCGTCCCATGCGGCCGCATATGCGCATGCGGGCACCCAGCCGAACCACATAGGCTATATGCAGCCATATGCAGCCCAAGAGCACAAGCAGGGCGCATAAACCGCATATGTGGCCATTCATGTGATCTTATATGTGGATGATCCATTAAGGATCCGATTATAAGAAGCCCCAAATCATTATTTCGGCTTCTGCCCTTTCTACTCCCCTCTCCCTTTTGACTTCTTCCCTCGACGAAAACCCTAAACCTGTTGCCTTCCTCCTTCGTGAAAGCTCAAAGCTCATCTGTCGTGAAAGCTCCTCAGGGTTAGGCAGCAAGCGGAAAGCTCAAAGCCCTCAGGCGCAGGCGTGGACGAAACCCTACTGCAAGCACTTGCGCCTTCGCCCTCACCTCCTCTTCTCGCCTTGCTCCTGCTCCTTCACCCTCACCTCCTCCTCCCACCTTCTGCCTTGCACTTGCATCTTCTGCCTCTAATCATTGTGACTCTGTGAGTATACATCTAATCTCTTTGGGTATTTTTCCCATTCAATTTATTTTGCTTATTTTTTCCTGGGATTACTTGCATCCTTGTATTTGCTAATTAATTAAATAGAAATCACATGGTATCACTCAAGTTGGTTTGCTATTTAATTAAACACAAATCCCATATATATATGTTTCCTGCATGAACCCTAAAAATAGTAGGATTACTTGTACCATTTTTCTCAGTATGATGTGTTATTTGTCGCAGTCAACATTGTGAGTGAAAGCCAGATGGACGAGACTCGAGATCAATGTGGACCCTTCTGATGAGAAAATGATCTGACCCGTTCGATCGAGTGGTCGGATGGTTCTGGAAGCCCATGGTATCGTAAGCTCCACAACAAATGTGAAAATACGTTGATTATATGTTATAGTTGTTTGAGTGCTAGATGTAGAGTTGTGAGGGGACGAAACCTAGACAAGTATGAGTTTGAATTTGTGGTCGTAAGGAACTCATAGTCTGAGGATGTTTTTTAATCATCAGATTGAGGTCAGCCTGCTTTTGGTCTGCCAACAATTACAAGTAAGCCAAAGTTTTTTGGGCTTTTGTCACTTTGTATTCAAGGTAGAATTTGTAATTAAATTGTCCCTTTGGATAAATGGATTACATTTTGTACTTGCTATTTTTAATGAGACATAATTTTTGTGTCATGTTTAGGTCGGTTGTCATGGCCACCTCTTCCACACCTACTACGGCAGAATCTACTTGTTATGTTATACACGATTCTACCGATCTAAGGTGCAAATATTCATACCTTGTTGAAAGGACCGACTTTAACACGGTTGCATGTCGCTTGTGCGGCAAGGTCATAAAGGGAGACATCAATAGAACGAAACAACATCTCACACACATCAAGGGAAACACGAAGGCATGTCCAAAGGTTGATGGAGATGAGCAGAAGGAAATTAGACATTATATAGAAGATATTATGAAGAAGAAGAATGAGAAAGTTGTTAGTATGAGAGAACTACGGGAGGAAGTAACAATCAAAGCATCTGACGAATCTTCTAACCAACCATATGAACGAGGAGGTGGCGCAAAAAGATCCTGTGTTTCTGAAGATGATGTATCTTTGGGTGCAACAATGTGGCAGACAGTGATTAAAGATGCCTTAGCCAAAGAGGAGCGTGCACGCGTCAACAAGTTTGTGGAAAAATTCTTTTATGATGCTGACATTCCCTTCAATGTGGTGACCAAGGATTCCTTTATCCGAATGTGTGAGGCAATTGGATAATACGGAAGTGGATACAAACCGCCTTCATACTATGAAATTTCCGAAACTTTATTGAAGAAGGAAGTAGGTGAAACAAAGGAATATTTAAAATGTCACAATGAATCATGGAAGAATAACGGTTGTTCAATAATGACCGATGCATGGACTGATATGAGGGGAAGGAGCATTATGAACTTGTGTGTGAACTGTGACTTGGGTAATGCTTTCTTGAAGTCTGTCGACACATCTGCTAATTCTCACATGGTTGAATACATCTCTTCTCTGGTAGAGGAGTGTATCAAGGATGTTGGAGAAGACAATGTTGTACAAGTTGTTACTGACAATGCTTCTGCAAATATGACAGCTGGGAGGCTTCTTAAGACCAAATATCCAAGGATATTTTGGTCTTCATGTGCGGCCCATTATGTTGATCATTTACTTGAGGAGTTTGGCAAGGAATCGACGATAAAAAATTACATCATTAAGGCAAGAACTCTCACTTTCTTTATCTACAGTCATGCAAAGACTTTGAGCTTGATGAGATAGTTCACCCAGAAGGGTGAAATTGTTCGACCAGGGCAAACAAGATTTGCCACCACTTTTCTTACACTACAGAGCGTAATGGACGAGAAGGAGAAATTACGGTTGATGTTCTCTTCTGATGAGTGGAGAGAGTGTAAGTGGTCAAAAATAAGAAAAAGTGAGGTAGATGTATCTGTTGTCCTCAGTTCATTATTTTGGAGCCAAGTATCCTTGGCGTTGAAGATCTTCTCTCCACTTGTCTGCCTCTTACGTGTTGTTGATGGAGAAAGGAAGTCATCAATGGGCTTTGTATATGGAGGATTGGAGGATGCAAAAAATGAAATAAAAGCTATTTTTAAAGATGTTGAACATTCATACAAGCCCTTTATAGATGCCATTACCTTGAAGATGAAAGGAAGATTGGATAGCCCCCTCTATCTTGCAGCTTTCTATCTCAATCCCTATTATTTTTACAGGGATAGCGGTGCAATTTCTAAAGATAGCTTCATTGTTGATGGTTTAAAGGAATGTGTAGAGATTTTTTATCCTGAGTTGGAGATTCAAGATGCCACCACGAAGAAAGAGATTCATATTCACCGAAGAGGAGAATGGGCATTTGGAAAGTCAACGGTTGTCAGACAAAGATCCACCAATGATGATGATTTCAATCTTGGTAATATATCTCAAGCTTATTATCGATGTTAAAGTTATTAAGTTAGATTTATTATTTTACAAGAAATTAACTGTGTAATCTCTTGTAGCTCATTGGTGGTTGCTATATGGTTCTCAAATGCCTTATTTGAAAGAAATGGCTTTGAAAATTCTGAAGCTGACATCCTCTTCTTCTGGCTGTAAGAGGAATTGGAGCTCATTTGCAACAGTATAACTATCACCATTTGGATGTACAATTGTGTATATTCATTGAGTCATTATAATTTATAATTGATTAATTTTATATATTCTTAATGCAGATTCACACCAAAAAAAGGAACAAACTAGAAACCAAGAGATTGAATGATTTGGTTTTTGTGAAATTCAATTCAAAGCTGAAGGAGCGTCAATCACTAACTTGGAGAGATCCATTTGTTTCAAAGGATAGAACACATGTTATGGATTGGATTGATGCCAGTGAAGAAGAAGAAGAAGAAGAAGAAATCTTCCAAGGGTGAGGGCTCACATGGAACTTGGTTGCAAAAGCAAGTGGGGCAGAAGAATTTGTTGAGAATAGGAGGAGCCAAAGGAATGCGGAAGCTTTGTCAACTTTGGGCGAAGAAGAAGAATTTATGAGTGATTCAGAAAGCGATGATGATATTCCACAACAATCAATTTTGAGGATGATTTACATTAGAATTTAGAAGCCGGTTTATAACTTTATATATTTGAACATTCTACATTCAGAAACATATTTTGATATCTAAATGAACTATGTAGCTTTTTATTGTGGTGCTTTTTCATTTTTAAAAGTATATTTTTGTAGGAATCTAAAGGAAACATGTACTTTTTTGTCTTTGACATCATAATTAAATGTATATCTTTAATATTTTTTATTTAAATAATGCAAACCGCATAATCTGAATATACTTCTGCATATACTTCAGCATATTCCTTACTCGCTCGGGACCGCCTGACCGAACAAATACCACATACCAACTTTCTGAACTTTGGACTCCACCTCATTTGAAAGGGTGAAACATTTAATGTCATATCTCTTATGGTGCCTATAAAAAGAAAGGGCCCAAGGGTATCATTAATGCGATGAATTATCAGTGATATAACCTTTGAGCACACAATTTTCGATAATGATGTTCTTAGATGGTTTAGACTCCATTCTTATTCTACGGCTATATAATCTAATAAAAAATTAGATCCATCTTAATGATTGTTTAGATAGTTGATCCTCTGTATGCTTTAGATATGTGTATCAGAGGATATCTTGTTTCCTGTCCAGGGCAATAAATTCTCGAACTATGGACATGGATCTGACCAATACCCTTTTCCAAAATTGATTACTTTAGGACCACAGCTCTTGGCCATAAACAAATAAAATTTCAATTACACGGATGGGAAAGTGAAATTCAAAATCAACTATGAAATCATTCACATTGACCTTATCATCCTCAATTATGTTGAATATGATATGAAGGATTGTGGACAGATAGAAGATTATATAGTCTAAGATAATTTTACCTCTGCATTTTTTAAAAAAAAATGCCCCCTTTAGGTTAGTTTGATGAATCACTTGCACAATATAAGGTACATGAACCTATATACTCCCATTTCTCGTATTTTTTAAATTGTCATATTTACACAATGTTAATATTGTAAAATACCTTCTCCATTTTATTACTTCAAAATTGTGGGGATGTTGTTATTGTTGTGAATTAACTTTTCCATTTTACTAAGATGTAATATGAGAAAGTCACCAAGTAATTTAGATGCGATAATGCTCATGAATACAACTTTAAGAAATTGAAAAAGATCATTTTATTGCTAAAAGAATAGTTCATAATACATTAGTAGCTATACCCCTCCGTAGAATAGGGAAGTAGAAAGAAGTAAAAACATCTTCTCAAAGTGGTGAAGCGCTCTTATTTCGGAGAAACCTTGCCAAGAGCATATTCATAGAAGTGTCTTTCTTATCAACACAATGCCCTCGAAGTGCTAAACAAGACACTCACATTTCTATTATTTGACTTGATAGTATCCTGTTCTTTCTTCCTCAGTATACATTTGGATGCATGAGATACATTCACAAATCAACACCAGTTGAAAAAAGTAGCTTGATCCACGAATTGTTAAAGGATTTCCTTGTGCTACTTATCTACCTTAAAGAGATATAAATGTTTGAATGTTGTGAGTTGAAAATGCATGTGAACTAAAGATGTCATCTTTATTGAGCATGTATTTTGCTATCCTAAGTATTTCCTTTCGAGTGTGAATGAAATTCCAAGAAAAGTTTACTTTCAAATGATTTTTATGTATCTATGGATTCTCTTGATAATTTTACTCGGATTTAGGATATGACAAAATAATGGAAGCTTTGTGATCTTTACCAACATGGAAAAAAAGTTTATATCAAGAAATATCAGAGTTAAGGTCATAGCAATGATATATAAAGAACCCACTACCAATCACTATCAATCCATTGATGATTTAAATCCCTTTTAATTAATCTTGGTTTAAGTTTTGACTTGAGAATCAATGACAAGCATTAGTGAGAATGTTGATGATGGTGAGTATATCATCATTGGAGAAAAAGATTGCATCACTTAAAGACATGCTCAAAGGCAGATAAAACCACCACCTAGATAGGCATAGTGCACCAAGTATCTCATTAGCATATATGTGAGCAATTTTTAAATTTAGCAATAACTTTATATTCTTTGTCTCGTCACTTTATGTTGCATGATTCCAAGAATTTTATTGAGGTCAAAGCTGATCTTAAGTGGAACGAGACCATGTAATATGAGATGGAGAATAGGGATGAAAACGAATATGAACATATTCGAATCTGATCCGCTATCTTATTCGTTTTATACATATTTTGACATTCGTATTCGTATTCGTTTAAAATGGATGCGGATATAGATATCACTTTGACATTCGCTAATATTGGCATTCGTTTATCTGTTTTCATACTTAAGTATAGTAATATATTTATTTATAACTATATGCAAACAATATTTTACGACTGCATTCATCGTTGTTGATATAATTGTTATGAAAAGATATGTCCATTATATCTATTTTATGTGTAAACCATTCTAAACATGTATATTTTTGTTAATCTAACAACATCTTTCTATTATTATTCGTATTTGATTCGTATTCGTTTTACATTCTTATTTGTTTTTAAGGATACGGTAACGCATTTTTCATATCTATCAATGTTCATATCCGCATTCGTATTCATATTTTAAAATGGATAAGGATACGATTATACATATATTCGTATCTGCATTCGTATTTGTATTTTAAAATGGATAAGGATATGATTATGCATACATTCATATCCGTACCCAACCGTTTTCATCCCTAATGGAGACTTTTGCTAGGAAATCATGCACATCTCAAATGATTTTCATTTAGTTGATTTAAAGTAAGTTGATATCATAAAATACAAGATAGATGGATAGGTAGAAGATTCAATGACATACTCATTGCAAAAGGTTCTAGTCAGAAACGCATGGCATTTACTTCCCCGAGACTTTTCTTTTATAACAAGACTCGATACTGATCTTGATATTATCTCTTGCAATACTTCAAGATTAGAAACTTCATCAAGTGGATGCCAAGAATATTTCGTTAAACAAATTCCTCCAAGAAGAAGTCTACATGTGTATGCTACCTAACTATAAGAAGATTGGAAAATGTTGCAAATTGAAGGAGGTATTGTACGAGTTGATGTAATCACCTATGAGGACATGGCTTGAAAGACTTAGAGTTGTTATGATCATATTAGAATATCACCGGGACAATGGGGATCGATTGTGTTTGTCAAACGGTGTGGTGATAGGGGTGATAGAATAGCTCTTCTCCTTGTCTATATTGACAATATGATCATCATGTTGATAATGTAGAGAGATTGTGCGGTTGAAGGGGAACATGTCAAAAAATCTGACGTCAACGACCTTATAAGTGCATAGTACATTCTAAGCATTGAAATTGCAAGGTAGGAAGGCATGGTCATTGTCAAAGAAAGTATAATCTTGATTATCGAAATTGGAGAGTTCAAATGTCAGTGTGTATCTATTACTTTTAAAGTTACACCTTGAGTATGAAGAATGGAAAACTACTTCATGAAGATTCCAAACGTTATTACTGGAAACTTATGGGAAAGTTGATCTATCTCACTCATACCAAATCTATCATTACATATGTTATTAATGTGGTGAGTCATTTATGCTTGCAGCTACTATTGTCCATGTGAATGCATTAAATTGTATCATATATTACGTAAAGTATTACCTCACAAGGTCTAGTGTTATTATCGAGTACAAAGTTGTTGCAAACAAGTTGTAAAGATGTTGTGACTTAAGAAAAGGATTTTTTACACTTGTGCCCCTTCGAGATTTTGCAGTTATAGTTATGCCCCACCCCATTTTTGCAAGCCCCTACCTTTTTGCATCGTTAACTGCTTTGTTTTGTTAGCTTGGCCGTCTAATAAATGAACTAAACAATGGTTTACACAACTAAGATCCGGTTAACAAATGTCTTATTACGTTTGTGCCCATGCAATTCAATGCCAACTCCTCGTCCTTCTCCCCTTTGTCATGCTCGAAACCCTGCCCCAAGCTCTCCACCCTCCTTGCTCATCGCTCTTCCACCAAGCATTGATGCCCTTGTGTAAGGGTGTCGTTGTAAGGAGCATGGCATTGATCACAAGCGGGAGACCAAGAAAGATGAGAAGACCCAACTACAGGAGTACCCATGTCATGACACCATTTGTGAAAAGAGGAGGGCACGCACCTCTGAGGCAGAGGTCCCACAAAGGCTGCAATTTTCCTTGTGATCTTTCGAGGATGATGTGTCTCCATATGATGAGATCGTGGCAGGGTCGAGGTCTCCTTCCTCAGCTCACCCGATTGGAGTTTGTGTTGAAGTTCTCTCATCATTGTTCTCCTTTAACTACGAAGGTTGGGTCAGGGATGGAGGAGACTGGGAGTCTCTTTGAGCTCACCTGAAAGGATATGTGACATCAGAAACATGTGCAGCGAACTAAAGATGGTCCTCGATTCTCCCACTGAGGCTTCATATCTTGGCTTCAACTATTGTTCTTGCTTCAACTCTTGATCTTCAACCATTAAGTTTCTCCATGTCTTCAATGTTAATCGAGGGTTAGAGCCAAAGGGTCAAAAGGACCATGGAACTCGCTTGAGGAGGTTTGTAGAATGCCACACAATAAATGTTGGATTCAGGAACAAAAAAGAAACAAAGTTCAAAAGTCAAACGACATCTTGATTCTCAACAAAATCTGAGTAAAGATCAATGGAGAGGAACTGATTGAAAAGTACGAAAAAATCAAATCATTCAAGAAAGAAGTTCTCCACTATAACATGTACATATTTGTCTTCATTGACATATTGGTCAACACTATCATCCCTGATCGGGCCACCCATGACCACCTCCCATCCGCTCCATAGCACCCTAAATGATGCCCCATCTATTGCATGCATCCTTGTTGTTGCCGCCTACCCCCCTCATCTCTAGAGACCTAAAATGCCTCCAATCGCCTCTCAGTTAGCCTCATCCACCATTGTTGTCACCTTTCTCCAACCCCAGGGCTAGAGGTGTAACATGACCTCTCCGCTATCAAATGAAGGGTGGGATGAAGGATGTTCTCAAGCAAGCAGTGGAGGAGGTGCTCATAGCGGCAGGAGCTTGTCGCTGGAGTTGTGTGTAGGGGGGAGGGGGTGTGCATTGGGAAGTGTCGTTGGAGCTTGTTCTACTTCTCTACCTTAAGGAGATGTAAATGTTTGAATCTTGTGAGTTGAAAATGCATGTGAACTAAAGATGTCACCTTTATTGAGCATGTGTTTTGCTATCCTAAGTATTCCCTTTCGAGGGGAGGCTAAGAGTAATGGTGAATGAAATTCCAAGAAAAGTTTGCTTTCAAATGATTTTTATGTATCTATGGATTCTCCTGATAATTTTACTCAGATTTAGGCTACGGCAAAGTAATTGAAGCTTTGTGATCTTTACTAACATGTAAAAAAAGTGATAGCAACAAAAATCAACATGAGAGTTAAGGTCATAGCAATGATATATAAAGAACCCACTACCAATCATTATCAATCCATTGATGATTTAAGTCCCTTTATAATTAATCTTGATTTAAGTGTTGACTTGAGAAGCAATGTCAAGCATTAGTGAGAATGTTGATGGTGGTGAGTACATCATTATTGGAA
>JAZKJV010005927.1:0-191827 GCA_037367405.1 Ottelia alismoides | reverse complement strand
TGGTCCATGAGCCCTTTACCCAGTCCACCCATTTCCCTCCATCACATCCAATCCAAGATCAAATTGATTCAGCTCTCACTCTGATTCATCAACCAATTAATGTCTTCACCGTATTAATGAGAGCACACATTTATCAAATTCATCACCCGCACTCTCACATCTGGGTCAGGATATCCGTATCATATCAAGAGTTTCATTTGAGTTTATTGAATACAGCTTCTGCACTCACACGCAACACTAGATACTCTTGATAAGCTGAATCGTCGAGTTGGGACGTTAAAACAACAACATTTTGTGGGTCCACATCCATAGGTATCTTTTCCTTTCTTTGTATCCGTCTCTTTCCTCTATGCATTAGATAAGTATGGGGATCCACCTCCACACTATACAAAAAAAAACAAAAAAAAAACCAAAAAATACATTTCACAATCACTCACCCCTTCTTTTGGTCATCCTATTACACATTGTCTTCACCATGAGGACATGGTTTGCGATAAGTATGGGGGGTGTCTGCATTAGTTTTCAAAATTGCATACTTTTCAAAAAAATCTTCAATTTTTTTGCAAAAATTCCTCTAAAAATATTTTCAAAAAGCAAGAAAACCACCAAAAATACATCCCTCCTAATTTTATCCTATCTTTTGAGAAAAACAACTCTTCATTGCACAGATCATAGACAGAAGCTGAGTTGACCCTAATCCACTTAATTCCATTAGAATTTCAATAGGCATGAGTTTTTAAGCTTTCTTCAGGTCCATATGGACTTTATTCTCTCAGTTCCACTAACTCTACTGGTGAATGAACTTCTGTATCTAACTAGATCACCTGAGCAACTAGTAGCACTCTTAAACTCTTTAGTGGATATTAAGCAACTGCACATTGCACTTAGCTTGATTGAGTTTATTTTACGAGATACAATTACAATCTAGTTGAGGTGAGGAGTTGTCCTCTCGGTTGTGCCAATGCCTGAACCTTATCTATAGCTAGTGAAGGAACTTGACTCAGGGCAACATGATCTCTCTAATCTAAGTATGTCAGCAATTAAGCCAGTATCGTACCTCCAAAGACAATATTAAGCCGATACTACCTTTTGATGCCAAAACCCAAGACAAAAATACCAGAAAAAGGCATATCACAATACAAATGCTAAAAACCACAAATCATGCAAAGATACACAATGCAAAAGCAAAGAAGACCACCAAATAACCCTCCTCCACCAAAAAAGTCGTGGTAGCAGCCCTATGATGCTATCTAAATTCTTAAAAGAGGCCCAAAGAGGCCCAAGGTTATGCTCTGCAAAAGGAAAAAATGAGAGCAACAGACCAAAGCGGTCTACGGAAAACCCCAAAAATTAACTCCAATTCTCCAATGAATTATGACCTATTTTTTATGCTGACATACTTGGGTGAAAAGAGAATATGCCTGAATTCAGGTGAGGACTGAGGCCATATGTATAGGGAATCATTCAGTACCTCGATAGATAGTCTTGCTAGCTCGTTCTCTTGACTCACGAAAGCTAAACTATCACTAACACTATTTATATCCATTCAAAGTCAAAGAGAGAACCAGTTTCTTAGGGATGAACTGACCTAATCGACCTTCTGAAACCATGTCTGATTTTGTTAGAACTGATATGCTGTTGAAACTACAAAACTCAAGTCAAGTCGATAATTCGAACAAATCATCCATGGGTCGACTCTTCTGAAGTTTGTGTATTTGTGTGGTTAGGATCTGAAAACTTGAGACTTTGTGGGTATGTATGCTGCAAACCCTAACCCGACCTATCTTGGCTATTTTCCCTATCTGTCATTATTACTTATCTTATTCTTGCTCGGGACTAGCAAGATTTAAGCATGGGGGTGTGATGATTACATTGTATATTGATATAATATGACCAAATTATGTGAAGAACAACTCAATATTTGACATATAATCCCCAAATCGTATACAATTCACATGTTATTTATTCCATATGCACATCAGAGAAAACCATCTTAAATTGCACATGGTCGACCAAACCTCTGCATAAATCAACAGATAATGGCTAGATATATGGACAAATGTTTTCAAAAATATATAGTTGCATATTATTTATAGATTTTATGGTGGGATTATATTTTACTCAGATTAAGGAAGATCTATACTAAATCACCAAGATATAACTTAAAATAATTATCTTCATAATCTAACTCCTCGTAGTTGTTTATATTACATTAAGGAGAATATAAAATTGCATTGGATCTATATTCACAACATTGAATTTTATCAAACACATGGTTCTATTCATAATTGGCTCTCCATTTCCCTTAGCATTTTATATTGGGAAGAAAAGAGGAGGATGAATTGTGAAATTTTCCCACTCATGCACCCCATAATGGTCTCTCCCTTCCCCATGTGCATAGAGTCTCCTACGTACTTCTCTTCCCCATGTTCACACCTTCCCCATGCATATTCATTTAATTTTGTCTTTACTTGCATGGGGATTCATGATACATAGCCGCAAAAGCAAGTATAAAAAGGGTCCCTCCCCTCACGCACACTCCCTCCTCATGCACCCCTCTCTCTCGTCACTTTCATTCATGCATACCCTCCCTCTCTCACGTTTTTCTTCTCTCACGCACACCTCCTCTCTCTCACGCTCTCTCTCTCTCTCTCTCTCACCCCATACTCTCTCCCTCTCGTTCGTTTTTCTGCAGGTACAAGCATAGCAGCCCCCGCATCTTGCACACATCCTTCTTTGCGCCCAGCTACTGCTACCCTTGCGAGGGTGCACGTCCAACTGCCGGCCAGCAACTCCAGCCGCTCCTTTGCCCAGCACGAAGCCGTACGCTCCAGTCTCTAGCGCACATGTGGGAGTGCGAGCTCCTTCCCCGCGTTCTTCAGCTGCGCTACTGCAGCCCCGTGCGACCTCGACTTCCCACTCCTCGGCACCCTAGAGCGTCCTCCTCCTCCTCACGGTGCACTCCAGCCCGCACCATCATCTTCGCGCACGACTGGCCACCGTCATCTCCTCCTGTCCACATTGCCGCAGTGCTCCTCCTTGTGTGTACGATCAGCCCACGCTTCTCCCCGCACACTCCCATCTCCACCATCATCATCATCTTCACTCCGCAATCAAATAGAGAAGCATTTCTTTCCCATCTTATTCGTCGCTTGTATTTTTTCTACCTTAGTTAATTTGTTTAAGTTGAATTTGCAAGAACAACTTTTATTGTGTAAGCTATTCTCAACTCCATTTTTCTTGAAAATATATGCAATGCAAGTTTTATATTTCATCATTCTCTCTTGAAAGCTTCCAAGTAAATCTCATCTTCCCATATTAAATTGCGAATCAACCCCCACTTCCTTACTTAGTTGTACTCATACCATCATTTGCTTATTCTAAGTTCTAGGAAGTATTCTCACCGTAGATTGCATTCTGTTATAAGTTTTCTTTCATAACAATAGATTTAAAATTTGAATCAGGTTTTAAAGAAGAACAAAAATAGCGAGTTTGCTTAGTCCCTGCGAATACGAACCTCTACTTGCACTGTATAACTCATATTTTTCCAACATGCTTGTAGTTGTAATCTTATTTGTTTGATTGCAGTGTTACGTGGAACAACAACGATGTGGTAAAATCAACTTTAAACCACATAAAATCGCATCAACAAAAACCCCTAAAAATAGCAAAACCCTAGAAAACTTCATAAAAATCTTAAAAATTCCAGAAAAATCCTATTAATATACTTTTTTTCTCTGAATTTTCTCTTTTTTATTCTCTTTGTTTTAAAATCAATTTAAGGAATTTTGGACTCTATTCATATTTTTTAATCCTCACTTTTTTTCAGCCTTTTAGTTTATTCCTTGTTTTCAGTATTTTTTGCCTTTAAAAATAGCAAAAAAATTAGGAAAAATCTATAAAAATCAAAAAACATTATAAATATATAAAAAGCCCCAAAATATCTTATTTACTGATTTTTGCTTATTTTTACCTATTCTTCTATATATATTATATCTCTGTTTTCTTTATTGTGTATCTACTTTATTATTTAAAAGAAAATATAAATATATATATATATAATAAAAAGAAAATACAAAATCAGTAAATTAAAAATCAAAATATAAAAATAGAAAATTAAAAATCAAATAATATAAAATTAAAACCCACAAAAAAGAGCATTTATATGCAAATTATCACATTCACGGTTTTTGAGCATTTTGCCCTGATCTATCCTGCTTGCTCTCTGTGTTTGACCTCTACATATACTTGCACCTATACATACTTTTGTTGTAGAGTTATAATAAATTTTAACTCCGCACCGCTCTTCATTATTTGATTTCTATTGTGGTTTAATTGTTGATTTAATCCGAATCTTGTGTGGTCGACTCAGTGATTGAGTTCCCGCCTTGTGTGGAATTTAAGACTAGCTATTTTTGGGTTAATCACCCTCTCTTCCAAAAGAACCTAAGAGAGAAGACCACCATCTATAGGAAGAGAAGGAACCACAATGTAGAGATCCATGTGCTCACTAGTGCCACATGCTTCGCAATTCAGAACCATTTTCCAGCAAAGAGGCCATATGTAGGAGATCCATATGTTAGATGCCATATACATGAGCAACGGTTCGATCAGACTCTATTAGACAGTGGCTCTTCCATCAACCTCCTTCTAGCAGCCTTACTCGACCGATTCGAGTTTGGCCCTCTTCGACAGAGCAGGACAGTCCTTCAGTTTGCTGATAGATCTGTCAAAAGTCTGAAGGGGTTGTTGAAGGACGTGGTCGTCCCAATTCAGGGCTTGAATATCCCCATGGACTTTGTTGTATTGGACTGGAGATCCCTGAGTTTGTGATAGATACCCCCATCATACTAGGGCATCCATTCTTGGCCACAACGAAGACGGTGTCCGACCACGATAGTGGGAAGATTATACTTTCGCGTCGAGGGCGAAGTGTACAAATAGAGACGATCGACGAGACCAGAGCGCGAGATTCAGCTTGCTCTGAGTAGTCTAGCGATGCGTAGCAGATGATAGAGGCAGAGCGAGACGTCCACCAGGAGTGCGACTTTGTGATTACAAATGATGAGGCAATTTGGGATGATCCAGTATGACGAGCTCTTATCGTACCTTCAAACAGTGCAGAGTTTCATCTTCTAATAGATGAGAGTTCATATAGCATACTCTTGGTCGAGGACACATTCGAGGCTGATGATCGCGCTATGAAGAGCGAAGCAGAGTATACTTCATGTGATTCAGATTCAAATCCCTCAGATTCAGATATTTATTGGACTGATTTTGATGAGTATTTTTTATGTTTGATTCCCACAGAGCCGATAACTAGGGTGGAGACTGAGCCAGCACCGGTCACAGACAAACCAGCAGGACCATCTTCCCCAGATTTACATGAACAGCAGGAGTTTTCCCATGCAGATTTGGTTTCTTTCACGTAGACATTCTAGAAGCCAGATTCGCCAGCTCCCAGTTGCCAAGTGTTGAAGCCCTTTCCACAGTCATTGAATACATATTCCTTGCAAGTGTTCATAGGATGTACCTAGCCATTATCTCAATAGATTTGACTGGAGAGCAAGAATCTTGTTTGATGGAGGTTCTTGAAAGGAACTACGAGGTGATTGGATGGAGCATAGCTGATCTCCAAGGGATAAGTCCGGCCATGTGCTCTCATCATATTTATCTCGAAGAGGATGCCAAGCCATCGCGTGAGTTCCAACGATGGTTGAACCCGAACCTTCGAGATGTGGTCATGAAAGAGATATAAAAATGAAGGAGCGTCGATTTTATCTACCCCATCTCCTACTCCAAGTGGGTTAGTCTATTGCATATGGTGCCCAAGAAGACAGGCATCACTATAGTTGTGAGTGAGTCTGGAGAGGAGATCGCTACCCAGGTACCCACTTCTCGGAGGGTTTATGTGGACTAGAGATGATTGAATCAGGCCACCAAGAAATATCATTTCCTACTGCCATTTATTGATGAGATCATGGAGAGGCTAGCTGGGAAGAGTCACTACTGTTGTCTTGATGGGTACTCTGGCTATAACCAGGTGGCTATAGTGCTTGAAAACCAGGACAAAACAACATTCACCTGTTCATTTGGGACATATTCTTTTAGACGGAGGCCCTTTGGTCTATGTAATGCCTCGACAGCATTCCAATGGTGCATGTTGTCCATCTTTTCGGACATGTTGGGTGATTGCTTGGAGGTCTCCATTAATTACTTCTCGGTCTACAGTGATTAGTTTTATGCTTTTCTTGACTGCCTAGACTGCGTATTTCAGCATTGTATTGAGGTCCATCTTGTTTTATCTTAGGAGAAGAGTCACTTCATGGTAACTCAGGGGATGGTGCTTGGTCATATCATCTCAAAAAGGGGCATAGATGTTGATCTGACCAAGGTGGATATCATCAGGAAACTCAATCCACCGTCCAACTTGCGATAGTTGCGGTCTTTTCTGGGGCATGTCGGTTTCTATTGACGATTCATTTAGGATTTCAGTAGGATTGCTAGGCCGCTTACTGATCTGCTGATGAAAGACATCGAGTTCATTGTAGATGATAATTGTCTAGCGTCATTCAAGACTCTCAAGTGATTAGTTGTCGAGGCTCCTATCCTTCAGCCATCTGATTATTCTCTCCCATTCGAGATCATGACGGATGCTTCTGATTTTGCCATAGGGGTTGTCCTCAGATAGAGAAGGGATGGATTGCCTTATGCCATTCACTACGCTAGCCGTACTTTGGATGTCGCCCAGCAGAACTACATTGTCACAGAAAAGGAGATGCTAGTCGTAGTATTTGCCTTGGACAAATTCACATCTTATATTCTCGGGTCTAGTGTGATGATTTTCACTGACCATATCACCATCAAGTACCTCATGGCAAATAAGGTTGCCAAAGCGAGATTGACCAGGTGGATCCTTCTACTCCAGGAGTTTGATATTGAGGTTAAGGATAAGCCTGGAGTCAATAATGTGGTGGCGGATCATCTCTCCTGTTGGAGAACCTTGAGGAATCAGAGCAGATAGCACCTCTTACAGAGACCTTCGCAGATGAGGCGATCCTTACTATAGCCTCGCTTCCATGGTACACTGACATTATGAACTATCTTGTCGCCAAGAAAGTTCCACGAGGTTGGCCTATGCAGTGACTTGAGACTTTCCTAGCGAAGGCCAAGTCGTACCATTGGAAGGATCCCATCCTTTATCATGAAGGAGGGGATAGAGGAGCACCACATCGTCCTCACATACTGCCATAAGCTTGAGGCAGGAGGACATTATTCTGGGAGGAGGACATCACATAAAGTGCTCCAATCCGGCCTATTGTGGCCCACCCTCTTCAAGGATTCTGATGAATTTATGAAGAGTTGTACTGACTGTCAGAGGATGGGCACATGTGGATAGTGTGATATGATGTCGATGCAACCCAACTTCTATGAGGTTTTTAATGCATGGGGCATCGATTTCATGGGGACATTCCCTTAGAGTCAGGGATTTGAGTACATTCTATTGGATGTGGATTATGTGAGTCGTTGGGTTGAGGCCATCCCCGCTCGAACTGCAGATGCTAAGTCTGTTTGTCGATTTTGAGGAAGAATATCATTTCATGGTTCGAGGTGCCTAGAGTTTTTATATCTGACGGGGGGTATCATTTTATCAACGACGAGGGAAAGGCCCTTGCTAACGAGTTCATCATAGACCACCGAGTTGCCACTCCATATCACCCTCAGACCAATGGTCTTGCTGAAGTATCGAACTGGGAGATCAAGACTATTATGTAGAAGGTCGTCTGCCCAGATTGAAAGGATTGGTCACATCTTTTGGATGCGGTCTTGTGGGCATATCGGACGTCCTTCAAGACACCTTTGGGTATGTCTCCATTTTGTCTCGTTTATGGCAAGCCATGCCATTTACCTATGGAGATAAAGCACAAGTCACTATGAGCAGTTACTGTGATATTATTGGATCCAGAGAGTATAGGAGATCAGAGGAAGGCAGAGTTGGCAACCTTGGAGGAGCTTAGAGATACAACCTTTTCGAGTAGCTGATGTCCCAGACTTTTCGTGATCCGGGATAAGTAATAATCAAGGTCGTTGCGACCCGAACCGCGAAGCTAAGTTAATCAAGAAGAAGAAAGATCACCAAAGTAAAAATCAAACAGTCAAGAAAGAATAGCGGTTTCGCTATTTTATGTTACCAGGTGTAGCTACCAAGGTCAAACACAAGGAGCACGATATGTGAAAGCTACGAAGTAGTCAGGAATCCAAGAATATTAAAGACTTTGGTGGATTTTATCTTTTTCAAAAAAATTTATGATTTTGAAAATTAAGAAAAAGGCTAAAGGAATTCAAAAGCTCACAAACAAACAACTATTTAAAGCATCAAAAAATACTCAAAAAATCAAATAAAATATTTTTGGGTTTCTAAAATATTCAAATGTTTTTGTGAATTTTATTATATTTTTTTATTTTTAATTAATTTTATAAATATCAAATAAGGCTAAAAATGCTAAACAGTAGACAGCCAGAATCTAAAGGCACTTTAAAATTGCTTAAAATGCCTAAAAAATTCAAGCGGCAGTTTTATGAGAAACTATAAATGAAAATCTAACTCAAAAAAAGGAAAATACATTTTTTTTGAATTTTTATGAAATTTTAATAATTTTTCTAAGGTTTTTAGTTTTTCAATTTTTATGGTTTTTATAAATGGAAATGCAGCAAAAATGGGACAAAAATCAGAACAAGTCAAAACAAGCAAATAATATTTCTTTTCATAATTTTTAAAGGGTTTTTAATATTTTTAATTGATTTTTATTGCAAATAACCAAAACTAATCATTCATTCCATAACAACTAAGAAGTCGAGGATAAATGATGGAAATAACCCAAATAACATGTTACGACGCACGTGGGTCCACATAGACTGGACTGAAATGCAAATAAAGGAAACAACAGGGGCTAACATGGAAAAAGATCCACTGTCTAACTTTTATTTTATAGACTAAATGATAAATGAAAATAAATGCAGGGGTGGCAGAGTAATTTACCCATGTAGCACGTGCGCTGCGCGTGGGGCGGACAGGTGGCTGGAGCTGAATGGAGGCGTGGCGTATGGCTCTGGCTCATGCAACTGGCGGATCCAACGGCCCTGGAGTGTCAGATACGTGTGCGGTACGGGGGCCGTTAGATGTCAGATCTAACGGCCTGACAGCTGCAGTGAATGGACAGCGAGGATGGAATCTGGGCGAATGTGTCGATCCAACAGTGGGGAGAGGTACGGGATGAACTCCGCCTGGGCGAAGTTCACCAGAGAACTGGCGGTGATCCAGCGCTCCGATGAACGATTGGACGATGGCAGTCGACTCGTGGGGCTCCTCCGCGTCAGGTGAACGGGTCTGATGAACTCGCAGACGGTCAGATCTCCGGGAAGGTGGCCAGGACCTGGGTGAGCTCCGGTGAAGTGGGTCAAAGGCAAAATGGGGTGTCTCCACGCACGCTCAGTCCTGCAGAGGAAAGCTCAGACTCGGAGCAAAGCTCCGGTCAAGGTTATTGAATCAAAAACGAAGGGAAGCGGCGGTGAATGGAATGGGGGTTTCCGACGAGGCAACAAAGGAAACCTAGGGCCTGATCTTGGCTCGGATAACCAAGATTCGGATGATAAGGGTGCGCAAGAAGGGTGACGGTGAGATGGTGTATCTATCGAAACAGATGAGGGTGACTGATGAGGCTCCAACCGGCAGTTCGGAGCTGGCGGAGGTGCGGCGGAAGATGAATCAAAGATCGAGCAAATACGAGAGCTAAAGACTATGGGATAGTTACCTGAAGGTCCTGACTGAATCCTGAGCTCCAGGGGGTGCTGTCAAAGGGGGTCGTCGCCTTAACCTCACTGCAGAAGGCGGGGGAGGCTCATCGTGGCGGTGCTCCGTCCACGAGTCTTGAGCATCGGCTGCAGCGGCCCTCTCCGATCACCAAGGACCTCCTCTGATTGTTGTAACCAAGGGGAAGGGTTCTAGGGTCTCAAGGGAGTGTGCGGCACGAGCTGCTGAGCAGGGGAGGTCATAGAAGACTATATAGTGCATCACAGGTGGTCGGAGAAATCGGGCAGGGGCACACAATCCGAGGACGATCCGCGGCTCCCTTGGGATCCGCGAGGATTATTGATCCACTAGGGGGACACGGGCGTCGAAATTGGGGCAGGAGGTCGTAGGATCCGAATGAGAGAAATGGGAGAATTTGGGGGCAAGAGCCGGATCCGTGCGATAGGAGGGTCCGAGAGGGCTAGTTGACCGGGGTCAACATCCCTCTTGGACCAATCAAAAATTAGGAAATCAAAAAGATTTGGAAAATAAACTAAAAATAAAAAATGATCTCAAATTAAAAATGTTCAACATGAAAAATATTTATTATTATTCAAACTATTTTTATGTGATTTTTATTTATTTTTATGAAAAATAAATTATGGTATATACATTATATTATATTATAAACAAGTATAAAATACCTATGTATTTTGTACATTTATTTTTATTTTTTATTTTTGTACAAATACCCAATTTTATATTTTATTTATTTACAACATATTATTTGGAGTATAAAATAATTTTTATTTTATTTTTTATTAGTTATTTACAAGTGTAAAATAAATAGGTGTATGATACATATATACATGCATTATATACAGGGTTGTAGAGAGAAAATTTGTTTTTATTTTTATTTTATTTTTTCTAATTTTTGTTTTATTTTTAGAGATATATACGAGGAGATAAAAACAATTTTTTATTTTTATTTTGTAAAAATAACTTATATACATAGAGGGTGCATATGTACAAGGTAGAGTGGCCCTATCTCTCTCTACTTATTTTATTTGGCGATCAGATCCAGTTTGGACCCTCTCTTGGGTTCAGGTCACCCAATATTTATTCTAAATATCTCCTTTTTCTTTTTTTCTTTATTCTTTTATTTTTGCACAAATACATGCTAATTATTAATATTAACAAATGCATGCTTATTGATAATTTATTGTATTTACAACTATATACATGATGTTTTGCCAAGATATTTAGCTAAAATAAAAGAATAAAGAGTGATGAATGAGGATTCATCACCCCCCCCATATTTACTTTTGATAGTCCCTTAGCAAACACTTATTTGAAACAGAAGTGAAAAAGAGAAAGAAAACGAAAAAGAAGAAGAAGGAGGTGAATAAAGGTTGATTATGAAACTTATCTTCATTAAATTGAAGTATGGAGCTCAGTCAGACCTTTGGATTATTAGTTTATCGGAACCTTATTTGGACTTAGGTTTAAAACTTAACAGCCTCTAAGTTCCACCAATCTATGGTCAAGACTCCTCATCAATCCAGATCAGAACAAGTCTACATACACAAACTCTAATGACCATGAATCTTTTCTTGTACAGTGTAAGTGATATGTAGCTCCCCACCTTAGAAATGGCAAAGTGACAACCCCCCTCAACAAGGTTCCTCTAATGCCCTAGTCTGGCAACTCTTTCCTCGAGGAGCGGGGTATTTCCTTCTAAGTTCAAGTTCAACCGACTCAAGAAGAGGAGGAAGAAGAGAATGGACCATGGCCAGTGTAGCCATGTAACCTAGGGAGCCCAACCAGTGTAGCTAAGTCTCCCTGTTGCAAGCTTCATGAGATGGGCATGGGTAACATAAGCTTTGCTTTATTTGACTATATACACTCCGGGGGTATTTCATTTTCTCTCAGACCCACCACTTTTTTGGAGTTTTTCTTTTCTTTTTGCACATTATTTTTCGATGTGCATATGTACAAACATATCTACATGGTGCAACATATATACATAAGGAGTTTTTCATCTAGAGCCAGTAGACTATCCCTCTTTTGAAGCATTATTGCAACCCACAACTCTTGTCTTTAGACCTAAATGCCACCAGACCAAGTTGAGACGCACTTCCTTCACAAAAAGAAGAAGAGAGGTTTTGCCTAGAAGTATTACTCTCATATGCTACCCCAAGCCAAAGAAGACTGCCTCCTCACCACCTCATCCGTAGAGAGCTAGGTGTAATGTGGTGGTGCAAGTAAAGCCATTGTCTGTGAGAGTCATGTGTGTGTTGTTAAGTGTTCTACTTAGGCTCATTAAGACGACATATGATCATAGCCTAGTGGACTCAAAGAATTAAGTCACCATGGACCTGAAAAGTCTCAATCCTAAGCCCTATAATGTTCCTCTTAGAATTAGGTAGATTAAGAACTTAACCAAGCTCCATTTTTCAATTTAGTTCCAGGCTAGTTTAAATGTCAACTATGATTCAGAAAAATTGTACAAATATATACAAAAATTTTTGTATGCAAAATTTTGAAAATGTGCAAAATTTTTGAAAAATGTTTGAATGAATAGATGTGTGCATGAATGCAGAAGTTTTGCAAAATATTTACACACATTTACAAAAGGGTTTTTGCAAACTTTTTGTTTTTCAAACATTTTACAAAAATTTTGTACTATATACATAATTTTGTTATCAAAATATTTACAAACTCTTTACACAAAACATTTTTACAAACATTTGTACAAACATAATTTTGTAAATAGCTATGTATGTGCAATAAAGTATTTTATGTACAAGAAATTTTTTAAATTTTATGGGTTTTTAAGAATTTTAGCCATTTTATTTATTTACACACTCACACAAAGTACGAGTTATGGATAAAGTATATATGAAATTCATACGATACCCCCCCATACTTAGCTCGAACGATGTCCTCAGAGTGAATCAAGAGCGATGAAGAAGACGTAACTCGTGCTTAGTATAGGGAATTGAAAAGGAAAACTATACTACAAAGACGAATGAAAGAATAGAACGGAAAATAATCATGAGGTTTCCCCCCATACGTAGGATCAAATAATCCTAAGTATAGTAGGATGTACACAAAGGGAAATCCGAGTGGAAGAATGTACAGGGTCTACCTCCCCTATACTTAGGGTAAAATATCCCTAAATATAGGCAGCAAAACAAAGGTAGAAAAGAATCAAAAGAAAATCAAAATTCTGACACCCCCCTATACTTAGGGAAAGTACACCCTAAGTATAGTAAAATCAAAGATGCAGATGGGGTGTTGTACTGAAGAATGGTGTGATATGGACATCTGGATATATAGTAGGTGGGAGATAGCGATAATCAGGTGCGAGATGCAATAGATTTGAGTCAAGAGACCACATCTCATGCACAATGAATAGGGGCGACGTCAACGACCAGTGGCTCATGATCTAGATATGGTTTGAGCCGCTGCCCATTAACACGAAAGGTAGACTCAGATGACATCTCAGATATGTCAATGCTTCCATTGTCATGTACCTTTCGGACCAGGTATGGTACCTTCCATTTGCTCTGTAACTTCCCGGGAAATAATCTAAGCCTAGCATCAAACAACCATACTCTCTGTCCTGGCTCAAACTGCTTGTGGCTGATATGAGAATCATGCCACTCCTTCACTCTCTCCATGTACTGTAGGCTGCTCGAAAAGGCTGCATCTCTAAGCACCTCCAGGGCGGCCAAGTCTGCCCTCCTCTGGTCTCCTACGCTCACTGGATCCAAAAGTATGTCCGTGACGGCCCAAAGTGACTTATGCCTAAGCTCAAGAGGTAAATGGCAGGGCTTGCCATAAACGAGGGTGAAAGGGAGATGTACCCAAAGGAGTCTTGAAGGATGTACGATATGCCCACAAGACCAAGTCCAAAAGCTGTGACCAATCCTTTCGGTCAGGGCGGACGACCTTCTGCAATATAGTCTTGATCTCCCTGTTCGACACTTCAGTAAGACCATTGGTCTGAGGATTATATGGAGTGGCTACTCGATGGTCAATGCTAAACTTGCGAGCAAGGACCTTTACCTTGTCATTGACAAAATGAGACCCCCCGTCAGATATCAACACTCTAGGCACCCCAAACCATGAAATGATGTTCTTCCTCAAAAATTTGCATACAATCCTAGCATCTGCGGTTCGGGCGGGGATGGCCTTAACCCAACAACTCACGTAATCAATGGCCAACAGAATGTAGTCAAATCCCTGACTCTTAGGGAATGGACCCATGAAATCGATGCCCCATGCGTCAAAAACCTCATAGAAATGAATGGGTTGCATCAGCATCATATCATGCTGTCCACAAGTGCCCATCCTCTGATATTCAGTACACCTCTTCACGAATTCATCAGAATCCTTGAAGGAAGAGGGTAGGCCACCATAGGCCGGATTGGAGCACTTTTTGTGATGTTCTCCTCCTAGAGTGATGTCCTCCTGCCTTAAGCTTGTGGAAGTAAGTGAGGACGCTATGGTGCTCCTCCTGAGGAATGCACCAACGCCAGACACTATCCCCTCCTTCATGATAAAGGACGGGATCCTCCCAATGGTAGAACTTGGCCTTCGCGAGGAAGGTCTCAAGTCGCTGCCTGGGCCAACCTTGTGGAACTTTCTTGGAAACAAGATAGTTCACTTTATCGGCGTACCATGGGAGCGAGGCGACAGAAAGGATCGCCTCATCTGGGAAGGTCTCAGAGATAGGATCAATCTGCTCAGAATCCTCAAGATGCTCTAATCGGGAGAGATGATCCGCCACCACATTCTTGACTCCAGGTTTATCCTTAATCTCAATATCAAACTCGTGGAGTAGAAGGATCCATTAATCAATCTCTCTTTGGAATCCTTCTTTGCCATGAGGTACCTGATGGCGGTGTGATCTGTAAAGATAGTCACCTTAGATCCAATGATGTATGATCTCAACTTTTCTAGGGTAAAGACTACGGCTAGCATCTCCTTCTCAGTGACAGTGTAGTACCGATGGGCGACATCCAATATACGGCAAGCGTAGTGTATGGCAAATGGTACTCCATCCCTCTCCTATCCCAGCACGGACCCTACGGCAAAATCGGAGGCATCCATCATAATCTCGAAAGGGAGAGACCAATCAGGCGGCTGGAGGATAGGAGCCTTATCAGCTAGACTCTTGAGAGTCTCAAATGACGTAAGACACTTATCATCCACAATGAACTCGGTGTCTTTGGTCATCAAATCAGTCAACGATCGGGCAATCCTGCTGAAATCATGAATGAAGCGTCGATAGAAACTGACGTGCCCCAGAAAAGACCATAACTGTCATAAGTTGGATGGTGGACTGAGTTTCCTAATAATATTCACCTTGGCCGGATCAAACTCCATGCCCCTGTTGGAGATGATATGGCCAAGCACCGTCCCTTGAGTCACATGAAGTGACTCTTCTCCTAAGATAACACAAGATGGACCTCGATGCATCACCGAAGGACACGGTGTAGGCAGTCAAGACAAGCATCAAACCCATCACCATAGACCGAAAAAATTGTCCATAAAGACCTCCAAGCACTCACCCACCATGCTCGAGAAGATGGACAATATGCACCTTTGGAATGTCGCCGGAGCGTTACATAGACCAAAGGGCATTCGTCTAAAAGCATATTTCCCAAAGGGATAGGTGAATGTGGGCTTGTCCTGGTCTTCGGGCGCAATGACCACCTGATTGTATCTGGAGTAATTGTCAAGAAAGCAGTAATGACTCTTTCCAGCTAGACTCTCTATAATCTGATCAATAAAAGGCAGCGAGAAATGATCCTTCTTCGTGGCCTGATTCAATCATCTGTAGTCCACACAGACCCTCCAAGAAGTGGGTACTCGGGTAGCGATTTCCTCTCCAAACTCACTCACAACTGTAGTGATGCATGTCTTCTTGGGCACCAAATGTAATGGACTAACTCACTTGGAGTTGAAGATTGGGTAGATAAAATCGGCGCTCCACCATTTAAAGATCTCCTTCATGACAACCTCTCAAAGATTTGGGTTCAGCCGCCGCTGGAACTCACGCGACGGCTTGGCGTCCTCTTCGAGATAGATATGGGGGGAGCACAGGGCCGGACTTATCTCCTGGAGATCGGCTACGCTCCATCCTATCACCTTGCAGTTCTTTTCAAGAACCTCCATCAAACGAGATTCTTGTTCTCCGGTCAAATCCGCTGAGATAATGACTGGGTTCATCTCATGCTCGCCCGCAAGGAACCTATACTTCAGCAACTGCGGTAAGGGCTTCAGCTCTGGACAACTGGGAGCTGGCGGATCTGGTCTCTGAAAGGTCTGAGTGAACGCAACCAAATCTGCATGGGAGAACTCTCGCTGAACCTAAAAATCTGGTGAAGACTGCTCTATTGGTGTGTCTGAGCTCTGAATGGGACCAGTCTCCACCCTAGCTGTTGGCTCTGCGGAAATCAGACATGGAATCATATCATCAAAATCTGCCCAATCAATATCTGACTCCGAGGGACATGAACTTGAATCAAGACAAGAATCAACTGCCTCACTATCCTGAACGTGATCTGCTACCGGAAATGTGTCATGTACCAAGAATGTGCTCTCCAAGCTCTCCTCTACTGGAATCTATGCATCAGCGGAATCTGAAGGTGAGAGGATGGCTCATGAAATCGGGTCTGACAAAATTTCTTCATCATCTGTAATCACAAAAACACACTCCTGGTGGACGTCTCACTCTGCCTCTGTCATCTGCTCTGAATCTGTGAGCAGCTCTGAGCAACATGCATCTCGCGCTCTGGTCTCATCGATCGTCTCTATTTGTATACTCTCGTCCTCGATGCGAAAGTACACCTTCCCACTATCATGATCAGACACTGCCTTGGTTGTGGCCAAGAACGGGCATCCTAAAATGATGGGGGTATTGGTCACAGACTCAGGGATCTCCATGTCCAACACAACGAAGTCCACGATGAATTTCTAGCCCTGAATTGTGATGACCACGTCCTTTAACAACCCCTTCGGCCTCTTGATAGATCGATCAGCAATCTGAAGAACCGTCCTACTCTGTCGAAGAGGGCTAAACTCGAATCGGTCGAGTAAGGTTGCCAGAAGTAGATTGATAGAAGAACCACTGTCTAATAGAGTTCGATCGAACCGTCGCTCATGTATATGTGATAACCGCGATATTCCACGAGGGTCACCATGATATATAAAAAATGTTGTCGCTGAGGCGACCACTCACAGAAGACCGGTGTTAATCAGCAATTAACCCACAGTGAAAGAATAAAACAATCAAGCTCAAAAAGAAATGTGAATTAATCTTTATTACTCTACCATAAAATGTATAGGGAACAAGCATGTAGAGGTCGAACCATAGAGAGCAATACAAAATGCAATAGCCTACATGTATCTATCATAGAGTCATCCATGTGTGAAGCCTATTTTTGTGGGTTTTTGAATTTTTATATTTTTTATTTTATTCTTTTTTATTATATTATATATATATTTAATATAATTAGGTAATATATATAATATAAATATAGAAATATATGTATGCCCATAGAGGGTGAGTATATAGCTTATAACACATACAATATATATATATATGTATATATAAGTATAATAATATATATTTTTTTATATTTTAGGGTTAATAAATAGATATATAAATACATATAAGTAGTTACATATAGATATATATTTTTTTTCTTCTTTTTTTTAGGGAACATATATATATACATAAAGGGGAACTATAATATTTATAAAAAATACTCAAAAATAGTCAAAAATTTAGGAATAAAGTCTTTTTGGGATTTTCATGATTTTTTACTGTTTTTGTGATTTTTGGGCATTTTTCAAAACATTTTTAGTATATTTAAATAGCAAAATAAGAACAAACAGTGGAATAGGGTCTGGCTGTAAGAAAAATAGGCATTAAAAATAGCAAACATCCTCAAAAATTTTCCACCCTATTTTTTTAATAAAGATAATAAAATATAGCATAAGTAGAGTCTGAGTTCATATTTTTATGTTTTTTCTTTAATTTTATATATTTTTTTGAATTTTTTGAGTATTTTGGAATTTTAAGGTTTTCCTTTTTAGATTTTTAGGGATTTTTGGATTGACACTGAAATGGGTCAAAATACACACTAGAGAATTTTTTGGAATTTTGGAGGTCTTTTAATATTTTTTTGGTATTTTATAAGTTAGACAGTGAATAAAAGACATGTTTTTGATTTTTAATAAATGCAAAAATGCAACAAATTAAAAACTAAAAATATAGCGTGCAATGGTACACTAACAGGAGCTTATGTCTATTTTTGCAAAATTTTTCGAAGAAATATGAAGCACAAAATAAATAGACAAAGCATTCAAAAATAAATGGCCTAGCAGGGGTCTTTTTGCAAATAAAATAGTTGATAGGGGCATACATGCAAAAATCACAATAAAAAATGAACGTGCACTTTTATTTTCTGGGCCATTTGACAATTACAAAAACCCAGCGGGGTATAAATGCAAATATGACGCGCCTCACGTGGTTGATGCACGTGAGGTGCAGAGGGACTAAAATGTAAATATACAAACTCCAGGGGGTGGACTACAAATTTTACACTTTATTTACAACGTAACCTTTTATTTTTAGGATTTAAACTATAAATACAAAAAGCGAGGGGATGTGTATGAAGTTTACCCCCATAAGGCGCTTCATCCTGCGGTGCTGGATGCGCCACTTATCCACGCGTCGAGCATCCGACGGTGGATACCGGTTCGTCGATGAAGGGCCTGGATTAGATGATCCTGGCTGATCTGACGGTTGGCATGTGGCTTCATCGGACGGCTCCTGAGCGAACTGGGCCTCGCCTCCTGATCCAACGGCGCTGAAGCTCCCTGGAAGAACAGGAAAAAGCTCACGCCTGGCGAGCTTCGATCGAGAAGCATGGGCTCCTCCAGGGCTCTCCGGCACGTCTGAGGTGGTCTGCACGTAGCTGGAGACATCCCGCGTCGACTGATGGGTCTCTCATGGCTCCTGGAGGTCTGAGTCGCTCGGACGAGGTCGGTGAAGTACCAGACCTCTAGGAACCTCTTCCTGGTTCGATTCGAGCCCAAATGGGATCTATTCTTCATTTGACCTGCAGAGGAAGAACCGGGGGCGAGAGGGCTACCTCCTTGACCTGGGGTTTTGAAGCTTCACTGCAAAATGGAATGGGGCAGAGGGGCTCCGACGAACGGCGGAGGTGGAGCCCCGATTCGCCAAGACCAGGGGTCTTGGGTTGGTCAAAGGTGATGGAACGATGGAGAAAGCGATGGGAATCGAGATGGGGTGCTCGTGGCGGTCGGAAACAGTCGGGTTTATGGTGAAGAAGTCGCCGGAGCGGAGCTCCGGCGAACTTCGAATTTGGATTTTTACGCTAAGTGAATTAACTAAAGACAAATCTAATTAAGGGACTCAAAAACTAACATTAAAAACTAACTAAAATGCATAAAAGGATAGCTCTTATACCTGCGGGCCACCAGGGATCAGGGCGGACGCTGGAGCTCCGTCGCGTCAAAATTCTCCTTCCTCCGGCCGAGTCAAGGTGCTGGAGCACTCCCCCTGTCACGAGGAACGGTCCGGGAACAAGATCAAGGCTTTAGGTTGTAATGAAATTGGCCAAATTCGAGGAAGGAGGTGGAGCTACTTATTTATAAACATTTACAGGAGGCCTTATTGACCGGTGATTATTTCTTAATCCAATGAGTATCTGATTGATCTAAGAGTTTGGCGGGCATCATGGATGATGAGAGACCAATTCTTGTGAAGGAAGCGAGCTCGATCGATGGACGAGATGGCCGTAAAAAAAGGAGGAAATCGGGGGAGTTGACAGTTCAGAAGCGCCAGAGCAGAGATGGGACAGTTGACCAGGGAGTCAACGAAGGCCGGCGCCTTATTGGTCCACGTCAGCCGCTACAAGACAAAACAGGAAATTTTAACCTAAATTCATTTATTTACCATAGTAAATGATTTTATTAGAATTTTTTTAAAACATAAAAAATGTGTATTTTTTCATGTAGTATTTATTTGTGATTTTTATTGAATTTTTCGAAGCGATTTATTATGGTTTTAATTTAACAATGTGTATATGTATGTATTTACATGTATTTTTATGTATTTTATTTTTAATTTGTTTATTTTCTTTTATTATTTTATTGGCTTATTTTATAAATTTATAATTTATTTTTGTGAGTATAAAGATATTTTTATTTAATTTTTAGGAGTTCATTTACATTTTTAAATAAACGGGTATTGGTATATGTGGGTATCCCTATAGGTATTTTACCTATGTGTTTTGTATACTTAATTTATTTAAAGTATTTTCTTGATCTTTATTTTTGATTTACATTTTTAATGAGTTATGTATAATGTATACATTATTATAAAAATATAAAAGAATAAAAGAACCACGAAATAAAATCCTTTTTATTTATATAAAGATATATAGTATAGGTATTTTGTCTATGAATTTTGTAGACTTATTTTATTTTACAAATTATTTTTGGGTTATCCTTTACTTTAAATATGTGTAAGCATTATATACATTATTTACAAAATTCTAATAATATAATTTTGTTATAATAATGAATAATGAATAATTGTAATACTTTATTCAGGTACTATGTACAAGGAGGGCCAAAAACCTAACTTTTGCATATGGACTACAAAAATTATGAAACCAATTTTATTAAATAGTTTAGGGAAAGCTATATACAATTAAAGGTGAGTTTGGGTGATTTGGAGTTTTTACTTGCAAGATATGGGTCTGTGAAGTTGAGGTTTTGGCTTTTTATGCTAGGTATAAAATATACATTGAGTATTATTTTTACACAAACTCAATTTTATATTTTTATTTACATTATTATCTACAACTTTCATGAACAAAGTTTCTTTATTTGATGAATAAATAATTATGTACAAAATAGGTGTCAAAAATGCATAAATACATGAATAAATAAATGAGGTATTTATTGTATACTGGCCCTTATCTCCCCCTACTTTATTCTTTGTCGACCAATTCCATGTTGGCCTTGGTCTCGGGGTTTGGGTCATAAAATATCTTCAATATTTTATTCCTTTTTCTTTTCTTCTCTTTATTCTATAATTTTGGTATTAAAAACTTTATTTACTGTGTAATTAATACAATGAATCATGAATGCTATTATGTACAATTTGATGCTATTTACATGCATTTGCTGGGGTTTTTGAGGCCAAAATGATAGAATAAAGGTGATGAAATGGAGATTCATCACCCCCCTATACTTACCTTTGCTAGTCCCTAGCAAACACTTATGCAATAAGTACAAAAAGAATAAAGAAAAAGAAAAACAGAGAATTAAAGATGGGTAGAGTGAATAGGGGTGCTTTCAGTGCAATGCATGTCTTTACAAAATCTGTATTTGGAGCTCCTGTCAGACCTTGGGTGTAGATGTGTGTGGAACCTAGTCAGGAACCAGCTCTAAGATACAACAGCCTTCGATAGTCACAGAACTCGGTTCAACCCACCTCAATAGCCTGGTCAGAACCAGTCTACATCATATGCAAATCCTTATAACTATGAAGCTGACTTGTACAGTGTAAGTGATGGTGGCTCTCCCAAACTGAAATGACAAAGGAACTGACTTCTCCAGGATGACAACCCAATGATTCCCCAGTCCAACAGCTCTTTCCTCGAGGAGCAGGGTATTCCCTTCTAAGTTCAAGTGGCAACCAGCTGAAGAGGAGGGGGTGAAGAGAAGAATGGACGGTAGCCAGTGTAGCTACCTATCCTGGGATGCAAGACCAGTGTAGTCAAGTCATCCAGCTGCAGGCTCACATATTTGTCTTTGGAACTCAAGCTTGCTTATTTACTTTGTACATACTTTGCAGGCATTTTATTTTTGTACTGGCCTGACCATTTTTTTTTCAACATACTATTCACAGCAGCATTTACATAAGGAGTTTTTCCTCTTGAGCCAGTAGACTATCCCTCTTTTGAAGCTTTATCGCAACCCAAAATCTCCTGTCTTTAGATCTCATGGCTATTGGACCAGGTTGGGGGTGCACTTCCCTCCCTAGACGAGGACGAATGTTTCCACCCGTGTGCGTCTCAGACTGGCAAATCCAACCCCCTCACCACTCCAACTGAGTTGAGCCAAGTGAAAGGTGCAAGTGTCCAAGTTAGGTCACGGTCGGCAAGAGTCATACGTGTGTCTCGAAAAGTTCTAGTTAGTCCACTGAGGTGACTTGAACCCAGCCATGATTTCTCAAAGAATTAAGTCTGTATAGACCTGAAGTTCCTTAAACCTAGTTCCCGTAAGGTTCCAGTGCAGTTACGTGCGGTAAGGTCTAACCAAGCTCCAATTTGAGACTTTATTGGACTGATTCAATCATCAAGCTGACTCAAAAAGAATATGAATGGTATGCTTATGCTATGCACAATGAATGATGCAATTTTTCACTAAGAATTTAAAAGAATCAAAGAATCTTTTTACACAAAGAAATTTTTGCAAATAAAAACTTGATATATGCAAAAAGGTACATACAATTATTTACACGGGCGTGCCGCTTTATTTACAAACTGTGTGAATTTATAAAGACTCTACAAGTTTTAATGAAGTAGTTTATTTTGGTTGTTGAGAAAGAATTTTATGCATTTTATTTCTGATTTACAAGTATTTGGAATAGTGATCTGATTCTTCCGGTCTAGTTTTGAAAATAATTTTTGCAAACTATAGGACACGATAATTTTTGCAATCATTTACACTCATTTGAAAACTATTTTTGCAAAGATTTGTCACACTAATATTTACAATTTTCACAATAGTTTTGACAAGCATTTTTTAAAATATTTGCACATAGGTTTTTCAAATCCTTTCTTTCTTTCACATAAAGAAAAAGTTTTTCAATTAAAACAGTTTCACACAGGTTGAAATCATTTCACATCAAATTTTTCGAAACTGGTCACACTATTTTTCAAATCATACTGTAAAGGTATCTGATTTATTAATCAGTATATACAAAAGAAGAAAAATTGTATTTGTTATATAATATGGTTTTTATCAGTTTTATTTGTGATGATTCCTTATTTACAAATGAGAGATTTTTGTGTAGACTCCTCAGACTTATTCAAGAATCATTTTTCACAAGAGTTTTGAAAGCTCTAGTCCAAAATAATTTTGCAAACATGTACACGTATTTGAAAATGATTTTACAAAGGTTTTACACATCATAGATAAGTTTTTCAAAATGATTTTGACAGTCAAATTTTTACAATCATTTACACACTGACTTTCACACATTTTGATTTCACGCAAAGGAAATAAATTTTACACACAAAACTGATTTTTCAAAAGTTGAATACTTGTACACACTATTTTCAAACAATTTTCACAAGGTTTTTCAAAGAAGCTTTCTTTCACAAAACCTTTTTCCTGACTTAATAATCAGTATAAGTACAAAGAGCCTGAGGTGCTCACAATCATCTTTTATTATTATAGGACTTCTTTTTACATTTTAATTTATATTGGGATGATATATTTTATTTTGCAGTATGAGTTATGGCTTATAGTATATACATGGTATATACGACCCCCCTATACTTAGCTTGAGCTATGTCCTCATAGATCGAAGAGAAAAGCACAGACATAACTCGTACTGAGTATAGACAAGTCTAAAGAAGAAATATGAATGAAATGAATGAATGAGAAGTTGACCGTCCCCCCTATACTTAGGATCAATTATCCGAAGTATAGCAGACTGTACAAAAAGCAGGGAGGGTCAAGGGTGGGAATACACAGATCGTACTCAGATTGTCTCCCCCTATACTTAGGGTAAGATACTCCTAAGTATAGACAAGAAGAGTAGACAATGGAGAGGATCGAAATGAAATGAAAAACTCAGGGTGCACATCCCCCCTATACTTAGGACCAAGTACATCCTAAGTATAGAAAACTGTCTACAAGGGCGGAACCTTTTAGATACACAGGGAAAATAGAAAAGGAAAAGAAGAAAAGAAGAAAAACAAAGAAGAAAATCAGATAAATAGTTCTTGGATTGCATAGTCTGAATCTTTCGATGCCGCAGGTGCTGAGGAGATGTCATCATGGTGCATGAGCTGAACGGAGTCAACAATGACCAGGAATGTGTCTGGTTCGAGGTACGGCTTCAGGAGTTGACCGTTGACGACGAATGGCTGTGCGTCAGGAGACAGTTCTGATATAGCATTGCTTCCATTTCCACACACTTCACAAACTCTAAAGGGCCCTGTCCACTTACTCTTTAATTTGCTTGGGAATATCCGCAACTTTGCATCAAATAACCACACTTATAGTCCAACGTCAACGGTCTTTCATCTGATGTGTCGGTCGTGCCAGCGTTTCACCTTCTCCTTATACATCAAGGTGTTATCGTATGTATAGTCTCGGAATTCCAAGAGTCTGTTCAGATCATCTTTTCTCTTCTGACCACTTCTGCGTGAGTCCAAATTGCAACTGTTGATTGCCCACAAAGACTTGTGAATTAATTCCACGGGCAGATGGCACGGCTTTCCATATACAAGACGATAGGGTGACATGCCCAAGGGAGACTTGTAGGCTGTTTGGTAAGCCCATAGGACCGAGTCCAAGAGTTGAGACCAGTCCTTTCTGTTTGGCCTAACAAGTTTCTGCAGGATAGTCTTGATTTCTCTGTTTGATAGCTCTGCCATGCCATTGGTCTGAGGATGATAAGGAGATGCGACACGATGGTCGATGCCGTACTCCTTCGTTAACTTCTTGAACTCTTTGTTAATGAAGTGGCTACCCCCGTCTGAGATGAGGATTTTCGGTATCCCGAACCGCGAAATGATGTTCTTCTTCAGAAACTGGCATACTGTTCGGCTGTCGGCGGCTCGAGCGGGGATAGCTTCAACCCAACGACTCACGTAGTCGATGGCAAGAAGGATGTGCTCAAATCCTTGACTGTTAGGGAAAGGTCCCATGAAGTCAATGCCACATGCATCAAAAACGTCTGCTATCTGAATGATTTTCAGGGGCATTGAATCTTTGGCAGTGAGTGTACCTTTCATTCTCTGATAGTCAGTACATCGTTTAACAAATTTCGCTGCATCCTTGAATAAAGTGGGCCACCAGAAGCCACACTGAAGAACTTTTGCTGTCGTGCGATCTCCAGAGTGATGTCCACCAGATTCGAGCGAGTGACAATGCTCGAGGACACTAAATTGCTCCGTCTGAGGGATGCACCTGCGCCAAATACAATCTGCTCCTTCTCTGAATAAAAGAGAATCTTCCCATTGGTAGAAGCGGATGGTCGACATGAATTTGTTCTTTTGGTTCTTCGTCCAATCCGAAGGTATTACCCCACAGGCGAGGTAATTGACTATATCAACATACCAAGGAAGAGAATCCACTGCTAAGATGGCTTCGTCAGGGAAGGTTTCTGTGATAGGTGCATTGCTCAGAGGGGGTTCATGCTGCTCTATTCTGGAGAGATGATCTGCTACCACATTCTGAACTCCAGGCTTGTCCTTATTTCTAAATCGAATTCCTGGAGGAGAAGGATCCAACGAATTAGTCTTGGCTTGGCATCCTTCTTCTGCTGTAGGTAACGGATAGCAGAGTGGTCTGTAAAGATGGTGACTTTTGATCCCAACAAATAGGATCTGAACTTCTTTAAGGCGAAAACCACAGCCAACAATTCTTTTTCTGTCACTGTATAATTTCTCTGTGCTTCGTCTAATGTTTTGCTGGCATAGTGAATGGCATAGGGCGCTCTGTCTTTCCTTTGCCCAAGAACAGCTCCAACTGCAAAATCTGACGCATCGGTCATTATTTCAAAAGGAAGAGTCCAGTCGGGCGGCTGTAAGATTGGAGCATGAGTGATGAGCTCCTTCAACTGATTGAAAGCAAGGAGAACCGGCTGATCAACAATGAACTCTGTCTCCTTGCACAAGAGTTCTGTCAGAGGTCGGGCAATGCGGCTGAAATCCTTGATAAATTGTCTATAGAACCCCACATGCCCCAGGAATGACCTCACATTCTTCACTGACTAAGGTGGCTGAAGATTTGAAATGACATCCACCTTTGCCAGGTCGACTTCCATGCCACATTTGGAAATGACGTGACCCAGCACAATACCTTCTGTGACCATAAAATGGCTCTTTTCCCATGAAAGCACTAAATTGACTTCTCGGCACTTCTGAAGCACTCTGTCTAGGTGCTCAAGACAAGAATCAAAACTATCACCATAGATGGAGAAATCGTCCATGAACACCTCGAGAAAACTGCCTACCATCTCGGCGAAGACTGCTAACATGCATCTTTGGTAGGTTGCAGGTGCATTGCACAAACCAAAGGGCATTCTCTTGAAGGCGTAGGTGCCGAACGGGCAAGTGAAGGTAGTCTTCTTGATCTTCAGGAGCGATCGCCACTTGGTTGTACCCGAAGTACCCATCCAGAAAGCAGAAGAACTCCTTGCGTGCTAATCTGTCCAAAACCTGATCAATAAATGGCAAGGGAAAGTGGTCCTTCTTAGTTGTTGCATTGAGACGGTGGTAGTCAACGCACAGCCGCCAGGATGTTGGTACCCGAGTGGAAATTTCCTCTCCTTTGTCATTTGTAATCACGGTAAGCCCTGATTTCTTGGGAACTACATGCAGTGGGCTTACCCATTTTGATTCGGAGATGGGATAGATAAAGCATGCATCACACCATTTCGTGATTTCATTCATGACGACGTCCCGAAGGTTAGGGTTCAGCCTTCTCTGAAATTCACGGGACGGCTTGGCATCTTCTTCCAAATAGATGTGGTGTGAGCACAGGGCTGGATTTATCCCTCGGAGATCTGATACGCTCCAACCAAGTGCCTTGTGGTTCTTTTCTAGAACCTCGAGAAGTCAAGATTCCTGATTTGGAGTCAGCCTGCTGCTGATGATGACCGGATACATTTGTTCTTCACCCGCAAGGAAAGCATACTTCAGGCCTGCAGGAAGTGGCTTGAGTTCTGGTTTTGATCTGTCCACTTTATCTGTCACTTCAGATACCATGCTGGTGGCGGGATGTACTTCCTTGTGATACTTTCCATCCTCATCATCCTGTTGAGATCCCGGTGATGCACCGAACGGGTCTGCGCTAAGCTGATTATGTTCGGTCTAGAGTGAATGCTCAAGAAGATGTGCCTGCATCTGAGAATCTGTCTCCCAAGAATCATCGGAGCATATGCTGACTGCGCTTTCCAAGTCCTCCTCAAGAGTGAGGATTTCTAGGGTCCATGAATCATCCAATGATAGAGCTGAGTCTCTGATCTCTGCAATAAAATCACAGTCTGCTTCTGATTCCGCCTGGCTCTCATCAGTTGTGGCATTCTGCTCTTTGTTCATGTTTATTGTGATTTGCTGGGTGTTCGAGCTGAAAGTGATCTTGCTAGACCCGTAATCATCCACGGCACCTAAAGTGCGGAGGAATTGTCTGCCAAGGATGATAGGGGTTTGGAGCAGGGGTGCAGGCGAGTCCATATCAAGGACTACAAAGTCAGCTGGGAATTTCATCTCCTGCACTTTAACTACCACGTCTTCCAAAAGACCTCGGGGCCGCTTGACGGATCGGTTAGCGAACTGAAGGATCATGCGTGTCTGCTTGAGCGGTCCCAGCCCGAATTCTTGCATTATGGACGAGGGCAGCAGGTTGATGGAAGATCCACTGTCCAATAGAGTGCGCTCGAATACCTGGTCAAAAATCTCACAACTGATTAGAGGTGCTCTTGTATCTTGTTTCTTCTGGGGGAGATTGCTGATGGCTGCAACAGTGGCCATGGATAGAACGTGGTTTTCTACTTCTCGGCGTCTGTTGACTTGCGCTGAGTGATGCCTATTAGTACATGCCTCTTTCAGTCCTTTCTTTACGGCTGGCATGTATTCCACGGCCTTCAATAAGGGAATGTCAACAGTCAATTTATCGAAAATATCCACAACACCTGGATCAGACAATGCCTTTTTTGTTTTGCAATTTTTTTGGATTTTTGTATTGCATGAGGAAAAGGAATATGTACACTACTAGCAGGAAAATCAGAGTTCTTATTTACATCAAAATCATTGCCCACAGAATGTTGTATATCCAAACTACAAAAAGGAGTACAAGCTGGATCTTGGCATGCTGGTGCTGTTGGGCGATCAAAAAGGGTAGCATCTGCTCCATCGGCTGGCGAGGGATCGGCTACTGCTGGCGGCTCCTCCAATGCTGGCGCAGCTTCGCTTCTACTACGAGCTTCTTTTTGTTGTTTTTGTTTTTGCTGATTTTTTTGTATTTTTGGCTGAGGTTGCTGCTGACATGGCACGACGGCTGGACTTGCTTCTCCTTCTTCTTCCTCCTCACCCACCCCTGTAGCTGGCACGGCTGATGCGGAAGATGACGATCCACCTGTTTCTTTATTCACCCCACTTCTAGTAGCAGGCGGAGGCAAGGCCCTACCGCTCCTGAGAGTAACAGCATTAGAATAAACAGTAATATCATTACCAGACTCGGACAGGACATCGCAATCTACCTGCTCTTTCTTTTTGAAATTATTGGAGTTGGCTTCGACCTGCGTCGGAATGGTAGTTCTGGTGGCGGTCAGGTCGTCAAGCCGTTTGGTCATATCCGCTAGCCCTTTGACGAGTTGGGCCAGACAGTCCATGGTAGGGTTTGCAGGGGGCACTTCAGAAGATTCAGCGTGCAGACCACGCTGCTGTTGGGTAGATGGGTGGGGAGGCTGTTGCTGGTGGTGCTGCTGCGGTGGAGCAGGAAGTTGAAGTTTTTGGTATGACGGAGGAGGATACTGCTCGTATTGTTGAGAGGGGGCAGCCGCGTACTGGTGATATGGCTGTGGGTGGCGGTACTGCGGCTGCTGCTGGTAAGGAAAATTCTGCCTCCATTGATGTGCAAACTGGTGAGGCTACTGGTACTGCTGATGCTGCTGAGATGATTGTCCAAAACGACCACCCTGAGGTTGGTGGTACTGCCGATTGGAAAATTGCTCACCCTGGGGTTGTCCCTGAGGACGGGTCGGCTGTGCATCATTAGTCCATACCCCATTCATTTCTTGAATTAGGGGTGGTGGAGGGAAGACTGGATCAGGTACAAAAAGGAACTCTGGCTGGTACACGACCATCTGCTGCTGCGGTGGGCCCTGGTCGGGTGCATGCACGTAGTATACGAGCTGGACTGCTGGTGGCTGCTGGCTCGGCTGAGGCTGATGCTGCGGTTGCTGCTCGTCCTTCTTCTCAGCGGGAGCGTCCGATGGTGTAGCCGACTGGACAGAGTTGATAGTGCCGACCAACAGTTCAAGGTACTTGTTGATTTGATCTAGCTTGTCCAAGTTCTGGGTCCTCTTCTCGATCACAACGAGTTTCTGGAGGTCCTGTGATCGCTTCTCAATGATATCTACCTTAGAGAGATGGCCCCCGATGATGCTGAGGTTGGAGCTCTCATCTCACTCTACTTCCTTGGATGCAGCCATGTGCACTTGCTTCTGGAGGATCTGGGGCTGCTTCTTATACGCCTTGGATGAAGAGAGGGCGGCCTCTCCTTCGGCCATTTCTTTAAAGATCTGCCAAACTACATCTTCATCCTTATTAAAATGGGAGCCCCACATGCTGCGTCCATGAGCCTTTGGCTTTCAATGTTCAGTCCCCCAAAGAAATGCTGGACCAAGCTGGTCTTAGGGATCTCATGGTGGGGATATTTCTCCTGCAGGTCAGTAAATCTCTCCCAAGCTTCATGTATCGACTCGTGGGGTCCTTGGGAGAAATTACTGATTCGGGCTCGCATCTGGTTGAGCCGACCGAGTGGGTAATATTTGTGCAGAAAGGCGGACTTCAACTCCTCCCAAGTTGTCACAACCTTCCCCAGATGATTGACCCAATAAAGGGCCTTATCCTGTAGGCTGAATGGGAATGCCATCATCTTGACAATGTCCAGAGGGACATTGGGATAGTGAGTCGTACGGCAGATGCGGGAGAACTGCTACAGGTGAATGTACGGCTCCTCGCTGGTGTTTCCATGAAATGCAGGGAGAAGGGCTATGAACTGGGGCTTCAGCTCAAAGTGAGCGTGTACCGGTGGAATGAGAATCCACTCGGTCATCTGGTTGTCTTCCGGATTATATGTTTCTTTAAGTGTTGGCTTTGGTGGTGGTAATTCAAGGTCATCTTCAGGAGGACCACCACCTCCACCTCCACCTCCTCCTCCCCTGCCTCCACTGCCTCTGCCTCCTCCTCCATCGTCATGGTTCATCATGTCATTCAACATATCCTGGAATGCGGTCTGTGTCAGGGCCTGCTCGGTCAGCTGCTACTGTATGGCCTGGATAGATGCTAGTAACTGTGCATTTACTTGGTTCTGATCTGACACCTGTCCCTCTGGTTGGGGTGCTGCTGACCCTTGCCCTTTCCTCCTGGAGCCATGTCAGGGTCTGAGTCGGACGAGATGAACTCCGGAGTAGTCTCCAGGGCTCGCACTGTCTTCTATCTGCATAATGAGATGATCCGAATCAGATCACTTGCAATTAATGTTCAGTTGCCGTGATGAAGCTGGAATTCAGGTCAACCCCAGCATGTTGTGAATGGAAAAGGATGTAGACTGTAATCGACTTCCATTGACGACGACGGAAGTGGGACAAAAGTGATCACAGTTTATTGGGTGGCCAAGAGAAAGGTAGAAAACGAGGAGTCTGGAGATCGATCTGCAAAGTCCGGATCGGGTTCTCGGGAATCGCCTCGAACTTATTGGCGGAGTTGAGTCTATGGAATCGATGTGGGTGTCGGCATGGTCCCGACGGAAACCATCCATGGATCAACTTCGCGGAGTACAAGAGAAGATCGGATGTTGGATGAAAGATACGATGGTCAACGAGGAATAAAAGGAGTGTAAAACAGTAGAGAGGCTCGGTTGAGCGGGGTGGTCAAAGGGAGAAACAACAAAATGTGCGCAAAGGTGCAGGACTTGATCTTTGAACCTTAATCTAGATCCATACAAACACAATACACAATCGGGTTCACCAACTCACGCCATGTGAAGACGTGAAAGCTCGGCTATTTATTATCTTTTCATTTTTAGAGTTGTGATTTTCAGGCATATCTTATAAAAAGTCCTTAGTACGCTACCCTATAGGAGAGAGAGTACTACCAGAAGAGTATCTCGTACTTGTCCTCCTCCTGTGTAACCTGTAGTATGTACTTTTTAGAGTCCTTGTAACCCTTCCTAGATCCCTACTCAGCCAAAGAAAAGAGAGAGGAAGCCGATAGGCAAAACCAATACTTCGGTTCTCGCTCGCAACGGAATCACCTGTGAGCGTGCAAGAACCTACTCGGACGCAGGACGATGAGACAGACGCCCCCGTGAAGGCGTGGCCTATGCTCAATACTTCGGACAGGGTCGATGCTCTCACAACAGAGAGTCACCATTGGTGACCAAGTCCTACTCGCCTACGTACGATAGAAGCGCCATTACTTCGGAAATCCAGGTGATACACAAGGCAGTTGCAGACTGGGTTTTTGGCTTTAATCCTTAGGGGCTCGCACTAGCTCAAGGGAGTAGGGTTTTGGTCCCCCTCTAAGGTACCTGAAAACAATGATGGCTTTATGAACCCGGTACAATGATAGTCCATTACATATTTTAATTAAGGTTTAAGTTTATTTAGCAGTCCCCTTGTTTTATTTTTTTGGGTTTTCACTTTTTTTGAGTCTGTTTCATACCAACGCCTAACGTTTTTGTAGATTTTCATTTAAGTCCTAGGTGCTCAAAAATAGAGGGAGATAGCGGAAAAGCCGTGCAAGTGGTTCCATGATGGAAATCTCACCATTGAACCGAATGATGCATGCTGAGTTAGAAGACTTACAGTGCATCCCAGCTCTCTCCATGTGGTATGCAAAACAGAATTTTTAAACCTATCTACATGTCGGTATGCAAGGCACAAAATCGCCCTAAACATTAGCTCCTATTAGCGTGAAGAACCATAAGTTGCTCATTCATCTCTAGCCTGAAGGGTCCGGTCTTGGCTCACCCCTCCTCTGCTCAACACAATTGAGGGTAGGAGAAAGCGCTTTACAGGGCTCGCTGCGGCACAAGGGCTAAGAGATAAATGAACGACTTGTTTAGCTTTGACTAGATCCAAACGAAGTAGACTATAGGAACATGCATTCTTATTAACGTGTGGACCTAGCTACCGGGTCAAGCAACCTACATCTAGGGGCTCCAAGCACACAAAACAAAATAAAATAAAGTCGGAAAGCTCAAAACTTCGGAAAACAAATAAAAGAAGGCGATGAAAACTCGAAAAGCCGCGATGAGGCCCCCAGGTGAACAATCACCCAGGAACTGGACCTCATTGTGAAGAGTAGAGTCCTGTTTAATTACATGCCAAAATTGTCTCTCTCACCATAAATTACAAAATAAATAATCCTAAGTGTTCTAGCTCTAACTAATGCCTATCTCTTTGCTTCCTTGGTGCTCTCTCCAGATGATCATGAGAAGAAGACCATCCTCCTCCAAGCTTGGCTGCATTGGCCTCCTAAGAGGCCATCCTCGCGTGGCGGGCCCTTGCATCAAAGTCACAAAAAGAGTGCATTAGAATAGCTCAATCAATCAAAATAGAGCAGATAAAATAATCACAATAAATGAATCAATGAAGCATGGTGATTAATGACAATAGAAATAGCTGCTCATGAAATAAATAAATCAAACATGTACACAAGAATGACAAAAATAAAGTAGGCTATGCTCATTGCTCCCCGGCAACGACGCCATCTGATAACCGCGATATTCCACGAGGGTCACCATGATATATAAAAAATTTTGTCGCTGAGGCGACCACTCACAGAAGATCGGTGTTAATCAGCAATTAACCCACAGTGAAAGAATAAAACAATCAAGCTCAAAAAGAAATGTGAATTAATCTTTATTACTCTACCATAAAATGTATAGGGAACAAGCATGTAGAGGTCGAACCACAGAGAGCAATACAAAATGCAATAGCCTACATGTATCTATCACAGAGTCATCCATGTGTGACGCCTATTTTTGTGGGTTTTTGAATTTTTATATTTTTTTTATTTTATTCTTTTTTATTATATTTTATATATATATATATATATTTAATATAATTAGGTAATATATATATAATATAATTATAGAAATATATGTATACCCATAGAGGGTGAGTATATAGCTTATAACACATACAATATATATATATATATGTATATATAGGTATAATAATAATATATTTTTTTTATATTTCAGGGTTAATAAATAGATATATAAATACATATAAGTAGTTAGATATAGATATATATTTTTTTTCTTCTTTTTTTTAGGGAACATATATATACATAAAGGGGGACTATAATATTTATAAAAATACTAAAAAATAGTCAAAAATTCAGGAATAAAGTCTTTTTGGGATTTTTCATGATTTTTTACTGTTTTTTTTATTTTTGGGCATTTTTCAAAACATTTTTAGTATTTTTAAATAGCAAAATAAGAACAAACAATGGAATAGGGTCTGGCTGTAAGAAAAATAGGCATTAAAAATAGCAAACAGCCTCAAAAATTTTCCACCCTATTTTTTCTAATAAAGATAATAAATATAGCATAAGTAGGGACCGAGTTCATATTTTTATGATTTTTCTTTAATTTTATATATTTTTTTAAATTTTTTGGGTATTTTTGAAATTTTAAGGTTTTCCTTTTTAGATTTTTAGGGATTTTTGGACTGACACTGAAATGGGTCAAAATACACACTAGAGAATTTTTTGGAATTTTTGGAGGTCTTTTAATATTTTTTTGGTATTTTATAAGTTAGACAATGAATAAAAGACAAGTTTTTGATTTTTAATAAATGCAAAAATGCAACAAAATTAAAAAATAAAAATATAGCGTGCAATGGTACACTAACAGGAGCTTATGTCTATTTTTGCAAAATTTTTCGAAGAAATATGAAGCACAAAATAAATAGACAAAGCATTCAAAAATAAATGGCCTGGCAGGGGTCTTTTTGCAAATAAAATAGTTGACAGGGGCATACATGCAAAAATCACAATAAAAATGAACGTGTACTTTTATTTTTTGGGCCATTTTACAATTACAAAAACCCGACGGGGAATAAATGCAAATATCACGCGCCTCACGTGGTTGATGCACGTGAGGCGTAGAGGGACTAAAATGTAAATATACAAACTCCATGGGGTGGACTGCAAATTTTACACTTTATTTACAACGTAACCTTTTATTTTTAGGATTTAAACTATAAATACAAAAAGCGGGGGGATGTGTATGAAATTTACCCCCATAAGGCGCTTCATCCTGCGGCGCTGGATGCGCCACTTATCCACGCGTCGAGCATCCGACGGTGGATACCGGTTCGTGGATGAAGGGCCTGGATTAGATGATCCTGGCTGATCTGACGGTTGGCACGTGGCTTCATCAGACGACTCCTGAGCGAACTGGGCCTCGCCTCCTGATACAACGGCGCTGAAGCTCCCTGGAAGAACAGGGAAGAAGCTCACGCCTGGCGAGCTTCGAACGAGAAGCTTGGGCTCCTCCAGGGCTCTCCGGCGCGTCTGAGGTGGTCTGCACGTAGCTGGAGGCATCCCGCATCGACTGATGGGTCTCTCATGGCTCTTGGAGGTCTGAGTCGCTCGGACGAGGTCGGTGAAGTATCGGACCTCCAGGAACCTCTTCCTGGTTCGATTCGAGCCCAGATGGGCTCTATTCTTCATTTGACCTGCAGAGGAAGAACCGGGGGCGAGAGGGCTACCTCCTCGACCCGGGGTTTTGAAGCTTCGCTGCAAAATGGAGTGGGGCGGGGGGGCTCCGATGAACGGCGGAGGTGGAGCCCCGATTCGCCAAGACCAGGGGTCCTGGGTTGGTCAATGGTGATGGAACGATGGAGAAAGCGATAGGAATCGAGATGGGGTGCTCGTGGCGGTTAGAAACAATCGGGTTTATGGTGAAGAAGTCGCCTGAGCGGAGCTCCGGTGAACTTCGAATTTGGATTTTTACGCTAAGTGAATTAACTAAAGACTAATCTAACTATGGGACTCAAAAACTAACATAAAAAACTAACTAAAATGCATAAAAGGATAGCTCTTATACCTGGGGGCCACCAGGGAGCAGGGCGGACGCCGGAGCTCCGCCGCATCGAAATTCTCCTTCCTCCGGCCGAGTCAAGGTGCTGGAGCACTCCCCCTGTCACGAGGAACGGTCCAGGAACAAGATCAAGGCTTTAGGTTGGAATGAAATTGGCCAAATTCGAGGAAGGAGGCGGAGCTACTTATTTATAAACATTGGCAGGAGGCCTTATTGACCGGCGATTATTTCTTAATCCAATGAGTATCTGATTGATCTAAGAGTTTGGCGGGCATCATAAATGATCAGAGACCAATTCTTGTGAAGGAAGCGAGCTCGATCGACGGACGAGATGGCCGTAAAAAAGGGAGGAAATCGGGGGAGTTGACAGTTCAGAAGCGTCAGAGCAGAGATGGGACAGTTGACCAGGGGGTCAACGAAGGCCGGCGCCTTATTGGTCCACGTCAGCCGCTACAAGACAAAACAGGAAATTTTAACCTAAATTGATTTATTTACCATAGTAAATGATTTTATTAGAATTTTCTTAAAACATAAAAAATGTGTATTTTTTCATGTAGTATTTATTTATGATTTTTATTGAATTTTTCGAAGCGATTTATTATGGTTTTAATTTAACAATGTGTATATGTATGTATTTACATGTATTTTTGTGTATTTTATTTTTAATTTGTTTATTTTCTTTTATTATTTTATTGGCTTATTTTATAAATTTATAATTTATTTTTGTGAGTATAAAGGTATTTTTATTTAATTTTTAGGAGTTTATTTACATTTTTAAATAAATGGGTATAGGTATATGTGGGTATCCCTATAGGTATTTTACCTATGTGTTTTGTATACTTAATTTATTTAATGTATTTTCTTGATCTTTATTTTTGATTTACATTTTTAATGAGTTATGTATAATGTATACATTATTATAAAAATATAAAAGAATAAAAGAACCACGAAATAAAATCCTTCTTATTTATATAAAGATATATAGTATAGGTATTTTGTCTATGAATTTTGTAGACTTATTTTATTTTACAAATTATTTTTGGGTTTTCCTTTACTTTAAATATGTGTAAGCAATATATACATTATTTACAAAATTCTAATAATATAATTTTGTTATAATAATGAATAATGATTAAATGTAATACTTTATTCAGGTACTATGTACAAGGAGGGCCAAAAACCTAACTTTTGCATATGGACTACAAAAATTATGAAACCAATTTTATTAAATAGTTTAGGGAAAGCTATATACAATTAAAGGTTAGTTTGGGTGATTTGGAGTTTTTACTTGCAAGATATGGGTCTGTGAAGTTGAGGTTTTGGCTTTTTATGCTAGGTATAAAATATACACTGAGTATTATTTTTACACAAACTCAATTTTATATTTTTATTTACATTATTATCTACAACTTTCATCAACAAAGTTTCTTTATTTGTTGAATAAGTAATTATGTACAAAATAGGTGTCAAAAATGCATAAATACATGAATAAATAAATGAGGTATTTATTGTATACTGGCCCTTATCTCCCCCTACTTTATTCCTTGTCGACCAATTCCATACTGGCCTTGGTCTCGGGGTTTGGGTCATAAAATATCTTCAATATTTTATTCATTTTTCTTTTCTTCTCTTTATTCTATAATTTTGGCATTAAAAACCTTATTTACTGTGTAATTAATACAATGAATCATGAATGCTATTATGTACAATTTGATGCTATTTAGATGCATTTGCTGGGGTTTTTGAGGCCAAAATGATAGAATAAAGGTGATGAAATGGAGATTCATCAATATGGCATCTGACATATGGAGCTCCTGCATCTAGCCTCTTGGCTGGCAGACGGTTCTGGATGGCGAAGCAGGTGGCACGAGTGAGCACATGGATCTCTGAGTGGTAGTTCCTCCTCTTCCTACGAATGGTGGTCCTCTCTCTAAGGTCCCTCTGGAAGAATAGGATGTTCTCCAAGGCCTCCTGTAGAGTCAGCTCTATCTGAAATCTTTCCATCATCTGCTGGCTGAACTCTAGCTGCTGTGATTTTTTGGGTTTTCTTTTTTAGGCCCCTTTGCCAAGCGGAGTGCTTAGGGAAAGGGGATGGCTGTGCCCTCCTCAGATGGAGGGCTAGGATCAGGTCCCTGCTGTTGTGGCAATGTAGAATCCATACAAACATCTCCATGCAACACAGATGGACTCACAAATGAAGAACCCTTTCCTTTATTACTAGAATAGTCCTAAGATACAACTATGGAAGGAAATGCAACATGAATAGAAATGGTGGCCTCAGTACCACCTACGGCATCTGGACTTGCGACATCAACACCACACTCTGACTCGGCATCACATCTGGTAGCATCAGTACCACCCATGGCATCTGGTGAAATGACGACCTTAGTACTGTCAGCTGGATCAACATCCGTGGTGGCGTCAGCACCACCGTCATCATCATCATCACGAGCAGCATCAGCACTGCTCTCCTCCTCGTCTGGCGCTCCTGAGGCTGCATGTGGTCGTCGCTCAGATGAGGCGTTGCCGGCTAGCATCCTACCGCTAAGTGTTACAATGTCAGCATCAAAAGTGTATGCAGAAATATCACCATGTAAATCACTAGGAGTGGTAACCTCTGTAAACTCTACCTGCTTAGACTTCCTCTTGAGGTTGTTCGAATTTGGATCAATTTGGGCAGGTATGGCGGCCTTTCTTTTCACGATCTCTCTCATCTCCTGACGGAACTCGTCCATCTCCCGCCTTAAGGTAGCCTGCTGCTCGGAGATGAGGTGGGCTAGATCATCTAAGGCTAGGTTCTCATAGGCAGGCCCATGAGAACCTAACGGGTGGCCTCTCTGAAAGTGAGGCTGCTGCTGCTGATGAGAGGGATACTGCTGCTGAGAATGATACTGCTGAGGCTGTTGCTGCTACCTCCACGACTGTCCCTGCTGATAGGGATGATAACCATGCTGCTGGTAATGTGGGCGCGGATGTGGCTGTGGATGTGGCTGTGGGAACTCGGGCTGCTAGTGTTGCTGGTTGATTTGGCCACACTGAACTGGAGGTTGTTGCTTGATGAATCTGTAATTCATCACTCTTAAAGTTGAAAATAGAGCCTTGTTCCCGAGTATTTAGCAGCATATTTACCTTTATCTTGCATAAATAGCATTCATACATGCATCCATAATACACGCATTTTAGAATTCATAATTGCATTAAATAAGAAGCCTAATTCACTTGTAAAATATTCGCCAATATTCACATAACTACCTCTATTTTATATCACACCCAAAATACAATAAAATTGACCCTATAGTGTGTATATTACTAGTTAATAACACAAGGTAAAAGGGGCACGGTTTACATCTTGTAAAAATACCCAATAAAAATCCCAAACCTAGTTGGAGATCCCAGACCTTATAATGCTAATATCTACCTCATACAACTCCGATTTAGGTCTACTCACCTTCAGATTAATACACATGCAAAGACCTTCGAAACAAGACCAATTTCATTAAAATCGAAGCTTGTATGCAAAACTTGGGTTTTGGGCCCCTATTGTATATTATACATGTTGACTTTTTTGCCCTTTATTTTATCCTTTTATTTTCTTAATTACTAAAAATCCAAAAAAACTAGTTTAAATTGTAAATATTCTTTTTATATTTCCTCTATTTTTATTTTGATTTTTCTCAAAATTAAAAATGACAAAAAAATTACAAAAGATAAAATGCGGTATTTTATATCTATAAGGTACCACCCAAAAATACATTTTATATAGATGATTTCATTTGTTTTTCACTCCTTCACGAAAGTTGTAGATCTCGTTGAGATGAGCGACTTTCATGTTGACCACTTTTTGATTTAATCCATTTTATTATTTCTTTATGATTTTTCTTTACATTTAATTTTTGAATTTTTTAGGAGCGACATGTGGCAGCTCCTGGAGACGTCACATGTCACCCCATTTTTATTATTTTCGTATTTATTATTATTATTATTTTATTATTACTATTTTAATTATTTTTAGTATCCTACTATATTACTTTATTAATTATTTATTTTATTCCCCTTTTACTTCTTCTCCCCTTGCCTTCTACTCCAAGCCACTTTTACCCCCACTTCCTCCACCATTCTCTCCACTTTCTCCATCTCTTCTCCAACTTCCTCCTCTTTTTATTCACCACCACCTCCATCATTTTCCATCATCTGCCATTTCAATAGAAAAGAGAGAGAGAGAGAGAGCTCCGGCTATCTGTAGGTGACATCTACCGAGAATTACCGTCGAGCGACGACCTCCGACCACGGCGAGATCCGATGTGGTCTCAACCACTTCGTCGCAGCATCCCTCGCAGGAAGGTGCTCCAGCTTCGAATGACTCTGCCACCCTTCTTGAGGCCACGACAAGAGCCGTGAATCATAGCTCCGCCTTCTGGTGAAATTCCAGGTAATTTCTCTATCTCTACCTTCTCAATTTTTTTATCTAACAATTTTTGTTGTTATTTCACATCTAATCACCACATATCCACCACAATCATCACACACATACAGACACACTTTTCCTCATTGGATTTTATTTACTGTCTACATTAAAAATATTACAACAGAAATTTACAAAGAAAAAAAGAAAAATAAATAAATAAGGAAAACAGGAGGAAGCAGTTGCCGCCGCCCCCCCTGCCTCCGCGCCGTCGCCCGCCGCCCGCCACTGCCATCGGCCGCTCTGCCACCACCTCCAGACGCTCCCGACGCCAGCCAGGATGTCGCCCCTCCAGCGGCCAGTGTGTCGCACATCCTGCCACCAGCAACTGCCCTCATACGAATCGTCCTCTGCCCGGCGGCAGCTCAGCCGCACGGCCTCGCTGCGCCCTTGCCGCCCGATGCTGTTGACCCAGCCGCACGGCCTCGCTGCGGTGCTCAGCCGCAGACCTCCCAACTCCTCACCATGCCTGGCCGCTCGAAGCAGCCACTAGCGGCACTCCACCTTTGCGTGCCCCTCGCCAACAGGCCTCCTGCTGACCTCACCGCGAGAGGCCGGCGCGTGCATCCCAGCCGCAGGCGCCGCCCTGACCCTAGATCGCCTTCGCACGGCAGCACGACCCAACCGTGCTCGACCGCCACACCCCCCAGCGGACGCGCTGCTGTTGGAGCTGAGCCCTGCCTCCCAACAGAATCGCCCCTCACAGCGCACTCCGGCCGCCCGTAGCGTCGCCGTTGGAGACATTAGCCATCACGTAGTAGATCGCCTTCGTGTGTTGCCGCCGGATCGACTGCGACACATGTCGCCACCGCTGCGCGCCACCGTGGTGCAATGCTGCCCGTCGCGCCGCCCTCGCGTCCTCGCTCTGCCTGAGCCTGCCCACTCTTGCGTGCCCTAGAAGGTGGGTTCCTTTCTTGGAACCCACGTTTTCAAGGTCTATCTTTTTATTTTTTTTTTATTTTTTTGTGAAAATTGCTTATTCACTCCGCCAAGTTTGTTTATTTGCAGAAGTACCCCTGTGCACATTTTGATTTGTTTCTTTCAATCTTGTTTTTCATTGACACCCCTGAGTTTGGGCGTTAATGCATCAATTTTTAATAAAAATAGCATGTTTATGAGCATCTAATACTTTATCTTGTGGATATTTATTTTCATTTTTATGAGCATCAAATTATTTTTTAAAAATCAGAGATTGAAAATGAGTGATATTTTACCCATTTAAGCTCTGAAATTTGCACATATTCATTTATTACTCCAAAAATTGTGAAAAAATTGTGATGATGTCTTTAAGCATGCCTTAATTACAGTTCAAATTTCGTCCAATTAGGAGTTGTGTTTTGCATAAAATAAATTCCTTTGTGATTTAGGTAATTTATTTTTAATTAAATCCACGAACATTATTTTTGAGAAATTTCAACTCTCCTAGATTCCTTATGAAAATATCTATTTGAGATAATTCATTTTGTGGATAATTTTATTTCGATGATTTATTAAGAATTAAATACTTGCAGTCACTCTATTTTCAGTAAAAAATTCATAAAAATATCATAAAGTATCTGAAAATTCTAAAAAAATAGTGTAGCTTAATTTCATCATATTTCACATCCAGTATCTTTTTCATAATTTTTTTCATATCATTTGCACGAAATATTGCATAAAAATCCCAAAAAAGTTTGCATTTTTCGTTTGTCCATTTTAAATCAAAATTCCAAAAAATCCATTTTGCATTAATTATTGAATTAGGTTTACAGGTTAAATATAACTTGGTCAATTTGGACTAATTTCAGATTAAAATTATTTTTGGCTAAGTTTTTTATTTTCATAATAACCTTGTTCATTCGCATCAGTGCATCTGCATTTTTATTGCATAAAAAATACCAAAAAAACCACTTGGAAAACCACAATCTAATCCGGCTAACTTGATCCCGAGTTTTTCCTTTGCCTCCTTGAGTCGACCCTAGGGCTTGTGCACTTAAACAAACATAAAACCACGCATACATTCATTCGTTGATTATTCGATTCGTGCGGTTAATTTTTGATCGATCCGAATTTATCAGACTGCAACGAAATCGACAATTTGACACCATTATAAAGGTAGATCTGAGGGTCAATCAAATGGTGTCGTTGTTGGGGAGGCAAACCGCTTAGGATCACTTTAGAAAATTAAATTTACATTTTCAGTCATTTGGGTAGTCTGATCTCCGAACCACCTTGTAATTATTCCTTTTTTCAATTATTTTTCTATTTATTTCTCTCTCTCTCTCTCTCTCACATTTTCTATCTTTTTGTGTGAGGGCCCGGTGGACTTGGAGTGGCTTTCTTGAAGTCGACGCATCTCCAAGTGCATCAGAGGTCGACGATTCGTGGATCAAGTCGGCTGTTAAGACGCCAGAAAGATTTTCTTTTTTTTGTTAACTTGTAAAAAAGTGTCTTCATTTACAGCGGTTCCTGTTTGGGATCTCGCACGTGTAAGCTATAATAAAATATGTCCCTATGTGCTGTGAGGTTGCTTTACGTAGAATAGGACCTGCACGTATGGCTCTTAGAGCTATTTTAGGAACTGTTTGTGCTGGTAAAATTGTAGGACCATACTTTGCACTTAAAAGACGCACTTAGACTGCACGACATAGCCAAATTCAATTCGTTCTTCACTCGCTACTAGAACTGACTATCTAGGAGCGGCTTTTCTCGATTTGCATTTCAATTAGTGTAAAATTTCAATTCAATATTGCATCCCGCATTGTAGAGAGCTGGAGGAACTGTAAGTCTTCTAACTCAAGCATTCATCACCGTTTTCTCGATTACATCGGTTTTTTCTGATTCTCTCTCTCTCTCTCTCGGTTTTCTAACCTAGGAAAAAAGGAATGAGCACTGGACGGTAGACGTGATTGCTTGTGTGGATTAATATCAGTGATAACTAATCTTTAAAATCGGGAGTGCTAATTGAATTGAACCCAAAAAAATGACTAAAATTAACCCTTGTTTGCGGGAGATTAACCCCGACCTTGTTTTCAGACTGAGTGAGGGTACTAGAGTGTGTGAGCACCCTAGGGCAGAGCCAAAAATCCCTGCTTTCCATATCGTGTACCCCGATCCGAGCAAATATCAACAGCTAAGCTTTGGCTTCAACTGACCAGCGCCAAGTAGCCTCTGTCTACTCCGGTAGGTAGATAGGGGTGAAATTGCGGTACACTGCGACAAGTTGCTAGTAGCCTCCGCCTGCGCTTGCAGGTAGATAGGGGCAAAGTTACAGCCTTGTCAGCCTCCACCTACTCTGTAGGTAGATAGGGGCAGGTCCTTGAACTTTCTGCTGGGGATAGGAGCGAAGAAAGGAAGGGCGTTGGTATCTAAAGCGATAGGTTAAACAGGGGAGACGCATCCAACTTTTAGCCGACTACCCTATAGGCCGCATAACTTCTTGCTATTTGTCTGAAATTCGCACTTAAAATCAACCAGACCAATCGGACTTGGTTTCGGGTCCTTCACTGTGTTGAGTGTGAACTCAGGGTTTACTCTTGCGTTTGTCTTTGTGTATGTCCGTGTGTGTAATCCTGTGTAATTGCACATTTTCTTCCTCAACCTGCTTACATTCATCTTTTCCTCTTCAATATGTCGGGATATTGGTCCCTATACCCTGTGACCTCTGATCATTCCTCCTCGACCATATACCGTTCATCTTCACTTTCCCCTTCTTCCATGTATCCTCCGCCATCCACGGGAGATCCTTAACCGTGGTCGGTTCCATCTCTACCTGATTATGAAGTCAGAACTTTGACTAACTTCTCCACTTCTTCGCATTTCTCATCTACTCCATATTCTAACACCCTGGATCAACTTCCACCTTGGGCTGACTGTACTTACTCTCGAGAGCTTGCAGGAATCAAAGAATCGAATGAAGAGCAAGCCACTGATGAGACAGATGATTGGCAAAATTATATGCCCTCATTCTCACCTCAAGTAGGGACCAGACAATAATTTACATATACACATCCCAACTTGACGTTAGCCATAACATGATCGATCGAACATACCAAATAGAGAGGTCTTTACATCATGATTTCCCAGACTTGATTGACTTTAGTGATCAAGATTGCACTAACCAGCCTTCATTCGAAGAGCCTATACATCACAGGAGTGGACTCATGAGCTAGACTTACTAGTCCCCCGTTTATTGACTCCATCATATGAGGCTCCGAACAATATGTGCCATTTGGATGGTCCATACTCGACCCAGCATTACATGCCAGTGTCTAGGTATGTTGAGTATGAGACCCCAATATCTCAGCAGTATCCTCCAATTGAGCAGAACTCTCCCATGATTTGTCATGAGATTTTTTTGGAGGATGACGTTTCTCGACTCATCGTGAAAATGAAACATTAGGTAACAAGTTGAGAGATATCATGGAAATATTGCACTCAATTTCTGCCAGCTAGGGAATGAAAGTGGAAATGGACATGAGTAGTTTTGAGGTTGAAAAGAGAGTGAACATTTGGGAACCCACACATCATATATAGTTGGAGTCCATTCTATCTCCCTCTTCTACTAACCCCTGGCCTTCCAATCCAGAGCCTGATCATTCATCCACCAAAAAACATCAAAAAAATAAAAAAAATCCCAAAAACACCAAAAAATTGCAAAACCAAAAAATCACATAAAAATTGAAAATGAAAGAGATTTGAAAAAATTGGATCCTACCCTATGGGAAGCATTCGATGAAGAATTGATTTTTAATCTTCCCTTAATAAAGGCCATAGATCACTTTCCCGACCTCAAACGATTTGTGAGAAGTAAATTGATTCCAAAGAGGTCGGGCAATAAGAGGACAAGGACTGAAAGACACATAGTGTCTATGGGCACCTCCTTGGTGATGGGGAGAAAGACCAAAAGCCGTAGAGTGAAGCGGATGTCCTGAGTTGACTGTGAAATCAAAGGACACTATCTTTACCCATGCAAGAATCGATGATGACTCCTCGGTATATATCCTCCCGACCTCTGTGTTTGATAAGCTCAAACTCAGGCCAATTAAACGGTCGAGAGGAAACATTTCTGTCATCGTTACTTTCCAAGGTGCTCTACTCCAGGTGGACTTCACGATCATTGACATTGAGCACCGAAGAGAGTTTACCCAGTCTCCTATTATTCTCGGGAAGCCGTTCTTAGCCTTGGCTAAGGTGACTATAGATTGCAAGACTTGGGAAATCGAAATTTACAACATTTGGGAATGCTTCGACCTCACCCATTCTTTGATACACTTTACTCCATGGTGACCCGCACATCCGCTGACAGTCGTGACCATCGAGAGGTAGATGAGTCCCACCTCTCTGCTACACCTGAGAGATCGACTGGTCCGAACGACCATTGGTTCAGAGACTTCCAATACCTCCACTTCATCAACTGCTTGCACCACCACCGTGACAGCTTCTAAGGAGGACTCACGACCAGAAGCTACCATTGAGTCGGACATGATTTTTGTTGATTGCCTTGACCATTTTGATGATCCGACACAAGATCCCAATATGTCAAGCCAACTAAGATCCCTAGCACCTTCTTGAGACACGTGCTGACCCTTCAGGAATATTCTAATCTATATGGTGACTCATCTGATAAGGAACCCATGGTCAGCACCGCACCACATCTCGGACCTTCAAAGGAAACAACCAAGACTGAATGGACTCCACATAAAAACACGGTTGCTCCCTCTTCTAGTCGGATATCTAGTGAGAGGAAGTCGAGAATTGACTCCTGAGGTGTTCCCCCGAACCTCTTAAGGCGTGTCGCTCTCATTCCCTCTCAATGATTCAGGTTTCTAAAAAACTGACCAAAAAAATTTCCTTCAACATTCTGGAGAAGGAATTTCATAGGAATCCTCATCGGGTCCAGATAGGGTGATTTATATGAGTGAGCTTAGTTCGACTATTCTTAAGCCGTATCTAAGCAAGCAACCATGTGTCGACCCTCGTTGGAGGATCCCTTAACCTCACTACTATTCATCTGAGGACGATTCCGACAGTGACACACTTGTATATTCCCTACCTTCTCGCTCCCGCAAGAAGGTTCATCACAAACCTTCTTGATCCTTGTATATTCTCACTCCCTAGTGATTCGTATCACTCGCCCCCGCTCCATATCATTTTATTTATGGCTATACTTATGATAATCAGATCCTAAGTATAGGGGGGAGAGTGACACTAGTCTCTTCACCATTCGTTGTATATTCTCTAGATCTCATCGGTTCTCATACTCACTCTTGTCCTATACTTAGGAAGACCAGAGCCTAAGTATAGGGGGGACCGATGCCCGCTGTGTATATACTCCTCCATTTCCCCTCTTAACCTTGCCCGCCCCATTTTTTCTTCTTCTACACTTAGGTTGTCAGAGCCTAAGTATAGGGGGGCGAAGCGACTTCTATACTTTTTGTTATTTTAGCTCTACTACGCTTAGCACGAGCTATGTCTCCTTCCTTGCTTTTTGTGCTCTGAGGACATATCACACGCTAAGTATAGGGGGGCTTGTATCTATTACATATATACTTTACCCATTGCTCGTACTTCCGCGTATTTTCATGAATTTTTTTGTATATATTATGCAATAATTATGGGTGGGTAGAAATTTACTTGTTGTATAATACTTGTAAACTTTTGTAAAAATCGCAAAAAAAAATTACATGTATACTTGTATAACACTTGTATAGTATATTTTATAATACTTATAAAACTCATGTAAATTGTTGTAACATAGGGGGTATACCAAATTTTGAAAAAAAACACACAAAAACAACAAAAAATAGGCTTCTTATTTACTCTTGCATATCATCTTTGCAAAAAAAAGTTTTTCATTTCATTCATCAACATAGCATGTCATCTACATCTCATCCGCATATCTTGCATGTGTAAGGTGAAAAGCTAGTGGGTTCTGAACCAAGTTATGAGTAAATGTTGAGGAGGGACTTGATTGACCTTAATCCACCGAATTTCTGAGGAACCTTATAGGAACCGGAGTTAAGATTTCTCAGGTCAGGTGACTTAATTCTTTGAGTCCGCAAGTCTATGTTCACATGTCATCTTAATCAGTCTAAGTAGAATTATCTCGTGCATATGCATGATTCTTTTAGATAATGACCTAACTTGGATAAGCACCATGCACGTAGCTCTTCATTGATGAGGTGGTGAGGAGGTAGAGTCCTTTAGCTTGGAGTAGCACACGGGTGGAAACATCCGTCCTCCTCTAGGGAGGGTAGTGCATCTCAACATAGTCTGGTGGTGTTGACGTCTAAAGACGGGGCACTGTGGGTTGTAATAATGCTTCAAAAGAGGGATAGTCTACTGGCTCAAGAGGAAAAACTCCTGATGTACATGCTGCACCTTGTATATAGTTCAAAAAAAAAGAAAAAAGAGAAAAAAGAAAAATGCAAGAGCTCTAAAAAAATAGACAGGTCAGATAGAAAATAAAATACATGTCGGAGTATGTATACTAGCAAGAAGTCTGCAGCTGGATGACTTGGCTACACTGGTCAGGCATCCTGGGATAGGTATCTATACTGGCTACCGTCCATTCTTTTCTCTACCCCCTCCTCTTGAGTTGGTCGTACTTGAACTTAGAAGGGAATACCCCGCTCCTCGAGGAAAGAGTTACTGGACCGGGGAATTAGAGTTACCTTATTAGAGGAGGTTGTTTATGAGCCATTTCTGATGTGAAAAATTACATTTCACTTACACAGTACAAGTAAGAATCATAGTCATCAGAAATTTGCGTGTGGTGATTTGTTCTGACCTGACTATTGAGGAGTCTTGAATAGAAGACTTGTGGAACTTGAAGTCTGTTAGGTCTTAAGTTCATGTCCCAATGAGGTTCCGCCATACAATTAATCCAACGATCGAGTCAAGCTCCATTTTCAACTTTTGTTCATGACCTTGGTATGGAACCCAAAATCATTTCACTCTTGCATTTCATTTAGTTGCTCGGGGACGAGCAAGGTTTAAGTATAGGGGGTTGATGAATCTGTAATTAATCACTCTTAAAGTTGAAAATAGAGCCTTGTTCCCGAGTATTTAGCAGCATATTTCCCTTTATCTTGCATAAATAGTATTCATACATGCATCCATAATACACGCATTTTAGCATTCATAATTGCATCAAATAAGAAGCGAAATTCACTTGTAAAATATTCGCCAATGTTCACCTAACTACATGTTTTTTATATCACCCACAAAAGATAATAAAATTGACCCTATACTATGTATATTACTAGTTAATAACATAAGGCAAAAGGGGCACGATTTTCATCTTGTAAAAATACCCAATAAAAATTCCAAACCTAGTTAGAGACCCCAGACCTTAGAATGCCAATATCTACCTCATACAACCTCCGATTTAGGTCTACTCAATTTCAGATAAATACACATTCAAAGACCTTCGAAACAAGACCAATTTCATTAAAATCGGAGCTCGTAAGCAAAACTTGGGTTTTGGGCTCCTATTTTATATTTTACATATTGACCTTTTTGCCCTTTATTTTATCCTTTTATTTTCTTAATTATTAAAAATCCAAAAATAGGTTAAGTTGTAACTATTCTTTTATATTCTCTATTTTTATTTTTATTGTTCTCGAAATTAAAAATGACAAAAAAAATTACAAAAGATAAAATACGGTATTTTATATCTATAAGGTACCACCAAAAAATACATTTTGTACAAATGATTTCATTTGATTTTCAGCCCTTCACAAAAGTTGTAGATCTCGTCGAGACGAGCAACTTTTGTGTTGACCACTTTTTGATTTAATCCCTTTGTTATTTTTTTATTTTTCTTTACATTTAATTTTTGAATTTTTTTAGGAGCGACATGTGGCGGCTCCTGGAGCCGCCATATGTCACCCCATTTTTTATTATTTTCGGATTTATTTTATTATTTCAGGATTTATTATTATTATTTTATTATTTTTAATTATTTTTAGTAGCCAACTATATTACTTTATTAATTACTTATTTTATTCCCCTTTTACTTATTCTCCCCTTACTTGCCTTCTACTCCAAGCCACATTTACTCCACTTCCTCCACCATTCTCTCCACTTTCTCCATCTCTTCTCCAACTTCCTCCTCCCCTTTTTATTCACCATCACCTCCATCATTTTCCATCATCTGCCATTTCAATAGAAGAGAGAGAGAGAGCTCCGGCTATCTGTAGGTGACAGCTACCGAGAATTACCGTCGAGCGACGACCTCCAACCAAGACGAGATCTGAGGTGGTCTCAACAGCTTCGTCGCAGCATCCCTCACAGGAAGCTACTCTAGCTTCAAAGGACTCCTCCACCCTTCTTGAGGCCACGACAGGAGCCGTGAATCGTAGCTCCTCCTTCTCGCAAAATTCCAAGTAATTTCTCTATCTCTACCTTCTCAGTTATTTTTTTATCTAACATTTTTTGTCATTATTTCACATCAAATCACCACAAATCCATCACAATCATCACACATGCTTTTTCTTCATTGAATTTTATTTACTATTTACATTAAAAAAATTACAACAAAAATATTCAAAGAAAACAAAGAAAAATAAATAAAAAAGGAGAACAGGAGGAAGCAGCTCCGCCACCACCTCCAGACGCTCCCGATGCCAGCCAGGCCGCCGCGCCTCCAGCGGCCAGCACGCCGCACGTCCCGGCACCAGCAACCGCCCTCGTATGCATCGTCCTCTGCCTGGCGGCAGCTCAGCCGCATGGCCTCGCCGCGCCCTTGCTGCCTGACGCTGTTGACAAAGTCGCACGACCTCGCCGCGATGCTTAGCCGTAGACCGCCCAGCTCCTCGCCGCGCCAGGCCGCTCAAATCAGCCACTGGCAGCACTCCACCTCCACGCGCCCCTCGCCAACAGGCCTCCCACCGACCTCGCCGCGAGCGGTCGGCACACGCATCCCAGCCGCGCACGCCGCCCCAACCCTAGATCGCCTTCGCACGGCAGCGCGACCTAGCCGCGCTCGACCGCCACACCCCCCAGCGACCGAGCCGCCATTGGACCCGAGCCCTGCCTCTCAGCAGAATCGCCCCTCACGGTGCACTCCGGCCGTCCGTAGCGCCGCCGTTGGAGCCATTAGCCATCACGCAGCAGATCGCCTTCGTGCGGTGCCCCCGGATCCACCATGATGCATGTCGCCACCGCCGCCCTCGCGTCCTCGCTCTGCCTGACCCGGCCCCCTCTTGTGTGCTCTAGAAGGTGGGTTTCTTTCTTCGAACCCACGTTTCCAAGGTCTATCTTTTTATTTTGTTCATTATTTTGTGAAAATTTCTTATTCACTCCGTCAAGTTTGTTTATTTGCAGAAGTATCCCTGTGCACATTTTGATTTGTTTGTTTCAATTCTATTTTGCATTGACACCCCTAAGTTTGAGCATTAATTTGGACAGTCATTTTGCATTAATTTTTTTAACAAAAAATAGCATTTTGATGAGCATCTAATTCTTCATCTTATGGATATTTATTTTCATTTTTGTGAGCACTAAATTATTTATTAAAAATCAGAGATTGAAAATCAGTAATATTTTACCCATTTAAGCTCTAAAATATTCACATAATTTTATTTATTGCTCCAAAAATTGTGAACAAAATTGTGAATGATGTCTTTAAGCGTGCTTTAATTACAGTCCAAATTTCGTCCAATTAGGATTTGTATTTTGCATAAAATAAATTCCTTAGTGATTTAGGTAATTGATTTTTAATTAAATCCACGAAGAATATTTTTGAGAAATTTCAACTCTTGGATTCCTTATTAAAATATCTATTTGGGATAATTCATTCTCGGGATAATTTTATTTCGTGGATTTATTAGAAATGAAATACTCGCATTCGCTCTGTTTTCAGTAAAAAATTCATAAAAAATCATAAAGTGTCAATAAATTCTAAAAAAATAGTCTAGCTTAATTTCATCATATTTCACTTCCAGTAATTATTTTTATAATTTGTGCATATCATTTTCACGAAAAAATGCATAAAAACCCCAAAAAAGTTTGCATTTTTCATTTATGCATTTTAAATCCAAAAATTCCAAAAAATCCATTTTGCATTAATCATTGAATTCGATTTACAGGAAAAATATAACTTGTTCAATTTGGACTAATTTCATATTAAATTATTTTTTGTCTAAGTTGTTGATTTTCTTAATAACCTAGTTCATTCGCATCAGTGCATCTGCATTTTTATTGCATAAAAAATACCAAAAAAAACCACTTGGAAAACCACAATCTAATCCCTCTAACTTGATCTCGAGTTGTTCATTTTCCTCCTTTAGTCGACCCTGGGGCTTGCCCAGGTTAAACAAACATCAAACCGCGCAAACATTCATTCGTTGATTATTCGATTCGTGCGATTAATTTTTGATCGATCCGGATTTATCTGACTGCAACGAAATCGACAATTTGACACATTAAAATGGTAGATCCGAGGGTCAATCACTGTTGGGAACGGGTACCTCCGGTCGACCAACAGAATCCGGGAGGGTCTCGTCGGATCCCTGACTGAGGTCGATCATACCAAATCCCGTTGACATCCATCAACGGCTCCTGCTCGTAAGTGGGTGGGGGGAGAACTACCAGGGGCTGGTCCGGTTGATACACCACCTTCTTGTTATCCTGAGATGGTGGTGGCTGGACATACTGCTTCTCGTGGAACGGCTCCGCCTGAATGTGGTACACCTGTCGGTAGTGAGTGGAGGGCTGGGTCGAGATGCTGCTACCGGTATCTGCCCGTGACCTGAGACGGGGCTGAGAAGCAGTCTGTGCCTCCTGGAGACAGATGATCTGGGTATTCAGGTCACTCAGCGTATGTGCCATCTGGTCAATCTTCGTTATGCCCTTGTACTACTTCTTCTCTATCAACTCGATCCGGTCCAACTTCTCGTTGATAATCCCCATATCAGTGGTCGTCGACTCTGCCTGTATTGCAGCTGCTGATGATGTGAATGGACCATCATCACCAGTATTATCCTTTGATAGAACATGGCCTGTGGTGTGGGCTTCCCCTGATTGTACAATCGGGTATGGGACATCACCATGTTGTTCTCGGCCATCTCCTCGTAGATGGCCCAGACTTGATCCTCATCCTTGGCGAAGTAGGAACACCCACAGGATGCATTGACTAGCCCATGCAACTCCGATGTCAGCCCGCTGAAGAAACTCTGGATGAGATTGGCTTGGATATATCATGACGGGGACACCGGTCTGTGAGCTCCCTGAATTGATCCAATGCCTCGTGAAATAGCTCGTTGGGGAGCATGGAAAAGTTGCTGATCAGGGCCCTGGCTGCATTCGTCCGGCCGAATGGATAGTACTTGTTCAAGTACTCATTCCGGAGCTGTTCCCATGTCGTGACAAATCTCCCTAGGTGCTTCAGCCAGTTGGCTGCTCTATCTACGAGGGAGAATGGGAAGGCCATCATCCTGATGGTTTCCTCGTCCACGAGACGATCATGGACAGTACTACAGATCATCTCGAACTCCTGGAGATGAAGGTGTGGCTCCTCTGTTGTGAGTCCGTGGAAGCAGGGTAGAAGCCGTCTGAGGTGTGAGCTTAAAATCTCCCAAAATAGCTGGCAGCACTATCCATCTATGGGTGAGAGTTGCCCTAGGGTTGTGCACCTCCCTCATCAGTCGTGCAAGTGCTGGATGTGTTGGCTGCTCAGGCTCTCTATCGTCGAGAATATCTCCTCCTCCTCCTCCACCGGCTCTGTGCTCTCGGTGGGCTCGCATCTGGGCCATCTCTCGATGTGTATCCACCATGAAAGCCCCCTGATCCCGGATCTGACGCTGCATGGTCTCTAGGGAGACTAACAGGGTATTGTTGATGGCACCCTGATCCAATACGTACATCTGATTCCCGTTGGGTCCATTTGTGCGCTCCTCACTGCTGGCCATGGTCTCTGCAAAGGCAAAAGACCCAAACTCAGGTGCCGATAAATCAACTGGCTACTGTGGTCTTTGCTCAGGCACCTTAGGACATGTAGAAGGGTGGTCGAGGGGGAATAGGGTAGAGTCGAACTCGGGTTCAGAGAGCGGGTCTCGGCTCTCGCGAACCAACCTAGATGAGCGGGTCGGAGTGCTCGAAAGTGGTCCAGCCAGAGGCTGCCTAAGGGACCTCCGACCCATCATCTTGATGTGGCGAGTAGAGGCGGATGAGAGAAATGGGAGAAAAAGGGGCAAGAGCTGGATCCGCATGCTAGGAGGGTCCGGGAGGGGTAGTTGACCGGGGTCAACATCCCTCCTGAACCAATAAGAAATTACGAATCAAAAAGATTTGGAAAATAAATTAAAAATAGAAAATGATCTCAAATTAAAAAATGTTCAACATGAAAAATATTTATTATTTTTCAAACTATATTTCTGTGATTTTTATTTATTTTTATGAAAAATAAATTATTGTATATACAATATATTATATTATATACAGGTATAAAATACCTATATATTTTGTACATTTATTTTGTTTTCTTATTTTTGTATAAATACCCAAATTTTATATTTCATTTATTTAGAACATACTATGTGGAGTATAAAATAATTTTTATTTTATTTTTATTAGTTATTTACAAGTGTAAAATAAATAGGTGTATGATACATATATACATGTATTATATAAAAGGTTGTAGAGAGAGAATTTTGTTTTTATTTTTATTTTATTTTTTCTCATTTTTGTTTTACTTTTAGAGATATATACAAGGAGATAAAAACACCTTTTATTTTTATTTTGTAAAAATAACTTATATAGATATAGGGTGCATATGTACAAGGTAGAGTGGCCCTATCTCTCTCTACTTATTTTATTTGGCGATCAGTTCCAGTTTGGACCCTCTCTTTGGTTCAGGTCACTCAATATTTATTCTACATATATCCTTCTTTTTCTTTTATTTGTTAATCTTTTATTTTTGCACAAATACATGCTAATTATTAAATAAAACAAATGCATGCTTATTGATAATTTATTGTATTTACAACTATATACATGATGTTTTACCAAGATATTGAGCTAAAATAAAAGAATAAAGAGTGATGAATGAGGATTCATCAGTAGCCTACAGTATAAGGAGAGAGTGAAGATATGACATGATTCTCATATCAGCCATAAGAAGTTTGAGCCGAACCAGCGAGTATGGCTATTCGATGCCAGATTGAGATTATTTCCAGGGAAGTTGCAGAGCAAGTAGAAGGGACCATATCGGGTCCGAAAGGTGCATGACAATGGCAGCATTAACATATCTGAGATATCATCGGATTCCACCATTCGAGTTAACAGTCAGCGCCTCAAGCCTTATCTAGATCATGATCCGCTTATTATTGGCGTTTCCACGATTGTTTTTCATGAGATGTGGTCTTTGACTCACATCATTTGCATCTCATGCCTAATTATCACTTTCCCCCGCAGTTGTATAGATCCATTTGTCCATATCATTCATTCTTTGGTCTAACACCCCATCTTCATCTTCTGATTATGTTGTACTTAGGGTGCACTTTACCCTAAGTATAGGGGGTTTTGGACTTGTAATTATCTGTTTGTTTCTTTTTACCTCTGTTTTGTTGCCAATACTTAGATATATTTTACCCTAAGTATAGGGGAAGTGGACCCTATACATTCTACCCCAGGTTATCCCCTTATGTACGAACTTCTGTACTTAGGATTACTCAATCCTAAGTATAGGGGGATCACCAACTTCTATTCATTACATTCTTTTATTCGTCGTTGTAGTATAGCCTTTCTTTTCACTTCCCAATACTCAACACGAGTTATGTCTTCTTCATCGCTTTTTGATCGCTCTGAGGACATCGTTCGAGCCAATTATATGGGGGTGTTGTATATATTGTATATATACTTTAGCCATAACTCGTACTTTGTGTGAGTGTGTTAATAAATAAAATGGCTAAACACCTTATCCCTAAAAATCATAAAAATTTTAATATATTGTATATAGCTTTAGCCCTAACTCGTACTTTATGTGAGTGTGTTAATAAATAAAATGGAGAAACACCTTATACCTAAAAATCATAAAAATTTTAGATTTTTCTTGCCTTATTTCTTGCACATACATGTTTGTAAATTTATTTTTGTGCAAGTGTTTGTAAAAACATTTTGGTTTTAAATGATTGTAAATATTTTTATATCAAAATAATGTACATAGTAAAAAATTTTTGAGAAATATTTGAAAAGCAAAAATTTGCAAAATTTGTTTGTAAACTAGTTTGCAAAAAAAATTCCTTCTTTCTTGCATTCAAACATTTTCAAAAATTTTGCATATTCTAAAAATTGCATTAAAAAGTGTTTTGTACATATTTTTGTATCTTCTTCTGAATCATAGTTGACATTTTAACTAGTCTGGAATTAAATTGGAAAATTGAGCTTAGTTAAGACTTTAATGCACCTAACTATCAGAGGAACCTTATAGTATTTGGAGCTAAGACTTTTCAGGTCCATTAGTGATTTAATTCCTTGAGTCTACTAGGCTATGTTCACATGTCATCTTAATGAGCCTAAGTAGAACACTTAACAATGCACGCATGACTCTCACAGACAATGGCTTTACTTGGACCAGCACATTACACATAGCTCTACACGGATGAGGTGATGAGGAGGCAGAATTCTTTAGCTTGGAGTAGCATACGAGGGTAGTACTTCTAGGCGAAACCTCTCGTCTTCCTTTAGGGAGGGATGTGCATCTCAACTTGGTCTAGTACCATTGAGGTCTAAAGACAGGAGTCCTGTGGGTTGCAATAATGCTTCAAAAGAGAGATAGTCTACTTGCTCAAGAGGAAAAACTCCTTATGTATATTTTTCACCATGTAGCTATGTTGTACATATTCACATCAAAAAAAGTGCAAAATTAAGAAAAACTCCAAAAAAGTGGACAAGCCTGATTGAAAAAAATGCATGTCGGAGTGTATATAGTGAATAAAGCAAAGCTCATGTATCCCACCTTCTCATCTCATGAAGCTTGCAGCGGGAGATTTAGCTACACTGGTTAGTCTCCTTGGGATAAGTGGCTACACTGGCCATGGTCCATTCTCTTTTTTTCCCCTCTTCTTGAGCTGGTTGCACTTGAACTAAGAAGGAATACCCCTCTCCTCGAGGATAGAGCTGCTAGACTGACGAATTAGAGTTACCTTGTTGAGGGAGGCTATTTCTTTGTTATTTCTGAGGTGGGGAGCTACATATCACTTACACTGTACAAGGAAAGATGCATAGTAATTAGAGTTTGCATATGTAGACTTCTTCTGATCTAGATTATTGAGGAGTCTTGACCATAGAATGGTGGAACTTAGAGGCTGTTAAGTTTAAAACCTATTTCCCGATAAGATTCCGACAAACTAATAATCCAAATGTTAGACTGAGCTCCATACTTCAGTTTAATGAAGATAAGTTTATGATCAACCATGATTCTTTTTCTTCTCTTTCCTACCTCTTTTTCACTTCTTTTTCAAATAAGTTTTTGCTAAGGGAATAGCAAAGGTAAAGTATAGGGGGTGATGAATCCCTGATTCTCTCTCTTTATTCTTTTATTTTAGATATTTTTCTTAGCAAAGCATCATTTAATACTTGTATAATTTAACAAATTGCATGCTTGTGTCAATATTACCAAATTAGCATGCATTTTTGGCAAAAATAAAAGAATAAAGGAAAAGAAAAAGAATGGAGTATTTACAATAAATATGGAGTGACCCAAACTCTAAGAGAAGGTCAAGCCTTGACCTGATTGCAAAATAAAATAAGTAGAGAGAGATAGGGCTCACTTTGTATTGTACATAGTGTCTATATTTGGGCATATTATTTATACATTTATTTTTTACAAGTATAATTAAATTTCGATTTTTACTCCCTTGTATATAATTCTAGAGATAATATAAAAATAACGGTTAGAAAAAATAAATAAAAATGAAAATAAAATACTCCTTTAATTGTACAAAACACATGTGTACATATTACTTGTAGTACTTATTAAATACCATTAAATAATCTATAAAAATCAAATAAAAATTTATTTATACTCCTAAAAATATGTTGTAAATAAATAAAATATAAAATAAAGGTTCTTATATAAAAATGAAATAATAAAAATACTTGTACATAACATATTACTATATATTGTAATACAACAATTTATTTTTCATAAAAATAATTAAAAATCATACAAAATAGCTTAAAATAAGAAAGATTTTTTATACACTTTTTGATTTAAAATCATTTATTATTTTTATTGAATTTTCTTGAATTTTTGTAAATTCTAAATTCTTATTGGGCCACGTCAGAATGTTGACTCAGGTCAAAGTCTCGTTCCAGCTGACCTGACCTGATTCTCTTCCTATCGGAGCTTCCTCTCCTATTTTTCCTGGTCGGGTCAGGCTTTCTTTCGCCTCGATTCCATCGCCCGATTCCACTCCTAGGATCCTTGATTCTCATGGATCCCTAGGGAGGATCGAATCACTTTAGGTTTGCTTTCCCCTCGTCGATTCTTCTAGATCCCTGGGCACGCTATATAATGTCTTCACCCGTCTCCAGAGCTAAGGAGCTCGTGCCTCGCCCCTTCCTTCACTTTTAGGTACCTTCAGCCGAGTGATAGCAGCATGTGAGTGCCTTTGGATCGAAGCTTGGTGGCATGTACCTGCAGCTCAACCATGTGGCTGGAGAGCTCTGCTGTGTTTAGCCTCCCCGCCCCCCGCAGTGAGGTCGAGGCCTAGACCCTACCTCTCACCGTCACCTGACCTCGCTAAGTTTGTCAGTGACCTCAGGTACCTCCTTCGTCCACTACACATCTCGTTTCATTTCGATTCTTCGATTTTACATCATCGTCATTCACTCGCTCCGACCAGTCAGTCGGAGCCCCATCTTGTATCCCTCTCCGTATCGATCGAACATCCAAAGCCCACCCCACCTTCTTACGCAACATGTTTCCTTGAGTCCTGCACATCAGAGCAGGATGAAGTCGGGTCTCCTTCCCCCCATCTACGTCGCAGACCCAAACTCCACATACTCATGCAACAAAATCGGCTAGAGCTACATTCCCGAGCCGACCTTCCCTTTGCAGGTACTTGCACACGTGAAGGAGCCCATTTGATCCCCCAGCTGCTCAGATGGAGCAACTGCAGGCGGAGCTACCTCGTCTCGCTCATCTGACTGTTGGTTCCTTCATCGGAACCTCTTGCCATATGCGGACCATGCCCACGAACTTGCTGGACTCCTCCGAGCATTCGTCGGAGTGTTGGATCTCCATCCTCACTCTATCGAAGCTCATCCCCGACGAGTTTATCTGGACCTTCTTTCCAATGTCGATGAAGAGCTTCGACTCCTAATTTTGATCTAGGCCGTATATCCTTGCCTTATTCATAACGGTCCATCAAGACTGGGGACAGATCTGGCACGACACGTCCACATACTTTCTAGAGCCGTCATATCCGTACTATAATAGAGCCTCACAACCGCACGTAGCCGACATTCCCTGGAGTGTCGGATCTGGGGCCGCCAGCTGATCAGAATGGCAGGATAGTGACACCTCCTACGCGCACCACGTGCCTCTGCTTGGGTATTTTGCCCTTTTACCCTTGCATTTTTCATTTTACTGTTTAGTTCATTAAATAAAGTTATAGTATATATATTTTACAATTTGGACCTCCAGTTTTTGGTATTTGCATTTTATTCCCTTTGAAACAGAGGCACATGTAGGTTCACGTGATTTTTTTGGTTTATTGCATGCTATGTCATGAACTTTGGAGTTGTTATGATTTGATTGGAAAGTTTTTGATATTTGCATTTAAACCCCTATGAGGCTTGTTCACATGACGTACGCATGTTTATTTGGGATTTTTACAACTGAGGCCCTACATTTCTCTACTTTGTTATTGCTTGGCCTGAAACTTTGTTGTAATTATAAGTAGGTCCCTATAAGCTGCTTGTCCTTTACATAATTAAATAAATACTTTTTTTCTCAAATTAATCCTAAAATTTCTCTAAAACATACTGTTGGCTTCGTAGACATGTAGTATTTTTAATGTTTTTTTTGATTTATTCAATTTGTATTAATATTTTTGAAAAATAAAAAATGCATAAAAGTGTCTTGTACATTTTGGAAAATACATAAAAATTCGAAAAATTTCCCTAAAAAATCTACAAAAATTCGTGCTTGTGTGTTTTTGTGTGTTTTATCTCCTATAGCAATTTTATTTTGAAACCAATCATAAAAACCCTACAAATCACAGAAGATCTAAAAATGTATAAAAATCATAAAAAAATCAAGAAAAATTAAAAAAGTATCATTTCAGTTCATATTTGTAACTATTTCTTTCTAGTTTAACATAAAGATGCCTCCTAGAACTTAGGGCATTTGAGTAATTTTAATTTGCTATTTAGTCATGGTTGGGCCCTATTTGTTGTTTTCTCCATTGTTTGAATTTTATAAAATCACAAAAACATCATAAAATCCCTAGAAAATTACCGAAAATAATTTAAAATTTTTAAATCCCAAAAATAGTTTTATCTTAGTTTTTTGAGCATTTTTAGTCTTAAATAAAAATTCAAGAATCTTGATAATGTGTTGTTTTATTTTTTCTTGATATTGTCTTTTAATTCAAAAACTAAAAATTTGGAAAATGAAAAACCACTAAAAAGTAGTTTTGTTTTATTTTCAGAAATTGACTACTTTGTAGGTTTACTCGTGCTCCTAGTGTTCTCCCTTGGTTGCTATACCAAGTGAAAATAATAGCGAAGACCGCTTACATTTGTGTATGCTTGATTGTTTTTTCTCTTGGCTTGAGTGGTTTTTATTTTCTTGATTGGTCGAACTAATCGATTAGGGACAACGACTTCATGATTTATTTTCCACCTTAGTCGATCTTTGTTTCTCGGGTCATCATTCGGCAGCAGAGAATAAACCCCAATTGCCACACGAACCGGTGGGGTCGATGGTCGAACGGTAGCCTACAGCAAGAGGAAGGAGGCTCCAAGTGCCGTGGGCTACTGTGTTGGAGAGATCTATAGCCAGAGATGATGCCATGGGAGACCTGCTAATGTGAAGCTTTTGCTCGAGAATTTCAGATCTCGACTGAAAGGGAAATTATTGGGTGAAATTTTGGCTCAAGTGATAAGTTTTAGAATGTGGGTGGCTGGAGCTCCTCGAATGGTGGAGGAAGAGGAGCAAGGCCTCGGTTCTAATGAGGCGAGTATGGAAAATATTTGCAGGAAAGAAGCAGAAGCGAAAGATATGAAGAATGCGGGGAGATTTTGTTGATGATTTTTGATTTGAATTTGGGGTTTCAATTTTAGATGGGCTCTAAGAATGAGCAGAAACAACAGTGATGAAAAGCAAAGAATGAATGGACTAGGAGGTTACATGGAATAATATGGAGGGATGCCTAGGATTAGAAGCTCAAGATCAAGCTTTTGTCATCGCTCGAGTCATCAGTACTGCGAGGAGCTTGGCTGTGGAAGTTGTGCAGCAGCTACGAGGGCGGTAGCCCATGGATCATGCCACACAGGAGGTGCTCGATGTCGCTACGACAGACAGAAGGCTCGATGTTACCATCTCTTCCCTGGAGTTGGAGATCATGTTCTCCCTTTGGTAGATCATTGGTACGTTTGTAGTGTTAGGGGTTAAATAGGGGGAATGAGGAAAGGATTGGGGGTGAAGTTGGTTGAAGAAGATAAGGGATACAGTTGTTGGAGAGTGATCGGTCATTTGGTTTAACGACAAGAATGATGGAGAGGTAATTGGATATGATAGAGCAGAAGAGGTGCAAAATGGTGGGTTGGGAGATCGAATCAATTGGAGATGGCCGTTAGGGATAAGGGTGCGGGCGGAGGGAGAGAAAGGGGATCGGGTGACGTGTTTAGGGTTCAACCATGGTGGTTTTGGGTTCCTCAAAGATCGGGGTTGGAAAGGGTGGTCGGAGGTTGCGCTATGATCGTTAAGTCTCGCAGGAGATAGAGGGAGAGATATGGGGGCTCGATCGTTGGGAGGAGCGAGCAACGGCGCAGAGGGAAGCAGGTGGGAAATGCAGCCACAGGAGGCAGACGTAGAAGATCACGTGCCAGGCACATGATGGAGTTGAGGACTGTCACATTCATGGCACGTGAGGGGGAGAAGGGTTTAGGTGGGAATTAATATAGACCGTTGGATCTTAGGTCAATTCAACAGTCCTCATGACAGTCGGAAAGGGACAAAAGATATTGACTGGACCAAGGGCGGGTTTGACCAGCATGATGATATGGACAAATGAGTACGCGACATGTGGCACACATTAACTAAAACTTTGACCAGTGTTTCAATTGCATGAATAAATAGAAATAAAATGCCTACTGACCTCAAATGAAAAAATGCCCAATAAGAAAAATACTCACCTAAATGTAACATACAACGTTCATGAAGGACTTAAATGCAAACAGAATGTTTGTTGTAGGATATGCAATTATTGGTGGTATTTTATGTACATAAAATACCAAATTTTGGTTTTGCAATTTTTATTTGATTTTCTGATGATAAATAAATCTGCACAAAAATCAAACATGCTATGAAATAATTCGATGAATTAAAATGACATTTTTAAGATTTTTATGGGTTGAGTAAATGTCAAAATATATTAGGGAGGTGGACTGTGTACAGATGGATCAAGTTAGAAACCTCAAGTCAGAATTAGTCTTTTTCATTGCTTTTCTGATATTTTTGGATTTTTTATTTATATATTTTATTAAACCATGAAATGAAATGAAGAAATGAAAAGAAATAAATCAAAATGAGTGAAATATGCACATGAAATGATAAATCAAAAACAATAAAAATGAACATTGCATAGTTAGGTCCCAAAACCCAATTTTCACAAATGGACTCTGATTATTTTGAATTTGGTCTTAATTTGTAGATATATGAACGTACATTTATTCAAAAGCGAGTAGTGTTCATTTGGGCGTTGTATGAAAGAGATATTAGCACTTTTTTCCAGTCTATCTTGAAATTAGGGTTTGAGTTTATTTTGCATATTTACAAGTTAGCATTTTTTAGGATTTTTCATGTATTAAGGTTAGTAATATGTACAAAATGAAATTTATTTCATGTGATTGAGAGTTAGAATAAAATCATTAAAAATCAGTGAAGTTAACTGTTTTACATGTCAATTGTACACTTGATTCTTGGCTCCACTTTTGATGTAATGATAAAATAGAAAATGCTAATATTATCTACACATGCATGAATGATAATTATGCAATTTAGATTATTAAATGCCAATGAATTTAGGGTAATTAAGCTTAATCATCCCCAAGCAACTAGATAATGAATGATTTAGTCGGATCAACCCCTGACTGTGCATGTAGAATACATGACTCAATCTATTGAAGAACTCTCAGTTTTAGTGATCCCTAAAATTCTGAGATGAACCAAGCTTTAGTCGAAAGGTATCCAACTTCTCTAGTTCTGAGACTCTCTTTGTTTACATATATCGTAAGGATGACATTTAAGTGTGGACTACCGTCACATGAGTAGAGTAAGAAAGTCAGCCAAGGTTCCAGTACAAGAGACTCTCCTAAAAATCCAATCCTCAATAAATAGGGAATAAATCTGTTCTTGCATACAATCCATTGTCTCTTTAGTGTCAGTCTTAAAAGTGTAGATGGAAGGCCAGTTGATGGAGAGCATAGGTTTGTGTAATTTTATTCTCTCACTCTCATGGGAACAAGGATCCTCTAGAGTGCCTTATTAGCTCAACGCACATATTTTAGGATGTTGACCAATGCATCTATCAAGAGAGTTCGGAGTCATTTGCACTTGTTTTCCTGGGAGTATATCAGGGTGTGTCTTTTTTTTAGTACCTCTCGTACCTTCGACACCCAGAATTGTATCATTATATGATGTAGAGTCCTTTTTGGGTGCTAGCACGACTCCTGGTCCTAATAGCTTTGGCCCACGTGGATACTTTAAAAAGGACGGAAGCATTCACCTTTGGTGAAATCTCTCTATATTTGTAATTGTAAGGAGAGAGTTTTTTATGAGAGAACTTCCCTCGAAATTTATTTAGTGGTTGGCTCGCTCCACTACTTTTACCAAGTTGGCACACACTGATCAACAACAACTATTTAGTTTCATCACACCTTGGCACATAGGTTAATATCAAGAGATTAGTATAAGAACCATGTTCTCATAATGGTTGAAAGTGCTGACATTTTTGTTTCATGAATCCTTCATTGATTTTATCACAACCTCGAGCATCATAAAATCATGTCCAAAGTCAAATCCCTCATCCTAGTTCCTTAAGTGAAATCCCAACTCATCTCATCGTAACTGCAGTCATGCATATGAGGTGTTGATCATATTCTTTAGAGAATAGACTAAGTATGCAACATAGCATACGTATCTTTCAAACGAGGGAAGTATGAATAATTAAGTCATAGACTCTAATGACTAAGGCAGGTTAACTTTGAATCTTAAAGCCTCATAAATCAAATGTCCTTGAACTTCTCAAGTCTTGTGTGAGTGTGTAAGTGTCAGGGATACATCCAACTAAAGAATGCATGGATAAATGAGATGTTGAAGGAAGTGCAAGAGTTCAAAAAGGTTTTTTATTTTATTTTGTTTTTAATGCAATATTTTTATGCAAAATGAATAAGAACCAATTTTCAAAATTTCTGCTGTACACACGATTCGACACAAGAATATTAGTTGTATTTTTTTGTTTGTTTTTATTTTTTCTTTTACAAGATTGTTACCCACCCCGTAAATAAAATATAGACTTATGCGAGAGTACAAGCTATGGGTAAAATATGTACAAATTATACACACCCCCTATACTTAACGAGTGTTATGTCCTAACATCACAAGAAGCACAGAGAAGTTGTATCTTGGGCTAAGTGTAAAAGAGTGAAAAAGAAAAGAAAATAGAAGTTGGCTCACCCCCTATACTTAGGCTGTGGACAGTCTAAATATAGAAGAGGAGCGAGAATGAGGTGGACAAGAGAAGAAGTGGATGAGAAGGTTATATACAGTATGCATCGGGTCTCCCTATACTTAGGCTCTAGTCAGCCTCAGTATTGGAAGAAAGGACGAGGGTCCGATGAGTTCTGAGAATGTACAAGTGAATGAGTGAAGAATTAAGATGAATCTATACAGCTTGGATCTGACTGCTTCTCTTCATGAAGCGTGTTCTGATGTGTCTACATTGTGCTCACTCTGCATGAAGTTGATGACCTCTACTTGGACTAATTGATCTTTAGAATCGACATAATGCTTAAACAAATTCCCATTAACTGAAAATATATGTGTATTATCTCTGAGATCAGTAATGTCAACACTACCATTGTTGTGCACATATGGGACAATGTAGGGACTGATCATTTAGATTTGAGTTTCCCATGAAATATCTTCAACCTGGTATTAAACAACCATACCTTCTGCCCAAGGACAAAGGTCTTATGCCTTATGTGTCGATCATGCCATCTCTTGATCTTGTCCTTATAGATTACATTGTTGTCATACGCCAGATTTTGGATTTCAACTAGTTCGTTCAGATTCAAGTCATGACAGAGCTTCCCTAGATGACAACTCTAATTAATCTTCTTGATCATCCATTTTGATTTGTGAATTAACTCTATGATAAAATGGCATCGCTTTCCATAGAACATCTTAAAAGGTGAAGTACCGAGTGGAGTCTTGTAGGTTGTTCTATGGGCCCATAGAATTTGGTCCAAAACCTAGGACCAGTCTTCCTATTGGGACAAACCAACATCTGAATAATACTCTTCACCTCTCTATTAGAAACCTCTGCCATGCCATTAAGAAGTGGGTGGTAAGTATTGGCTACTCTATGCTCGAATTTATAGTTGTTAGACAATGATCTCATTTCTCAGTTCACAAAGTGGATACCTCAATCAAAAATCGAGACCTTTGGAACCCCGAATCTCACAATGATATGATCCTTGACAAACTTATAGATAATCTTGTTGTCTACAGTTCTGGCCAGGATAGCCTCCACCTACCTTGACATGTAATCAACAACCAACAAGATGTACTCATGTCCATTGTTGTTGGGAAAAGGACCCATAAAATCAATTCCCCACACGTCAAAAACATCATAGGAATTTATTGGTTGTATTGGCATCTCATCTCTATGTCCAACAGTCCATCCCATTCTCTAACAAATTGGGCACGATCGTACAAAATCTATGGCATCTCTGAACAAGTTCGACCAGTAAAATCCACATTGGAGTACCTTGTGTGCGGTTCTCTTTCCTGGATAGTGTCCTCCAGCCTCAAGTGTATGACAACGTGTGAGGACACTCTGGTATTCCTCCTAAGGAATACACCTTCGACAAACACAATCCGACCCTTTAAAGAAAAGGAACGGATCATCCCAGTGGTATCTCCTCGAATTCGACTTCATTCGGTCAATACTGCTCCTAGTCCAACCCTAGGAACCTTATTGGAGACAAGGTAGTTCACCATGTTGGCAAACCATGGCAGTGAGTCAATAGCGCAAATTGACTCTTCTGGGAAAGTTTCTCGAATATGTTATTATCATTATTATCTTTCTACTCACAATTCGGGAAATGTAATCAACCACAACATTCTTCACTCTCCAGGTTTATCCTTAATTTACAAATAAATTTCCTATATTAACAAGATCCACCAAAGAAGAAGTACTTGATTGTTGTGTGATCAGTGAAAATCGTAACCTTGGAGCCAAAAATATATGATCTGAACTTCTTTAGGGCCCAAACTATAGTGAGCATTTCCTTTGCAGTCATTGTGTAATTTCTCTATGCAGGATCCAAAAATTTTCTCGCATAGTGAATCGCATATAGAATCCCATCTCTTCTCTATCCTAACACAATACTGACAACAAAATCCGATGCATCAGTCATGATATCAAAGGGAAGATATCAGTCGGGAGCTTGTAAGATAGGTGATTCACAAATCTTTCTTTTCAGGAGCTCAAAGTCCTCTAGACACATGTGATCGATAATGACTCGGTGTCTTTTCCTAAGAGCTCAGTCAGTGGGCGGGAGATCTTTGAAAAATCATGAATAAATCTTCGATAAAATCCAACATACCCTAAGAAAGACCTCACTGACTTTACATTGGTTAGCGGCTCAAGTTTCTTGATCACATCCACCTCAGTAGGATAATCTTCATTCCCTTTTAGGAGATGGTGTGCCCCAACATGATACCCTTAGTGACCATAAAAAAGCTTTTCTCCCATATGAGTACTAGATTAACCTCCCAATACTTAATGAAGACTCGATCCAAGTATGCTAAACATGTATCAAAGGAATCAACGTGGACCGAGAAGTCATCCATGAATACTTCCAAGAAATATCCCACCATCTCTGCAAGAACAATTATCATACACCGCTGAAATGCACCTGGGGCATTGTGAAGCCCGAAGGGCATGTTCCTAAACGTGTAGGTGACGAATGGACATGTGAATGTGGTCTTTTCATGGTCCTCGAGAGATATGGCTACCTGATTGTAGCCCAAGTACCCATCAAGATAGCATAAGAATGCTTTCCTTGCGAGTCTCTCCAAAATCTGATCAATGAATGGCAGAGGAAAGTGGTCTTTCTTGGTAACAGCATTCAAGCATCTATAATCGACACGGACGTGCCACGACGTGGGTACTTATGTTGCGATCTCTACTCCCTCCTCATTGATGACCATCTAAATTCCTGACTTCTTCGGGATAACATGAAGTGCGGCCACCTACTTGGAGTCATAAATAGGATATATAAACCATACTTTGCACCATTTCTCCATTTCTTTCTTAAATACTTCCTGCAGATTAGGGTTCAGCCTCCTCTAGGACTCACGATAAGGTATTGCATTATCCTCAACATATATTTGGTGCGAGAAGAGAGCGGGGTTGATTCCCACAAGATCCGACATAGTCCAACCAATGGCTTTGTGGTTCCTCTAAAGAATTTCTAACAACATAGACTCATGTTCTGTAGTTAATTTTGAGATAATGATCACATGAAATCTCTCTTTGGGTCCCACAAGAAATGCATACTTGAGTGTAGGAGGAAGTTGTTTCAGCTCTAGCAAATTTGTGTTGTCGATTAAGTCTGATTGAGTGGCATCTAAGTTCGGCTCTGTGTTGGAGAAGGATGGATAAAACTGTGATGTGTTGGCCACCAATTCTGTTGAATGGTGAGTTGGATCTTCAAAGAAATGCGGTAATTCGTCCAAAACCACATCTAAATCATCATCTATGTCCTTTGATTGTTTTGAAAGAGGGTGAACTGACAGATCCAAAGGGATTCCCGAGTCATCAAGAACATAGGTATTTGTATTTCTCACGAGATCAGGTAACACCTGGAAAGTGCATTGTGCACTAATTTCTCTCCAGATGAGAGGGTCTCGCTCAGTTTTGCTGGAGTTTGTCTCCACATCCCAACTATGTTGATCATCTTGCAATATGCCTCTGAAGATTCTGAGTAAGTACTGGATTATGAGTCAGGTCTGCTATTTTGTCCGCTTCATCTCTATGTTCACTTCTCCTCCTGGAGATCTGAACTTCATCATTCTAGTGTTGTAGTCAAATGTTTCCTCAGCGGTCCTCATGAATGGCCGCACAAGAATGATATGATATTCTCTCCAATGATTGGGGGTCCCCATATCAAGGAAAGCGAAGTCCACTTTGTACTCTTGCCCCTCAGTTAAGATAACTACATTATTTACTTCTCCCTTAGGTCTCTTCATTGGTCGATCTGCAAATTGGAGTAGAGCTGATAATTTTCTGAGTTGACCTAACTCCATTTGTAATATATTACCAAGGGAAGAAGGTTGATTGAAGAACCGTTATCTAGAAGAGTACATGCAAATGCAATGTTGTCGATACGACTCTCTACATAGTGAGCACACAAGTCTCTCTTTTTCCTTGGTAGTTGATGATTCTTAACATAGTGAGTAGTGGCTACATATAAGATTTGAGTCTTCACATATTGGTCTAGTTTCTTCCTGTGAGTCCTTGTAGGCGTGCATCTTATTTTCAAGTACTTCTAAAACACGGGATTATCAGTCACATATTGTTCAAATGGTTCCTTAAATGTGATGTTCTCTTGAGAAAATGGTGTCCTTTCTAGGTCATCTTGATGAGTTTTCTTAGATTTACGCTTTCCTCCCGTTAGAGCACGAGAGAAAGGAATAAAAGCAATCGAGAGAGGGGATTAAGAAATAGAATCATAACCATAAACATCATGCTTATATTTAACTGAAACAAAGTTCTTATTACATAAATCATTATTCTTCAACTAAAAATTAAAATCTAGATTGTCTACAATAGGTTGTGGAATTGATGACGAAGGTAAATCTGCCACAATTAGAGGTGCAAGGTCCTCTTTAGACTCCATTGGCGCTTTCCTCTTCTATTTAGTGGGAATCCTTGGTCTCTTCAGATATTGTAGTGAATCTTGATGTCTTTCTTATTCTTCATCTGATGAGTCATCAGGTTGAGCTCCAGAGACATCTCTCTCCATTTCAATTCCCGGTCAGGCACGATCATGGTCTTTCCGCTCGTGAGTGACATAACATTTATATTGTTAAATGAGAGGATCTCATATTCAGATCTAGACCAGTACGAATAATATACCTAACCACCATGTTGTTGAAATTGAGATTTGTTCAAGTTGTTGGGATTAGCTTGAACTTAGGAGAGAATGGTTGTAACAGGTGCGGTATGTCCATCTCTTCATAGAGATAGGTGATTGACGTCCACCCGTAGATCATGAATTTCTCTCTTGTAAGATTAGAGTTCCTCGAGAATCTGTTGCTGAATGTCCATGGTTCCTGTCGGAGAGTGATACTATTGGGAAGACTGTCATGAAGATTGGCCCTAAGAGGTCTGGTACTGTTGTTGTCTCTATTGCTAGGGTGCCTGTTGATATTGTGGGCCCTGCTGGACCGCCTGATATTTGCTTTGACGATCATATTGTTGTTGTCGCCCCTGCAACTTGGTTTGGGTTGTGCTCTGACTATGTTGTGGTGCGGGAGTGAAAGCGATATTATGGAAGGTCGGGGACGCTGGTATGGCAGTTGGTCCCCTGGGTTTCCTTATTTAGCAAGTTCATGTGCATACCAAATACCATTCACTTCCAAACTACAAGGGCTCTTCCTCGACAATCTCTACTTGTGGTTGTGGCTGCTAGAAAAGTTGGACATAAAACTGGTCTTGAACCCAAGGCTGAGGTTGCCCTGACATCAGTTTCTCCAAGACTTGATGCACTCGAAAAACGAGAGCAGTAGATGTTGTCGAGGCAGGTATCCAGACTTTGGATACCTTCTCAGTCAGCTCCTCCTATGGCTTTGGTATCCAAGAGATCCTATTGTCAATGTCATTTACCCTTTTGTTGGTCTATTCCACAACTACTAGTTGGTCTGCAATGATGCTCATGTTCGAAATTAGATCCTCGGCTATCTAAGCAGTAGTCTATTTCCCTCCTTTAGATTGGAGTGTGTTGAGGGAATCAGTGTACACCCTACTGGCGATCTGTAAGAGGCTTGCCTTAGCCATCTGCTCGAATACCTTCCAGATGGTGTCTGTACCTCGTGATGCATAGTTGCCTCCACATGCAGTGCCCACTAAACCTTGTGTCTCATATTTGAGACCAGAATAGAGTGAATGGACCAATATATTGACATCCAAATCATGACATGGACACTTTTGTAATAGATCTTTGAATCTATCCCATGCATCATAGAATGGTCCATGAGGCATCTGAGAAAAGCTGGTGATGCATGTCCTCATCTGATTAGTTCTACTCAAAGGGTAGAACTTCTTCAAGAATGAGTGATGAATCTCCATTTCATCACCTTTATTCTATCATTTTGTCCTTAAAAACCCTAGCTAATGCATGTATATAGTAGTATTTGTACAAATTAACATTCATTATGTGTTCCATTTATTGTGTAAAATACGGTTTTAATGCCAAAATTATAGAATAAAGGAAAGAAAAGAAAACGTATAAAATACCAAAGGTATTTTATGACCTTAAACCCAGAGATCAAGTCAAGAATTGATTTCGTCGATAATGAATAAAGTAGGGGGATATAAGGGCCAATAATACGATAAATTTTCCAATTATTTATTCATCAATAACCCACTTTTTTGATCTATTTTATTTTCTAGTATTTATACCTCAAATAAAAAAATTTGTTTATGGAAGTTGTAGATAATAATATATAACAAATTACAAAAGAGTTCAATAAATAACCTACAATGTACATTTTATGCTCAAAATAAAAAGCCAAAATCCAAACTTTCCAGACCCATATCTCCTAAATAAAAACTCAAAATGTATCAAAATCACATTTAATTGTTTATAACTTTTAACAATCTATTTAAAGAAGGTTGTTTCATTTAATTTGTTGTTAAGGTGTGAAAGTATGATTTCAGACCCCCTATTGTACAATATACTTGAATAAAATATTCATTTTATTTATTCTTTATCATTTTTTTATACTTTTATAATTTAGTAAATATTATATATAGTATATGTACATATTTAGAATAGAATAAAATCATATAGAAAACTCAAAGATATGATAGTCTATAGAAATACATAGAAGAAATACATAGATGAAATACCTATACTTATACCTATAGAATATATACCTATATTAATTTAAGTATACATATTATATAAGATAAATATAACAAAAATATATTTATGTGTATAAAAAATTATAGATATAGGAATTGGTAAAATAAAATAATAAAATGAAAATCCAAACTAAAAATAAAATATACAAAATATAGATCAATATACCTATAAATACACTTGTAAAAAGAAACTTGTAATAAATTACCTCATAAAAAGAAATAAAAAAACAAATTAAAATACTAAAATAAATAAACTTTTTTATTTTATAATCAAAATGTAATAAAATCATTTACTCCGTTCAATTCATTTATTTTGAATAATTATCATGTTTTGTCATCACTTGGTCCTGTGTGGACCAATCACGTGGCGAGGTTTGTTGACCTCTGGTCAACTACATCCCCAGGTTGTCTGACTTGACATAAGTGTCAACTCTCGCATTTTCATCCTTTTTCCCTCTCGATCCATCGATCATTTTCGTTGATTCTTCACACAAAGATCAACATCCTTCATTGATCCAACTCGCCCAAACCTGGATCACGTGTACATAGCCATGTTTCTTACCAATCACCAAATAATAAGGGTGCTCAACCATGTTTATAAATAAAACCTTCCATATCCTTCACCAAATTTGGCCTTTTTTCGAGCCCTTAAGCCCTTCGTCTTTGATCAAGAGCATGACCAGGTGAAAACTAGAAAACCCTTGATGCTCTGGAGCGGCTGAAGGAGGAGGGAGGTGCATACCACCACTGATAAACATTGGAATAAGCAATATTCACTCGTCCAAGAGCACCCCCTCGAGTAAAGGCTTCTACAGCGGGTTGAGCACCACAGTGACGCTCTAGCGACCGTCCTACTCCTTGGCCTCATGGCCAAGTTCAAGCTACACATTTGCTTTTTCTAGGTAGATTTTGTTCATGTCTTTTGTTTTCTGCATTTTATTTCGTGTTTTAGTTAATGATTTAGCTTAGATTAGGTTAGTTCCCTCTTCGAAGCTCTCGAGCTCCGGCCATGTTTTCTTTGTCACCAGCCAGTTTTCCGACTCCCCAAACACCCTCATCTCATTTCCTATCCATTTCTCCACGCTTTCAGTTCACCATCCAACTAGTTCTTCTTCAGATTTGTGAACCAAGGTCTCCCTCCGCCGCCTCACCAAAGACCTCACCGCCATCGCCCATTTCGCTCTGGTTCCCCACCAAATAAAAGCCAAGACATTTGCCTATGCTTTGCCAGTGTATTTGACTCCTTTGTAGGTCTTGAAGGGGATATCTGAGCCTTGTTTTGCTTGAGGAGGACCCTCCAGGTAACCTTGCCCTCCAGAGCTCTTCCAATGAGCTTCGGAGCCCTTTGAGGTGTCCAACAGCTTCATGGTGCTTGCAGGAGCATATAAAGCCACTCGGCAGCATTGATGGAGGTTGGAGATGCACGCTTGGTCGGATCAAAGCTTGCCTGGGGCGAGTTCTTGGTTTTTCTTCCACCATATTTATCCATTGTCCGATGAAGCGCCACGTGCCAGAAGCTACAAGAGGCATCTGATCTTCAGATCCTTGACCATTGGATCTTCTTACAAGATCTAATCTTAGACGTCCAAATATGAACCATCATTAGCTGACCAATGTGCAACACATCGCTAGTGGATTCTCAACCGTTGTTGGATCGTGCGCTTATTAGGGGTAATTTGCACACTCACCCCCTACCTTTTGTCTTTATTTATTAGTCCCGTAAAATAATTTTTGTAGCATAAATAAATTTGGAAAATGTATAGAGATCCCTATACTTACTTGATATTGCATATGGGTCCATGTCAGGTCAGCTCACGTGTTGTCCCACATGAGATTGTTATTTTGCCAAAGATACCCTTCTAGGTTTTTATATTTATATTTAGTCCTTAAAATGAGAATATTAGTTGTATATTGTTGGCATATTTTCATGTTACCCCTGATACTTATTTTTCATAGCGAAAATGCCCTCGCTAGTACATTTATTTTTGTGATCATGTTTCATTTATTAAAAATACATGTTGTTCTCCAAAAATTAATCAAAAATAGAGATACATGCTAGCTAGCATGTATTTTCATGTCTCATTTTTGGATTTGCATTTTAGGCATTTAACCCTTTAGTAAAAATAAAATGAGCGTGATTTTGTCCCTATCTAACTTAGAAAATGCCAAAAAATATTAAAACATTTTTAAAAATTCCCAAACAAAAATCCCTAAAAATAGAAAAAGAAAAAGCATAAATATTGAAAAGCTCTAAAATATAAAAATATATATAATCCCCGAAAATCCCAAAAATATTTCTCTAAATTCTCTTTATATTAATATCTATGTATTAAAATTGATATGAAGAATTTGGATTTATTTCCTATTTTTAATCTTCAATTCAATTCAACCCATTTAATTAAACCCTGATTTGGGATATTTTTTATTTTAAAAATGCCTAAAATATGCAAAAATTCTTGAAAAAAACACAAAAACATTAAAAATTATATAAAACACAAAAACATTTTATTTCATGTATTTTGTTTATTTTTATTAGCATTTATAATTATGTTAGCCTACATTGAATATATAGCCTTATATAAGCTTATATTATATATTTGAAAAAATAAAAAGAAATTAAAAAATCAAAAAATTAAAAAGAAACTAAAAATTATAAAATTAAGAATAACTAAAAATTTTAAAAATTAAAAGGTAAACAAAAATTCAAAAACCTATACAAAAAAAGAGAATAAATGGACAAAAGAAAAGGATAAATTTTGCATTTATTTGCAACTATTTGCTCCCTGAGTTCGACCTCTACACATGCTTGCGTACTATACATATTTGTTTTAGAGTTATAAAATCTTTTAACTCTGCTTTTTTGCCTTGCATTATTATATTTATTTGTGGCTTAATTATTGTGTGAACGAGGGATTTGTTAGCGGTCACCTCAACGATAATGTTGTCTTCGACCCTCATAAAAACCTCTTCAACAAATGATGTCATTATCGGGGGGCAATGCCGTATAAATTGTAATTATTTATTTGTCTCTTTACTCTTGTTTATTTTTGTCATTTATTCGTTTTTTTTAATTTGATATTATTTGTGACTTGTTTAATCACCCTTCCTGTTTGACTTTATTGCGAGGGGCCGCTACACGAGGGAGGACTTCTTAAGAGGACATGTGCACCCAAGCAAGGAAAAGAAGGCTTTCTAACCTAGACGGTAGGAGAGAGCATAAAATAAAGACTTGGAGGAATATTTGAAGGCAGTCTCTTCACATTTTTATTTTTATTGTTAGCTTTATTTTTGTTTCATTTTGTAATTAAAAGTGAGAAAGAGACACATTGATTATAATAACTTGGACTCTTCAGGATGCTTCACACTTCACGAGGTCCAGTGCCCGAGTGATTATTCGCTTGGGGGCCTCGTCGTCTTTGCCGCATTTCCATCGCTTTTATTTTCATTGATTTTCACTTTTTTATTTGTTTTGTGAGATGGAGCCCTAGCTTAGGAATGCTTGCTTGATAGATTAAGGTCCAAAGTCCTGATATATTTTCATGTACTTATACATTCGCTTTTGGACTTGGTCAAATCGTAATTGTTGGCAATTTAGACTGAGACCGGGTACTGAGAGAGGTCGCATATAGTGCTTGTAGGACCCGTTGTGGCAGGCACCGAGTGGCATCGAAGATCATACTTTTGGTCTCGATTCTAGGGTGATTTCATCGACTTGCATTTCATGTAGTGTAGCTTTCAATTCTATTATGCATCCCACATGGAGAGAGCTGGGAAGCACTATAAGTCTTCTGACTATGCCTGCATGATTGATTTCGACATGCATTGCTTTTCCAACCTTCTTCCTCTGATTTTGATTACCTAGGATGTTGGAATTGGAAACTCGTTAGACGATTACATTTAAAAGTACCAAAAAAGTGATAACCAAAAATAAAATTGGGACTTCTAACTCTACCTGATTCCTAAAATAAATGCAATGGATTCATCGTCTTGGGGAGAAAAATGCCCTCATTGTCTTATGCACTTTATATGTGATACGTACACACTAAGGATTAGTGCCTCAATCCTAGACTATTACGTGCTTGTACAACTATTTTTAAGCTCAATTAACTCTAAAATGGAAAAGATAAATGGCCACCATCTTTGGTCTTCATTGTTTTGAGTAGGTGATCATGGAGGTTGCTTTGTACATTGATTGTGATTTTGGGTCCATTTATGTTCATCACTCTTTGAGTTTGTCGATACATGAGTCTTTGAGTTCCTTTTATTCATTCCATCTCCCTTTCTTTGTCTATATTATTTCCTTTATAGAGTCATGATATCGGGTCTTGATCTTCACTTTAGTAGCCTGATTTTGCAGTTGTCTCCCTGCCCATATCACCCTATCTCTAGTCCGGTTCAAGAAGAATCTCTTCGTGGACCACAATTTTATCATCATTTCGCCATTCTCGCCCACCCTCCTTGTTCCCTTTTTTATCATCCCTTCTTTTACCCGGGAATGTTGTGATGTTAGATAAGGCCCGCATCAAGGTTTTGATTGCAAGAATTACTTGAGTCAGCAGGGCAGATTTGAGGATAGTAAGATTGGTGTGTTATATTTGGTGGATTTGTATTTGATATGAGCATAGATATGATTGAGGATTATGATTTTGGCACGATCTCAAGTGTGATCCTTCGTTGAGGATTTTTTGATCTCGCACATGGGATTGAGGATGTGATTGATTCTCGGTGATTTGATGACGATTCAGTCACGACTATACAAACTCTTATTATGTTTTGCCCATCTTGATTCAGATGTTTGATGTACTATTTCTATATGCGCTTTCAAAGCGATGGTACTTGGAACCCACATAATTTCACTCTTCTTCTTGACTGGTCCATTCTCCATCTTCTGACTCTCATATCCCCATTTAGCATTCTGAGAGGATCTCCTTCTAACATTTTGATCCATCTCAGATGATTGGTTGATTTGAGGGACTACAATGTGATTGCCCTAATGATCTCTTACCCATCCCATAGCCTTATGCCCTCCAACTGGTGACTAATTGATTATTTTGACGACCTGAGACATGATGCCAGCATTTCCCTGATTTTCATTGGCATAGCTTGCATTACTCCCTGAGGACTATCTGTGGAGGAATGCAACATTTTCTTTAAGATCAGTTTCACTCACTGGTTGTGCTTCCATCTTAATGGAGCACGAAACCGAGTCATCTGATATGAGTTGTTGGTCTCACTGTCTGATTGTGTGTCACATTTGTCGAATCACGAGACATCTCATCTTACTTGTTTGGACTCCTTTAATGGTCCTCGCAAGGATGAGTCACAATCTTATAATTATTCCCTACCTATTTCACAGTACTCTCCTAGGATTATCTATGGGAGACGGTGACATCTTCGACTTCCTTTAGTCTCTTCTGATGGGTAGCTGATTTGTCGCCTAACGAGACCGCTTTTGCTAATCCGTCTGATGGATCAGACTCATTTGAGTCTGCCCTCTTTGATGACCCTTGCAAGGATGAGTTCTGTTCTAATTATTCATTTCTTAGTTTGTATCACTCCCTGAGGGTTATCTATGGGAGGATACGTCTTTTTGTAGGTACTTGGCTTCACTTCTGATGTCTCCGATCTAGTGGAGCACGAAGATAAGTCTTCTGATTTTTGCACCTGGTCTTCTCTCCGGTTGTGTATCCTAGTTGGTGGATCATGAGACCAAGTATTGTAAGTTTTTTGAGATCTTTGACCAATATGAGTCTGCTTAGCTTGATGACCCTCGCAAGGTTGAGTCGTGTCTTGTGATATTCGGTGTGTTCTTGATCTTTCAACCCTATGTTCACTGGATATCAAGCTGCTTAGAGAGTCTCATGTTCTTTACTTTTCGTATCTTCCTGAGACTATGAGTGACATGTAGGAATCTGTACTGATCCTTCTTTCCTCTATGTGTTGTGATATCAGCTTTGATCTTTCATTCCTTTCTTGTGAGTCGATGTTTCCTTCCTGCTACTGGTTCTTGTCATAGTTTTCGATCTATTTTTCCTAGGTAGTCGACACCCACCTGATTGCATATTAGGGTGTATTTCTCTTTTTGACTACGTCACTGTTCTCATAGAAAGACGATGACAAAAGTAAGGTATTTGACTATCAGATATTGTCTTACACTTCAGCATTCTTTATGCTTGTATATATGTGTTTTATGTTTTCATTCCTTCTTTCTCACGTATGTCATATGTACCCCAGATCATTCGCCATATTTATGTGTCTATACTTAGGACGTACTTTGTCCTAAGTATAGGGGGTGCACTAATGAGTGATCCGAGCGACTAAGGTAAGAACGTATCAATGGTCGTTGCGACCTCAACCTCTCAGGCCGGACTCAATCAAGAAAATCAAGACCACTAATCAAAATAAATCAATCAATCAGGCAAATAGCGGTCTCGCTAATTTATTTTACCTGGTATAGCTACCAGGGTCGAACACAAGGATCACGGAATGAGTGGGCTAAGAAGTAGTCGGGAATAAAAATAATATAAATACACTATTTTCGGTGGTTTTTATAATTTTTCAAAACTTTTTTGTAATTCTTATATAGAAAAATATAAAAGAAATCAAAAAAGGCATAAATAAATGATTTTGTAAGGCACAAAAAATGGTCAGAAAATTAAAATAAAAAAATTGGTTTTTATAAATATGCAGGTGTTTTTGGAATTTTTCTTGGATTTTTCTGATTTTTAGTTGATTTTATAAAAATAAAACAAGTGAAAAAATGCAAGCTATTGTGCAGCTAGAATCTAAAGGCTATTTAAAAATATCTAAATAGCTATAAAATTCAAGCAATAATTTTATGATAAAGTAAAAATAAAAACCTAACTATAGAAAAAGAAATTTCATTTTTTTTGAATTCTTAGGAATTTTTAATGATTTTTCTAAGTTTTTTAGTGTCGTATCCAAATTTCATTAAGTTTGGACTAGGTTTGCTATTTATTTCAACCAACCAAAGGCATACATCACATAGGGACTGAATCGCAAGGAAAATAAATTTTCATGAACTAAATGATAACACGCTTTAAAAGTATAGGGGGCCTACTGCAAATTTTCCACTAATTCGAGCACATGTCCAAAAACCACGCACAGGGGTATGGATGTAAATATGAAAAGTAAAATATCAAAATATAACATCCATTTATCTCAGGGTAAGATATGCAAATGTCACACAAAGACACATGACGATGCACGTTCACCCATACAAGAAGGACCAAAGTGCAAATAGTAAGAACACCAGGGGCCAAAGTGCAAATAGTCCACATTGTTATATTTATTTTACAGACTAAATATGAACATAAAAGGAAATACAGGGGAAGGAGGTGCAAATTACCCAGGTGGAGCATGCTGGTCACGTAGGTGACAGGTGGCTAGCTCTGGTAGGCAGAAGAAGTGCGGCTCTGGTACGACCACCTGGCGGATCCAAAGCTCTAACGAAGGGTGAACGTGGGGCGTACGGGGCTGTTAGATGTCAGATCTAACGACCTATCAGGCTTGTGAGATGAATGGCTCGGATGCGAACTGGCGGAGAGGAATGATCTGACGGCTACGGAGGATGTTGGAAGAACTCTTTGTGGGGCGAGGTTCGCTGGAGCATCGAGGAAGATCATTGGCTTCGATGAACGATCGGACGGTGGGAACACGGTCGTAGGGCTCCTCCGCGTCGGGTGGCGGGCTCGGATGACGTCGTCAACGGTTAGATCTCCTGGCGGGGCACTGGGACCTGGATGACCTTCGGTGAGACTGGATGAAGGCGAGCTGGGGGGTAATCATGCGCTCTTTGACCTGCAGATGAAGGCTTCGACTCAGAGGGACACTCCGGTCAGGGTTATTTGGCCGGAAAGAAAGTGAAGCGGCGGTGGGAGGCGGAGGGAGGTTCCGGCGATGCAGGAGATGGAACCTAGCCGAATCTTGACTAGGATAGACAAGATCGGGATGATCAGACTACGGGTGAAGGATGACGGTGAGCGGGGGATCCTATCTAAGCGGCTAAGGGTGATCGGTGGAGCTCCGACCACTGGGTCGGAGCCGGCAGAGGTCTGATGAAAGATTCGAAGATAAAGGTAACTCGGATAAACTAAAGGTGTACCTGATGGTCCAAGATTGATCCTGAGCTCCAGGGGATTCGTCGATGGGGGTCGTCGCCTCGACCACGCTGCAGCAGGTGGGGAGGCTTCGAATGCGGCGGAGGTCCGGCCACGTGCGTCAGTGCAGCCACCTATTCCGGCCACCAAAGGGTTCTTCCAAACAATGTCACCCAGGGGAAGGTCTTTAGGGTAGAAAGAGGGAGTGCAGCGTGAGCTGGCGAGCTGGAAATGGATTGAAGATTTTATATGCAATCCCAGGAGGCGAGGAAGGAACGGGCATGGGCACGTGAATTAAAGGAGATCCGACCTTCCCTAGGGATCAGCAGGGTCGTGGATCCAAGGGGAAGGATCGGGCGAATAAATCGTGGCAAAAGGTGGAGGAATCCGATCGGGAGAAATGTAAGAAATGGGGCTCAAATCGGGTTCGGGCAAAGAGGGGGTCCGGGAGGGGGAGGAGTTGACCGGGGGGTCCACCACCCCTCTGGACCAATCAGAAAAATGGGAAAAAGAAAGATTTGTAAATTAAATAAAAAATAGAAAACGTTTTATTTTTAAATATTAACAAAATGAAAAATGTTAATTTTTTTTCAAACTATTTTTTGATAAATAAATTAAGTATATAAATTATATTATTTTATTACAGGTATAAATACCTATGTATTTTATATTATTATTTTTATTTTCTTAGTTTTGTATATATACTCTAATTTTATATTTTTATTTATTTACAACATAAAATTTAGAGTATAAAATAATTTTTTATTTTATTTTTATTGATTATTTACAAGAGTGAAATAAATAGATCTAGTGTACACACACATATATATATATATTATGTACAAGATTGAGAGAGAAATTTATTTTGTTTTTTATTTTAATTTTATTTTTTCTAATTTTGTTTTATTTTTAGAAATATATACAAGATAATAGAAACACATTTTTATTTTTATTTTTGTGAAAATAAAATATGTACATGTAGAAGGAATGTTTACAAGACTGAATGACTATCTCTCTCTACTTATTTTATTTGGCAATCAGGCCCATATTAGGACCTCTCTTGGGTTTAGGTCACTAAATATTTATTCTAAATATCTCCTCCTTTTTTTATTCTTTATTCTTTTATTTTTGCACAAAAACATGCTAATTATTAATATTTACAAAAGCATCCTATTTGGTAACTCCTTGTATTAACAGTTATCTACATGATATTTTGCCAAGATTTTTAGCTAAAATAAAAGAATAAAGAGTGATGAATGAGTATTCATCACCCCCCTATACTTTACTTTTTCTAGTCCCTTAGCAACATTTATTTGAAAAATAAGTGAAAAAGAGAAAGGAAAAGAAAAAGAAGAAAAAGAAGGTGAATCAATGTTGATTATTAAACTTGTCTTTATTAAATTGAAGTATGGAGCTCAGTCAGAATCTTTGGATAATTAGTTTTGTTGGAACCTTATTTGGACTTAGTTTTAAAACTCAACAGCCTCTAAGTTCCACTAATCTATAGTCAATACTCCTCAATAATCCAGGAACAGTCTACATACACAAACTCTGATGACTAGAATCTTTCTTGTACGGTGTAAGTGATATGTAGCTCCCCACCTCAGAAATAGCAAAGTGACAACCCCCTCAACAAGGTAACTCTAATACCCTAGTCTAGCAACTCTTTCCTCGAGGAGCGGGTATTCCCTTCTAAGTTCAAGTTCAATCGGCTCAATAAGAGGAGGAAGAAGAGAAGGACCATGGTCAGTGTAGACCATGTATCCTTGGGAGCTCAACCAGCGTAGCTAAGTCTCCCTGTAACAGAGATGGGCATGGGTAACATAAGCTTTGCTTATTTGACTATATACACTCCGGTGGGTATTTCATTTTCTATCAGACCCACCACTTTTTTGGAGTTCTTTTCTTTTTGCACATTTTTTTATGTGCATATGTACAACATATCTACATGGTGCATCATATATACATAAGGAGTTTTCCTCTTGAGCCAGTAGACTATCCCTCTTTTGAAGCATTATTGCAACCCACAACTCCTGTCTTTAGACCTCATTGCTACCCAGACCAAGTTGAGACATACTTCCTTCACTAGAAGAAGAAGAGAGGTTCTGCCTAGAAGTACTACCCTCATATGCTACCCCAAGTCAAAGAAGACTGCCTCCTCACTACCTCATCCGTAGAGAGCTAGGTGTAAAGTGCTGGTCCAATTAAAGCCATTATCTGTGAGAATCCATGTGCATGTTGTTAAGTGTTCTACTTGGGCTCATCAAGATGACATATGATCATAGCCTAGTGACTCAAAGAATTAAATCACCATGGACCTGAAAAGTCTCAGTCCTAAGCCTCTAACGTTCCTCTTAGAATTAGGTGGATTAAGATCTTAACCAAGCTCATTTTTCAATTTAATTACAGGCTAGTTTAAATGTCAACTATGATTCAGAAAAAGTATACAAGTATTTACAAAGATGTAATTTGTACAAATTTTGAAAATGTGTAAAATTTTTGAAAATGTTTGAAAACATGGATGTATGCATGAATGTAGAAGTTTTGCAAGATATTTACAAAACTTTACACAAGGGTTTTTGCAAATTTTTGTTTTTCAAACATTTTACAAAAAATTTGTACTATATACATAATTTTTGTATCAAAATATTTACAAAATATTTACACACAAAAGATTTTTACAAACATTTTTACAAAAATTATTTTGTAATAGCTATGGATATGCAAAAAAGAATTTTATGTACAAGAAAAAAATATAATTTTTAAGGATTTTAGCCATTTTATTTATTAACACACTCACACAAAGTACGAGTTATGGCTAAAGTATATATGAAATATATATGACACCTCCCCTATAATTAGCTCGAACGATGTCCTCAGAGTGAATCAAGAGAGATGAAGATGACATAACTCGTGCTTAGTATAGGAGACTGAAAAGAAAACCTATACTACAAAGACGAATGAAAGAATATAAATGAGAGGATCTCGGGGTTTCCCCTATACTTAGGATTAAGTAATCCTAAGTATAGTAGGCTACACACAAAGGGAAATTCGAGTGCGAGAATGTACAGGGTCTACCTCCCCTATACTTAAGGTGAAATATCCCTAAGTATAGGCAGCAAAACATAGGTAGAAAAGAATCAAAAGGAAATCAAAAGTATTACACCCCCCTATACTTAGGGTAAAGTGCACCCTAAGTATAGCATAATCAAAGATGCAAATGGGGTGTTGGACTGAAGAACAGTGTGATATAGACATCTGGATCTATACAAGTCAGGAGAACAGTGATAATAAGGCATGAGATGCAATAGATGTGAGTCAAGAGACCACATCTCACGCAAAATGAATAGGGGTGACGTTAATGACCAGCAGCTCATGATCTAAATATGGTTTGAGCCACTGCCCGTTGACACGAAAGGTTGATTCAGATGACAACTCGGATATGTCGATGCTTTCGTTGTCGTGTACCTTTCGGACCATATAGGGTCCCTTCCATTTGATCTGCAACTTCCCTGAAACAATCGAAGCATGGCATCGAACAACCATACTCTCTGTCCAGGCTCAAACTGCTTGTGGTTGATATGACAATCATGCCACTCACTCTCTCTTTATACTGTAGGCTGTTCAAAAGGCTGCATCTCTAAGCTCCTCCATGGCTGCCAACTCTACCCTCCCTCTGGTCTCCTACAGTCACTGGATCCAAAAGTATATCTGTGACTGCCCAAAGTGACCTATGTCTCATCTCACAGGTAAATGACAGGGCCTTGCCATTAATGAGGCGAAAGGGAGATTTACCCAAAGGCATCTTGAAGGACGTCCGATATGCCCAGAAGATCGAGTCCAAAAGCTGTGACCAATCCTTTCGGTCAGGGCGGATGACCTTCTGCAAAATAGTCTTGATCTCCTTTTCGACACTTCAGCAAACCATGGTCTGAGGATGATACGGTATGGCTACTCGATGGTCAATGCTGAACTCGTTAGCAAGGGAGTTTACCTTGTCGTTGACGAAATGAGACCCCCCGTCAGATATAAAACTCTACGTACCCATACCGTGACATGATATTCTTCCTCAAAAATCGGCATACAGTCCTAGCATATGCGGTTCGGGCAGGGATGGCCTAAACCCAATGATTCACGTAATCCACAGCCAATAGAATGTACTCGAACCCTGACTCTTAGGGAATGGACCCATGAAATCGATACCCCATACGTCAAAAACCTCACAAAAGTGAATGGGCTGCATCGGCATCATATCACGATGTCCACAAGTGCCCATCCTCTGACAGTCAGTACACCTCTTCACGAACTCATCAGAGTCCTTGAAGAGGGTAGGCCACCGTAGGCCGGATTGGAGCACTTTCTGCCCCGTTCTCCTCCTAGAGTGATGTCCTCCTGCCTCAAGCTTGTGGCAGTAAGTGAGTATGCTATGGTGCTCCTCCTGAGGAATGCACCGACGCCAGACGATATCCCCTCCTTCATGATAAAGGACGGGATCCTCCCAATGGTAGAACTTGGCCTTCGCGAGGAAGGTCTCAAGTCGCAACTTGGGCCAACCTTGTGGAACTTTCTTGGCAACAAGATAGTTCACAATGTCGGCGTACCACGGAGAGAGGCGATAACAAGGATTGCCTCTTCTAGGAAGGTCTCTGAAATAGGCTCAATCTGCTCAGAATCCTCAAGATGCTCTAATCGGGAGAGATGATCTGCCACCACATTCTTAACTCCACGCTTGTCCTTAATCTCTATATCAATCTCCTGGAGTAGAAGGATCCATATGGTCAATCTGGCTTTGGCATCCTTCTTTGCCATGAGGTACTTGATGGTGGTGTGATCTGTAAAAATGGTCACCTTATATCCAACGATGTATGATCTAAACTTGTCTAGGGCAAACACTACAGCTAGCATCTCTTCTTAGTGACGGTATAGTTCCGCTGGGCATCCCATGTACGGTTAGCCTGTGTATGGCAATGGCACTCCATCCCTCCTCTGTCCCAGCATGGCCCCTAGGCAAAATCGGAGGCATCCGTCATGATCTCGAATGGGAGAGACCAATTAGGAACTGGAGAATAGGAGCCTCTACTACTAGACTCTTGAGAGTCCTAAATGAGGCTAGACACTTATCATCCACGATGAACTCGATGTCTTTCATCAGCAAATCAGTCAACGGTCGGGCAATCCTGTTGAAATCATGAATGAATCATCGGTAGAAACTGACGTGCCCCAGAAAAGACCATAACTATCGTAAGTTGGACGGTGGACTGAGTTTCCTAATGATATCCACCATGGCTGGATCAACCTCCATGCCACTGTTGGTGATGATATGGCCAAGCACCATCCCCCGAGTCACCATGAAGTGACTCTTCTCCCAAGAAAGCACAAGATGGACCTCAATGCATCGCTAAAGGACGCGGTCTAGGCTGTCAAGATAAGCATCAAACCTGTCGCCATAGACTGAAAAGTCGTCCATGAAGACCTCCAAGCACTCACCCACCATGTCCGAAAAGATGGAATAATATGCACCTTTGGAATGTTGCCGGGGCGTTACATAGACCAAAGGGCATCCGTCTGAAAGCATATGTCCCAAAGGGACAGGTGAATGTAGTTCTTGTCCTGGTCTTCAGGCGTAATGGCCACCTGATTATATCTGGAGTACCTATCCAAGATGCAGTAGTGACTCTTCCCGGCTAGCCCTCTATAATCTGCTCAATAAAGGCAGCGGGAAATGATCCTTCTTGGTGGCCTGGTTCAATCGTCTGTAGTCCACACAGACCCTCCAAGAAGTGGGTACCCAGGTAGCGATCTCCTCTCCAGACTCACTAACAACTGTGGTGATGCCCGTCTTCTTGGGCACCACATGTAACGGACTAACCCATTTGGAGTCAGAGATGGGGTAGATAAAATCGGGCACTCCACCATTTCGAGATCTCCTTCATGACAACCTCTCGAAGGTTCGGGTTCAGCCGCCACTGAAACTCACGCGACGGCTTCACGTCCTCTTCGAGATAGATATGGTTGGAGAACAGGGTCGTACTTATCCCTTGGAGATCGGCTACGCTCCATCCTATCGTTTTGCGGTTCTTTTCAAGAACCCCCTTCAGATCGCTCTCCAGTCAGATCGCTGAGATAATGACTGGGTGCATCTCATGCTCGCCCGCAAGGAACCTATACTTCAGCGATGACGGCAAGTCTTCAGCTCTGGACAACTGGGTTCTGGCTGATCTGGCCTCTGAAAAGTCTGAGTAAATGCGACCAAATCTGCATGTGGAATGAGAACTCTCACTGAAAATCTGAATCTGGTGAAGGCTGCTCTGCTGGTGTGTTTTGTGCTCTACATGGGATCAGCCTCCACCCTAGCTACCGGCTCTGGGAAAATCAGACAAGGAATTATATCATCAAACGCTGTCCAATCTATGTCTGACTCTGAGGGATCTGAATCTGAATCAAAAGAAGAGACTACCTCATTATCGAGAACACAATCTGCTGCCTCAACTGTATCATGTACCAGGAATGTGCTCTCCAACTCTCCTCTGGTGACATCTGTGCATCAACGGACTCTGAAGGTGAGAGGATGGCTAGTGAAACTGGGTCTGTCCAAACTACCTCATCGTCTGTGATCACAAAATCACAATCTAGGTGGATGTCTCGCTCTGCCTCTGTCATCTGCTTTGAATCTGTAGCGGGTCCGAGCAAGCTGAATCTCTGGCTCTAGTCTCCTTTATCGTCTCTATTTGTATACTCTCGCCCTCGACGTGAAAGTATACCTTCTGCTATCTTGATCGAACACTGCCTTAGCTGTGGCCAAGAACGGGCATCCTAAAATGATGGGGGTATCAGTCACGAACTCAGGGATTCCCATGTCCAACACATCAAAGTCCACAGGGAATTTTCAGGCCCTGAATCGTGGCGATAACATCCTTCAGCAACCTCTTCAGCCTCTTGACAGATCAATCAGCAAACTGAAGGACCGTCCAGCTCTATCGGAGAGGGCCAAACTCGAATCAGTCGAGTAAGGCTACCGTAAGTAGGTTGATGGAAGAACCGCTATCTAATAGAGTCTGATCGAACCTCTGCTCATGAATGTGGCATCTGACATAGGGAGCTCCTGCATCTGGCCTATTTGATGGCAGACAGTTCTGGATGGCGAAGCAAGTGGTGCGAGTGAGCACATGGATCTCTGACTGGTGGTTCCTCCTCTTCCTGCGAATGGTAGTCACGTATCTGAGGTTCCTCTAGAAGAGGGGGATGTGCTCCAAGGCCTCCTGTAGAGTCAACTGTATGTGAAATCTGTCCATCATCTGCTGGTTGAACACTAGCTGGTGTGATTTTTTTAGATTTTCTTTTTTAGGCCTCGTAGCCAAGTGGAGTGCTTGGGGGAAGGGGATGGCTGGGTCCTTCTAAGATGAAGGGATAGGATAGGTTCTATGTTGTTGTGGAAAAGTAGAATCCATACATAAATCATCAATCAACACATATGGACTCGCAAATGATAAACCCTTTCCTTTATTCACATAATCATCCTGAGATACATCAATAACATGCAATGCAACAAGAGAAGAACTGGTGTCCTTAGTACCACCCACGACATCTGGACTCACGGCATCAGTACCGCGCTCTGGCTTAGCAACTCTGGTGGCATCAGTACCACCTCCTCCATCTGGTGAAGTGATGGCCTCGGTACTGTCATCTGGACCAACATCCTTGGTGGCGTCAGCACCACTGTCATCATCATGATCTCGAGCGGCATAAACATCATTCTCCTCCTTGTCTGGCGCTCCTGAAGCTGCATGTGGTCGTCGCTCATATGAGGCGCTGCCTGCTGGCATCCTACTGCTCCTAAGGGTAACAAAGTCAGCATCAAACATGTATGCAATAATATCACCAAGGGAATCACTAGGAGTGGTAACCTATATAAACTCTACTTGCTCAGGCTTCCTCTTAAGGTTGTTCGGATTAGGCTCGATCTGGGCAGGAATGTTGGCCTTCCCCTTCACAATCCCTTTCATCTTCTATCGAAACTCATCCATCTCCCATCGAAAAGTGGCATGCTGCTCGGAGATGAGGTGGGCTTGGTCGTCTAAGGCGGGGTTCTCATAGGCGGGCCCATAAGAACCTTACAGATGGCCTCTGTGGTAATGAGGCTGCTTTTGCTGGTGAGAGAGATAAGGGGGTTGAGATTGATATTGCTAAAGCTGTTGTGGCTGCCTCCAAGACTGTCCCTGCTGGTAAGGATGAGGACCATGCTGCTGACAAGACTGGGGATGTGGCTGCTGGTGTGGGAATTGGGGCTGTTGGTGCTGGTCTCGCTGCTGGCCGTACTGACAACCCTGAACTGGAGGCTACTGCTGGGAACTGGTACCTCCGATCGACCAACGGAATCCGGGATGATCTCGTCGTATCCCAGGCTGAGGTCGGTCATTCCATATTATGTTTACTTCCATCAACGTCTCCTGCTCGTAGGTGGGTGAGGGGAGTACTGCCAGGGGCTAGTCTGACTGATACACCACCATCTGGCTGTCCTAAGATGGTGGCGGCTGAACATACTGCTGTTGCGGCTGCTGATACGGCTCCGCATGAATATGGTGGACTTGTCGATACTGGGCGGAAGGCCGGGTCGAGCTGCTGCTGCTGCCGGTGTCTGCCCGTGACCTGAGACGGGGATGAGAAGCAGTCTGTGCCTCTTGGAGCCACATGATCTGGCTCTTCAGGTTACTCAGCGTCTGTGCCATCTGATCTATCTGTGACATGCCATGGCACTGCTTCTTCTCAATCAACTCGATACGATCCAGCTTCTTGCTGATGATACCCATGTCAGTGGCTGTCGACTTTTCTTGTGCTGCTGCCGCTAAAGAAGTAGAAGGATCGGTATCGACCCGTGCTATCCTCTGATAGGACACGACCTGTGGTTGGGGCTTCCCCTGAGTGTATAACCGGGTCTGGGGCATCACTGTATAGTTCTCAGCCCTCTCCTCATAGATGGCCCTGACCTGATCCTCATCCATGGTGAAGTACGAGCCCCCACAGGATGCATTCACTAACCCCTGCAGCTCTAGTGTAAGCCCGCAGAAAAAGCTCTGAACAAGGTTGGGCTTTGATATGATGTCGTGATGGAGGCACCGGTCTGTGAGCTCCCTGAAGCAATCCCATGCCTCGTGAAACTGCTCATTAGGGAGCATGGAGAAATTGCTGATCATGGCCCTGGCTGCATTAGTCCGGCCGAGTGGATAGTACTTGTTGAGATACTCGTTCCGGAGTTGTTCCCATGTAGCCACGAATCTCTCTAGGTTCTTCAGCCAGCTGGCTTCTTTGTCGACGAGGGAGAAGGGAAATGCCATCATCCTGATGGTGTCCTCATCCATGAAACGATCATGGACAGTACTGCAGATCATACTGAACTCCTAGAGATGAATGTGCGGCTCCTCAGTGGCAAGTCTGTGGAAGCGAGGAAGGAGCTGAATAGTGCTGATGTGGGAACTTGAAGTCTCCCGCAATAGCCGGTAGAACAATCTATCTGTGGGTCAGAGTTGCACCCAGGTTGTGCAACTCTCTCATCGGTCTCACTGCTGCTGGTTGAGCTGGATGCTCCTCAGGATGTCGGTCATCTGGTCCATCTCCTCCTTCGAGTCTGCACTGCTCCCTATCTGCTAGCATCTGCTCCATCTCCCAGTGCATGTCAACCATGAAAGCCCCTTGATTGCGGATCTGTCGATGCATCGTCTCAAGGGAGGCTAACAGGGTGTTGTTGATCGCACCTGGTCCAACACGTAAGTCTGCTCTGCTTGGGGACCATCGGTGTGCTCCTCGCTGCTGGACATGGTCTCTACAAAGCAAAAGACCCAAACTCAGGTGCCACTAAATCAACTGGCTGTTGTTGTCTCTGATCGGGCACTGGCACCTCTAGACTAGTAAAAGGGTGGTCGAGGGGGAACAGGGCGGAATCAAACTCGGGTTCGGAGAGCAGGTCTCGGCTCTCGCGCACCAACCTGGATGAGCGGGCCGGAGTGCTCGAAAGTGGTGCAGCTAGAGGCAGCCTAAGGGACATCCGACCCATCATCTCGATCTAGCGAGTAAGGCCAATGAGATCTGAATAGCAAACAAGATGGTCAAACAAAACCCCTGGATTCACCTACGCACGCAGAGCTGATGACCGTGAAGGTTCAGTCTTTTATCTTGTCATTTTTATTAGTTGATCAAACAGTCTATCAGAGCGATTAAGCGAGCTATTGGGAATCCAACGCCCCTAGGAGACTGTCCCGATCCCAAGCTAGGTCTTTCCTAGCCAGTACAAGTCGTGGACCATTTACCGGCTACCAATCGGCTCACTCTGTTAAGGATATGCGGCCCGCTTTATCGGAGACCAAAGCGATCCTACACTGGAGAACGACTAGCTCAAAATTAGTAGTCTGAAGAAGAGTCAGATGTGGATCTAGCCTAGGGTGCGGGTCACTCTCTCGCTCATCCAAACCATACAATGAGGGGATTGTTCTCCCAATATAAAAAAAATTTTTGGTGAAGTGTATTTTAAGGTCAAGTTTGCTTAAACAGTCCCAATTTTATGATTTTGATTTTTTTAGGTATTTTTCAAAAACAAACAATGCCTAATGAATTTTTTGGTTCTCTTGATTTTTATTAAATCCAAAAATAGGGGGCGAAGATGAAAAAGCCGATGCGCGACTAAACACGATGATGCATGCTGAGTAAGAAATGCGTACCTGCAGCCAGCACTCTACATGCAAAATGATCAGCACATAATTGAAAGATAGAAATAAAAGTAATCTAAATGATGCATCGAGGAAATCAACCTTAAGCAGAAATTTCTACATGTGAAGCACAATAGCTAACCGGTCAACGGGAGGGGTTGGGGTCTGGTCTCTGATGAGCGACCCGAGTGACTATGGTAAGAAGGTATCAATGGTCGTTGCAACCTCAACCTCTCGGGTCGGTCTCTGTTTCCGATCGGTGTCTGCCACAACGGATCCTGCCAACGTTGTATACGGCCTCTAGCGGCACGTGACCCCTCGAGTGACCAGGTTAGCTTTTTATTAGTGAATTAATCAAGGTCTAATTATTCAGTCTATAGGAACAGGTAAAGTAAATAAGGTTGGGCCCTAAATAATTACGTCACAAAGCAATATAAATTCCTAAGCTAAGGCTAAATCATCGATAATCAAATAAAAAGAAAAAGGTGATAATAACGAAAACCAATGAAAACTGCGGTGAGGTCCCCCGAGCACACCGGTGCTCGGCGAAACAGACCCCGACAATCACCAAGGTCAAAGAGAGTCTCTGAGTGTCCCTATATTATTACAATAATAAAGTCGGCATAAATAATATCTAGGCTAAGCTAAACTAAATCTCCCAAACACTCTGCTTTCTTCTCTCATGCTCTCCTGTAGCTCTATACAGAAAAGAGCCGCCTCTGAATCCTGCGGGAGCGTCGGCTTCTCGAAGAAAGCCGCCCTCGATCGTCGGGCCTTCACAAGAAAGTCAAACAGAAAATTGTCAGTCCGTAGATTATTATAATAAAATAAAATGACAAATAAATGTAAAAACAAAAATAAAAAAACAAATAAAATAAAAAGAAACAAAAACAAACAAAAACAAAAACAAAAACAAATAAAAGAAAATAAAAGAAAAAGAAAAGATGAAAAAGCCGTGAAATGAAAACCGACTACTAAGCTGTGCTCCCCAGCAACGGCACCATTCTGATGAGAGACTCGAGCGATTAAGGTAAGAAGGTATCAATGGTCGTTGCGACCTCAACTTCTCGGGCCAGACGCGATCAAGAAAATCAAGACCACCAATCAAAATAAATCAAGCAATCAGGCAAATAACGGTCTCGCTATTTTATTTTACCTAGTATAGCTACCAGGGTCGAACACAGGGAGCACAGAATGCGTGGGCTATGAAGTAGTTGGGAATAAAAAATAAAATAAATACACTATTTTTGGTGGTTTTTATAATTTTTTAAATTTTTTTTGTAATTCTTATATTAAGAAAAATATAAAAGAAATCAAAAAGGACACAAACAAATGATTATTTATGGCACCATAAATGGTCAGAAAATTAAAATAAAAATATTTTTGGTTTTTATAAATATGCAAGTGTTTTTGTTATTTTTCTTGGATTTTTTTTATTTTTTAGTTGATTTTATAAAAAATGAAACAAGTACAAAAATGCAAGCTACTATGCAACCAGAATCTAAAGGTTATTTAAAAATATCTAAATAGCCTAAAAACTTCAAGCAACAATTTTTTTGTTAAAGTAAAAATAAAAATCTAACTACAGAATAAGAAATTATATTTTTTTGAATTTTAGGAATTTTTAATGATTTTTCTAAGTTTTTTAGTGTTTTTCATTTAGGGTTTTTATAAATAAAAAAGCAACGAAACTTGGATAGAAGTAAAAACACACAAAAATAAACAAACAACAATTTTTTTGGAATTTTTAGAGGCTGTTTCTTTCTTTATTCTGTTTCATCACTCTTGTTGTTGCCTATACTTGGGCCTCTTTTAGCCTACGTATAGGGGGAGTGATGTGTACACTCTCCCCATGATTTTATCATCTTATCCATTCTTTTATTGACTCCATCCACGTTTTCCTCTATTATTGATATTTTTGTCTATACTTAGGGATATCTTACCCTAAGTATAGAGGGATTTAGACCGAGCTGTAATTTGTTTATTCCCACCGTCGATGCTCCATGCATGTAGATACAGCTTGCTATACTTAGGATTATTTCATCCTAGGTATAGGGGTAAGGTCGACTTCTCATTCATTTATTTCTTCATTCTTTCATTCCTTATTCGATCGTTGTAGTATAGGCTTTTTTATACTCAATACGAGTTATGTGTTCTATTTTTCTTTTCGATCTACGGGGACATAGCTCTAGGTAAGTATTGGGGGGTGGTATATACTTTGCATATACTTTAGCCGTAACTCGTACTTTTGTATTTTTGAATAATATGGCTAAAATACTATATATATATTGATACAATTCATTAAATCAATCAATAAAAAGATGCATATTATTCCTCAAATTCTTTTTGTATATACTGATTAATAAATTAGGTAAAAGTGTTTTTGCAAAATATTTGAAAAATTGTTTGGAAATCTATTAGAAAAATCTTTTGAAAAGTGTTTGAAAAAGAAATTATAAAATGTTTTCAATTTTGCAAAATTATTTTGTTTATAAAATTTCTTTTCTTAGTGTGAACTAAAATGTTTTGAAAACTTATTTGCAAATGGTTTTGAAAATGGTTGAAAAAATATTTGAAAATTCTATGTATACTATTTAAAAAACCTTTGCAAAATAATTTTCAAATGTATGCAAAAATTATTTTGGATTATAGTTTTCACAATTATTTGTAAAATTATTTTCAAATAAGTTTGAGGAAAATATACATCCTCCAATATAAATAAACATTTTTTACTAACTTTATGTATATATATAAGAACATATCCCTTATGTAAATCCTAAAAAAGCCTAATTCTTGTAAATATTTGATGCACTCCCGTGTAAATTTTTATACCTATCTTTTATTCCAAAAGATTTTATTTTGAAAAATCACAAAAACATTTGCAAAACTTTTTAAAAAAAAACTAAATAAAAATAGCAAGATCATTTCAAAAACCCATAAAAAGTTCAAAATTTGAAAATTTTGCATCACAAAAATATTTTCTTCATTGTGTATAGTATTTGCATTTTTTTGGATTGAGTTTGATAATTGAACAACTCTAAATAAAATCCAAAGGTTGGAGCATGGTTGGACCTCAAAATATACTTAATCACATGAACTTATAGGAACTGCAATTGAGGTACTTTAGGTCTAGTTTACTTAATTATTTGAGATCACGAGACTTGGTTCAGTGTCATCTTGACTGCCTAAGTAGAGTATTTCAAAGCACATGCACGACTCTTGTTGATAATGACATAGCTTGTACGCATGCACTTTTCACTTTGGTCACCTCAGTTGAAGTGGTAGAGAGTTGGATTTGCCGACATGAGACACAAGCCAATGGAACCATCGGAAGTTGTATTTTTATGGCCATTGTACCCCAACCCAATCCAATGGTGAGGAAGTCTAAAGACAGGAGTTGTGGGGTTGGAATAATGCTTCAAAAGAGGGATAGTCTACTGGCTCAAGAAGAAAAAGTCCTTTGTAAATGTTGTTGTATATAGTATTCAAAAAAATCAAAAACTCCAAAAAAGTGGACAGGCCTGATTGAAAATAAAATACATGCCGGAGTGTACATATTTGTATAGTAAATAAGCAACATTGAGCTTCAAAGTCATACATTTGTCAGCCTGCAACCGGATGACTTGGATACACTAGTCAACCATCTTAGGATAGGTAGATTTAGCGGCTATCATCCATTCTTCTCTCCACCTCATCTTCTTGAGCTGTTATACTTGAACTTACAAGGGAATACCTCGCTTCTTGAGGAAAAAGTTGTTGGATTGGGGAGTTAGGGTCACCATGTCAGAGAAGACTAACTTTTACCTCTTCAATCGAGTAGATCTACATATCACACACTGTCCAAGATAGATTCATAGTCATAACGGTTTGCGTATGAGTTGAAGTATTCTGACCTGGATTTGAGACATGAGTAGGGTTTTGAGACTCTCAAGGGTTGTTGTGTTTCAAATTTGTTTCCCAATAAGGTTCTGACCACACCTAAAATCCAAAGGTCCGACTTAAGCTCCAAACTTTGATGTTACGAAAACATGTTTGAAAATTAAAATCAATCCACCTTCTTTCTTTTCTTTTCTTTATTTCCATTTTTCTGCTCTTATTGCATAAGTATTTGCTAGGGACCAGCAAAGGCAAGTATAGGGGGTGATGAATCTCCATTTCATTACCTTTGTTCTATCATTTTAGCCTTAAAAACCCTAGCTAATGTATGCATATAACATTATTGTGTACAAATTAGCAATCATTATTTGTTCCATTTTTTGTGTATAAAATACAGTTTTTAATGCCAAAATTATAGAATAAAGGAAAGAAAAGAAAAAGAATAAAAGAACAAAGGTATTTTATGACCCTAAACCCCGAGACTAGGTCAAGAATTGATTTTAATCGACAAGGAATAAAGTACAGGGAGATAAGGGCCAATAATACAATAAACTTTTCATTTATTAATTCATCACTAACCCACTTTAGGGACCTATTTTATTTTCTATTATTTGTACTTCAAGTAAATGAACTTCGTATATGAAAGTTGTAGATTATATAATATATATATATATATATAATTACAAAATTGAGTTTGCACAAAAATAACCTACAATGTAAATTTTATGCTCATAATAAAAAGCCAAAACCCAAACTTCCCAGACCCATATCCCCTAAATAAAAACTCAAAATGTATTAAAATCATTTAACTGTATATAACTTTTAATAAGTTAGTTAAGGAAGGTGATTTCATTTAATTTGGATTTAAGGTGTGAAAGCTAGGTTTTGGACCCTCCCCCTATTATACAATATACCTGAATAAAATATTCATTTTATTTATTCTTTATATTTTATAATTTTGTAAATATTATTTATAGTATATTTACATATTTATATAGAAAACATAAAGATAAAATAGTCTATAGAAATATATAGATGAAATACTTATACTTAAACCTACAGAATATATACCTATATTTATTTAAGCGTGCATATTATCTCATAAAAATATAACAAAAATATGTTATAAATATATAAATTGATAAAATAAAACTATAAAATCAAAATACAAAATAAAAATAAAATATACAAAACATAGGTCAATATACCTATAAATACACTTGTAAAAAGTAACTTATAATAAATTAACTCATAAAAATAAATAAAAATCATATTTAAATACTAAAAAATAACAGTTTTTTTTATTTTATAATCAGTGGTCAACTACCTCCCCAGGTCGTCTAACTTGACAGAAGTGTTGAGTCACACATTTTCGTCCATTTTTCCCACTCAATCCATTGATCATTTTCGTTGATTCTTCACGCAAAGATCAACATCCATCATTGATCAAATTCACCCAAAACCTGGATCCTCTATACATAGACTTGTTTATTCTCAAATTGCTGAATAATAAGGGTGCTCGACCATGTTTATAAATAAAACCTTCCATCTCCTTCGCCAAATTTGGTCATTTTCCGAGCCCTTAAGCACTTCATCTTCGGTCAAGAGAGTCACCAGATGACAGCAGGCAAACCCCTGAAGCTTTGGAGTAGCTGAAGGAGGAGGGAGGTACACCTACTCCGGTGCTCCAGTGACTGTCCTACTCCTTGTGTTACAACCCAATATGAAAAAAAGGATAACATTTAATTGTGGGGAATTGAAAGGCATCATCCCGGTAATTTTCGCACATAATTGAAAAGGAGGAGAGGGGACTTGACGCCCCATTTCTAGGGGCTTCATATTTACTCGCACCTTGTATAGTCCACTTGTAGTGAGGAAAAAAAGGGGGGAAAGAGGAGAAGAGAGGAGAAGAAGAGGAGAAGAGAAGAAGGAAAGGAAGAGAATAAGATAAGGTAAGGATCTAGACTTTATCCCTTTGCATTTTTTTTGAGTAATGTGTCTAGATGGTCTTGTTGTCTTGGGTTGTTGGGGGTATTAAGTTTTTTGTACAGTTTTAGGGTTGCGATAAAATGCGGGATATAAATTTCGGATTTTTGTAGTTTGATGTTGTGAGATGCGAGTATAATCTTGTTAAAATTAAAGATATGTGAAGGGAAGGTGAAACTTGAATCAAAATCTGTAGTGAAAAATAAAATGGTAGTGCAAGAACATGGGGTTTTATCCTTGTATGCAACAAATCTATGTAGGGGTTTGAATTATTAAGGTAAAGTTTGGATGATGGTGGGGTTTGATGTGTAAGGGATATTTGATTATTGGGATAATATGATAAATGATGTTAGAATTTGATTTAGTTTTCCATGTGATAGTTATGAAGATTATTTATTTTGTACAAAAGAAATGTGGAAAGTATGCTGAATTTGAGTTACATGCATGTTTTTCTTAATTTTAGTAGGTGAATGATGGTGGAATAATATCTATCCTTGTTGACTATATGATGATCATAAAGTTTTGTTAATGTTATTGACAGTAATAGTTTAAACAGTGGATAATGGCCCATTTGGATATGAGAATTGGAGATGTAAGGGAATGTATTATGATGAAAAGGTACCACATGGAAGAGATAATTATGTGGATGTGTGTGTGAATATGTGAGTTCTTTCAGAATTAGGAGTTCGATGGTTTGAGAAAAAAATAATGAGATGAATAGTGTTATGAGAATTGTAGAAAGTATCATTGGATAATACTTATGGAAAGGAATGTAGAACATGTTAATTAGGATGAGTGATGTTATTAGTACTTATTGAAAAGTTTACTAGAAGAAGAGATGGAAATTTATGTTGATTACGGGGGACATAGGTGTAAAGATGTAAATAATGATGAAAAACTAGATTTAGTTTTGGTGTGTCTTTTAAGAAACCATCTTGAATTTGGAGATTTTTCAGTGTAAAACATACATATTTTAAGTATATGGAAGAATACATGTGTTAAGAAAAGAAGAAGTTAGAGGAGGACTCTCAATAGTATGACATTGAAATCTTGGAAAAATGAGAGGATTGTTAGGAGGTTATTATATAATATATATTGTATTATCATTGTTAAAATAAAGATGATAAAAGATGATCAGGCGAGATAAGGGATTAAGATCCATCATATAGTTTTTTATATTTAACTTCACGTTCTCCAATAGGTTGGTCTATCATAATGTAATTATAATTAATACTTGCAACGAAGTCAAACTCAATCAGTTCGAGAGATTGAAGAACACTAATCATACTCGTGGTGAGGATTTCCTCGATTAAATAATATATTTTTACCACTCCTCTTGTTAAGTTGATTGTCTATTAGGTTATTGTATTTTAATCTAAATGTTAAATTAGTATTAGGATATATGGGGAAAATCCATGAGAATCATCTATATGGAAGATGTAGAAGATTTGAGGATAGAGCCTTGGGATGCTAAAATCCGAAAAACATGTGGTGAAATGAAATAAGAGTGAAACAAGAGAAACTTGGAACTTCGCTCCCTACTGGCCAGGGTAGGTCCTTCAGATCGAAACTCGTGGTATAGCACAGAAGTGGTGACCCACTTGATATAAATTCGTGATATGTCACAAAAAAATTATAGGCCTGGAAAACAATTGAGAAGGAGTGACTCTGGGCATAGTCAATCGAGAAGTGATGACTTATCACTCTATCCAAGTAATGGGCATGTGCTATCACTCGAGGGTTAACAATTCAAGGGACCACTAGTAGGTTAGTGTAACTGCAGCTACAGGTTATTTTAACCACTAGGGAATTCCTGAGATGAGTTACACAAATTTTACAATAACAACATAATTAATATTATGAAGATTGGTAATGAAAGAAAAGTGAATGTGAATTGATTAAATGTTGAAGAAGCAAAAAAGAAAAGAAAAGAATAAAGAGAGAACCTCCACCAAACGGTAGAATGTAAAACCGCTACTTTTCATCCTATTATATCTGTTATATGTCCTCGTTGAGCATTTGCTCACCTCCTTAGTTGACAACCCAACTTAGGTAATGGCCAAAACCCGCATCACGACATGGAAGCCTACCCGATTGCCTCGACGCCAGCTCCACCCACGTTCAGCTGGCACACTCAACTCTCCCACCAACTGTTATGTTTGTGGCCCCATGAGAAGACAGTGAACCAAGCATTACTTCCCCATACCACATCCAGGGGGAGAAGAAAGGATACTCGTTATGCTTTGGGAGACCATAACAGTGATGAAAAACCTCACTTCGAGGATGGAAATGATGATTCTCTATCGTCGTCAGCACCCGCCACCCAATGATGATTAATGGAGAGATGCTGACCTCAGGAAGAGTTTCTTTTTGTTGGCTTTTTGTGATTGTAGTTGAGCTGTAAATTTTTTGTAACCCCTTATCATTATGAATAGTTTTTTTAATTATAACCTCCTTAGCTTAGAGGTGGGGATAGTGGAAAACTTGCAAACTTTCCTTTTTGTACAACCTTCGTATGAACAACTAGTACGTAAAGTTTATGGAAATTCATGATGATAGTTTTCTGTAGTATATATCTATTTATATATTTTTCTCTGTGTCTCTGTGGTTTTTTGATGTTTGGGAATCAGATTTTCATCTCTATTGTGTTTCTTTCCTTGAAAAATTGTTGGGTAGTAGGTTGTAAGCATCATTTTTCGATCAAACCTTGCTGTATCAGGCATAGGGGCTCGGGGCATGATAGAAGTTGTATCAGAGCTCCGGTTGCCCTAAATTACCTGGGAATTAGAATGGAGATCTTTTACTCTCTGAAGTAGGGTTATTTCTCATCACATCGGAAAAATTATTTAGATTATCCTCTAATCAAGTAATTGAATTTTCAGAAAATGCCGGCGAGAAGGAGATTGCAAAATGCAAATTCTGCCAGTAGTCGTCCTGAAAGGGGAACCCAAATGCAACAATATATGGAAATGATAATGAACAAACTTGACTACTTGGAGTCCAGACTTCCACGTGTTACACATGATAGACACGAGGAAGAAGCAGAAGTTGAGCAAGAAGCAGAAGAGTCCAGCCAGGGTCGACCTGAAATACCTAGAAGACAGGAGCAAAATTTGCAAGATATTTTAAATGATGCTGAAGAGAGAGCTGGCGAATGTTATGACGAGGAAGAAATGTCCGATTCACAAATAGTTTCATATAAAGATGATGAAGAGGACGATGAAAAAGAAGGATTTCACTGGGGATGGTGATCTTACATTGGCCAAGAACTGGATCCAGAAGATGACAAAGTTGTTCAGATTCATGAATTTGGCCAAACACTCTGATGAATCTCATATTCATCATGCTAAGAACTCCTTATTAAAATCCCTGCTTAAACAAGCCAATAAAAATATCCTCTAATTATTTGATTTTATCATGTACCATATTGTGTATAATTAGCCTTCAATTATTTGTATTTAATTGCCCTTATTTTTTCTGTAATTATTTTATCATTCAAAAATCCCTAAATATTAGGTAGATAAGTTGTCCATAATTCACTGCCTTTAAAACCACTAAAAAATACAAAAACAATCAAAACCACAAAACCAGTGTTTTTATCCCCTTAAAAATACCCCCAAAAATAGCTTTTGTACAGATGACCTCTTTTGGCTTTTACCCAACATGAAAGTTGTAGATCTCGTCGAGACGAACAACTTTCATGTTTTGACTTTTCCAAATTCGGCCTCTAGCTATTTCTTTTATATTTTTCTTTGTATTTTTTGTTTGCATTAATCTGATTGGGCCACGTGGCGCCCTCTGGGTCGTCCACGTGGCCCGCTTCTCCTCGCGCCATCCGGCACCCATCTGGGCCGCTGGATCATCTCAGCTCACCCTCATCAGCACCGTTCATCACCCACTTTTCTTTGACCGTCAGATCAAGCCATCAGATTTAATCTCGACCTCTCCTTAGCGCCCCTACAATAACCGTTCGATCCGCTTCTATCCCACGCCCATCCTTGCGCCACGTCGCCTTCTGTCCACTACCGTTGGATCTCACCCATCTCCTCATCTGGACCGCTCATCACCTCCTCAACGCAAACCGTGTGATCAGATCTTTTGGATCTGATCACAGCCATCCGTTCGCGCCTCAATCCCAGCCGTTGGATCGCAAGAGATCCAACGGCTGCCACCCATCGTCAACCTCCAGCCCCGGCCGTTACTCCTTGCAACGCCCCCGGCCCCTTCCCATTTTTAGCCACCGTCCCAGCCACCCAACCCCTCTCGTAACGCCTCCCTCTCAAAGCCCAATCTTCCGCCACCCTCGCGAACCCCATCAAACGCCATCTCCATTACTCCTCTTCTTCATTACAATCCGTTGAAACCCTCGTCGTCACCACCGTAACCGCCGGGTACCTCCTCCTATTTAAGCTCCTCCCCCGCCACCAGGATGGTGGTCCACCATCTTGGATCTTCCTCTAGCCTCCTCCGCCCCTCCGGTGACAGCGGAGGGGCGGAACGTCGAGGTGACGACGAGGTTGTTTCGGTGTTGACCCTCGGCGCTCCGCCGCCGAGTAGCGGTGGCTCCGGCCACCTCCGAGCTCCCTGCCAAGGCCGTGCAGGTTGGGCGACGACCCCCTGAGCTCTGATGAGCTCATTCCAAGCCATTTCTCCCGCCAACTCCTCGCTCCGGCGAGGAGATTTTCATCTTATTTCTCCTTATTTTCTCCGGTTAATTACGCCACCTTCAACCACTTTCATCCTCGTTTGACCATCGCCAAAGCTTCGCCCAACCACCATCACCTTCGCCGACCCCCTTCTTCTTCTCCAGAACCCCCTCCGCTCCAAACCCCTTCTCCTCCGCTTCGCCGGAGAAGAAGCATCAGACCACCGCCTCTCGAGCGCCTCCACGGTCTCCACTCACCCCCACCCACTCACGCACCTTTTGCTCTGTGCTTCGGCTATACTAATAATAACAGGAACCTTCAATGGCCGGACCTCATATCGGAGCTTCTTCCAGCTCCCCTCCGCGGACGACCATGCTTCGCCGAGCAGCTCCAGACGCCTTGGAGCTCAGCACCTGCTCCGGGACCACCGCCAGACCTCCTGCTACCTTCGCCGACCCTCAGACCTGTCTTTGGAGCTCGGCGGAGCTCTTCACATGTCGCCGGAGCCCCAGCTCCTTCAGTGGATCGCGGCGGATGGATGAAGCACAGATGCCGTCCGATCTTCACGATCGGGCGGGTACGATGAAGCCACGTGGACGGACCCGAGCCTCGTCTCCGAACTATAGGCTCGGGTCATACGAGCCTAACGCCGAACCGCCAGAAGATTCCACGTGGACCCGAGCCTCAGCCAGCCTCCCAAGCCTGGGCCCTCACGTGCACCGCACGTGAGGCCTGGGTAATTTGCTATAAAGACCCCGGAGTTTATGGGAATTGCAGAATGGTCCTCCAGGCGCTGCCTCACGTGCGCGCCTGGGGTTATTTATAGGGAGGCCTCAAAGTTTTCCAAAATCACAAAAAGGCCCCCGCGCATAAGGGAAAATATCATCCAGGCCCAGGCGGTTTTTACTATTTGTATTTAGGTCCCTCCAGGGACCTAAATGCAATATTTATCCCTTTATTTCCTCGCATTTTTATTACAATTATGCCCTTGCACTATTTTTAGCATAACTTGAGCATCGTAGGTCCAAATTGCATGATTTTAGTGTCGTTTTGATCCTTGTTTTGTCCTCTACACTCTAGCATACTTATTTGTCTCAATTGACACTGTTTTAAATTAAGTGATTTTTTATGTCAAAAATGGGACCATGCTCTATCTGTCTTGCTGGATTTGATGACCGATTTTTAATGATGTGTTCAATTAGACTCTAACTTCATTCTACATTGCATTGCTCACATTTTAGGGTATAATTGTAGCATTTTATTCTTCATGCATATTCCTTTGCATTATTTGCCCATGCATCATTTTAAATTGCATAAAAACAAAATAAAAAATGCATGCATCATGGCATCGCCTTGTAAATATCATAGTGCATCATAAATTGCACATGGACCTGAAAATGAGATTAATTGACAGTGAACTTCATGAATCAAAATTGAAAAGCCATAATTAAGCAGTTGTGTCCCTGTGTTCGACCTTGGTAGACTTGCCAAGCATAAATATTCCACAGCATTCAAAGACTGCGGTTTTTGCTGAACAAAATTCGCCTCCTATACTACGACTAAAGATATATTTATTATCGAGGCGAATTTTACGTTCATCAAATGGCGCCGTTGCCGGGGATGCGACTTTGCTTAATTTTTGAATTTTGATTTTGTTTATTAATTCAATAATTTATAGGTCCTCATTACATGCATCATCTAGGTGCATATTATTCTGCGGATTTAATTTCTCTGGTTTTCTAACGTTTATCTTTTGTGGCAGGGCCCATGGAAAATCGGGGACGCCTGATCATCATGGAGGCGCGAAGTCGGGAGCTTCCGCTGAAGAGGCCACAAGGGAAACCGTGAAGAAATTCTAGGACTTTTTAGCAGTCAACTTGCATTGCATATTGTAAAAAAAAAATTTGCATCTGCATATTTATTTCCAGTATTGCATATTGTACAAAAAAAAAAATTCCCCCCCCTCACACACACACTTACACCACACACATTCACCCTCACCCGCCCCCTGAATATCTCTCTCTCTTTCTCTCTCTCTCTCTCTCTCTTTCTCTCTGTGTATATCTACTCTTCACGAACCCCCTCCCCCTCTCCCTTGTATCATAGAACCCCCCCCCCCCTAACCAGAACCTTACTAGGCTGTTTGTAGCCTAAGTATAGGGGGGACCTGCCTGCTCTTCTTCCCTCGTCCCGTCTTCTTGTACTTAGGCCAATTTTGGCCTAAGTATAGGGGACCCTCCTCCTCAGTTCCGCTATATCGCCCTGTACTTGAACCGAGCCTTGGCTTCATGGCACTTGTGCTATGAGGACATAGCAAATTTTAAGTATAGGGGGGTATACCGTATATTATTGTATAGTACCTTAGCCTTAGCTCGTGTTTTTAAAAAATTTTTAAATTTTATTTTTCTGGCTGGGTTTTGGTAAACTAGTGGACTGAGTAAAAACCTGTAAAATTTCAAATTTGAGGGATTAATTTTTGTAAATATTCCTGTATTAAAAAAAATTGAAAATTTTTCTTGGAGGTTGACTCTGACTACTAGGTTTAGTAGACATTTTCAGTGAGGGAACCTCGGTCTCCCTTAGCAGAGTGGGTGGTTTAGAGGACATCGCATACGGCCCCGTCCTCAAGTAACACGACCTCGGCCCGTACTTACACCCATACTGGCTGAAAGTGTATACTTTTATTTGAGCCTGGGCCAGTCATTGTCTCTCCGAGGAATAAAAAAAAGTATAAAATTAAAACCCATAAAAATTTGCAAAAGATAAAAATCACACAAAAATTCACTAACCCGTGGAGTTGGTGTATTCCTGACACAATCACACTCACGCAAGGCTTGAGGATTTTTGAGGACACAGGATCTCTGGGATCTTGAGAGTCTGAGTTAACATGCCTTAGTCATTAGAGTTTTCATGACTTAAATATCCACACTCCTCTGGTTTGAAAGATTTGAGTGCTATATTGCACTCTTTATCTCTACTTTCAAGAAAATATGATCAGCACAGTCACTTCCACAACTGCATGATTGATGAGCTGAGATGAGATATCACTTGAGGAACTAGAATCAAAGATTTAAATTTAGACCCGATCTTATGATATTCGAGGATGGGATAAAGTTAATGAAGGCTTCAGAAAACCTGAGTGTCAGCAAAACCCTAGCCAGTATGTGAACAAGATTCATATGCTATCTCTTGATATTTACCTAAAAGTGCCAGGGTGTGATGAAACCTAAAGAGACTTGTTGATCAGTGTGCGCCAATCTCTTGGTAAAAGAGTGAAGCTAGCCAACAAAAGAAATGAAATAGAAAAGCTCTAAATCCAAAGACAAATTCCAAATGAGCTTCCACCAATGGCGAGCGCTCCCAAACATTTTCAAAGTGTCCACTTGGACCAAGCACTAATTTGGACCAAGGAGTCGGGCTGACACCACAAAAAGGGCCCTGCATCATAAGCGATACAAGTCTGGGTGTCGAAGGTATCTTAGATACTCAGAAAAGACACACCCCGGTGTACTCCCAGAAAAACAAGTGCAGACGACTCCAACTCTCTTGACGGACACATTGATCAACAAAGTATTAATATACATGTGTTGAGTAAAAGGCACTCGAGAGGCCCCTTGTTCCAATGTGAGGGTGAGAAAATTAGACACAATCCCATGTCCCTCCATCATCTGGCCGTCCATCTACATTTTAAAGTCTGACAAACTAAAGAGATGGTTGACTGAAGCAAGAGTAGACTTCTTCCCTAGTATTGAGGATTAGGTCTAGATGAGAGTCTTTGGGACTGGAACTTTGAGTGATGCTTCGACTCGGCTCTCATGAAATGCAGTACACTAATTGTCATATCCTTATATTATATGTACAAAAAGAGAGTCTGATAATCAAAGAAGTTGGATTCCTTCTGACTAAGGCTTGGATAAACCCAGAATTTTAGGATCACTTAGGTCAAGGGTCTTCGAAAGATCAAGCCTTGAAATTTTCACACACACTGTCAGGAATTAATCTAACACCTTCATTCTTTAGATGCTCGAGGATGAGCATGGTTTAAGTATAGGGGTATGATGAATCTCATATTCATCATGCTAAGAACTCCTTATTAAAATCCCTGCTTAAACAAGCCAATAAAAATATCCTCTAATTATTTGATTTTATCATGTACCATATTGTGTATAATTAGCCTTCAATTATTTGTATTTAATTGCCCTTATTTTTCTGTAATTATTTTATCATTCAAAAATCCCTAAATATTAGGTAGATAAGTTGTCCATAATTCACTGCCTTTAAAACCACTAAAAAAATACAAAAGCAATTCAAAACCACAAAACCAGTGTTTTTATCCCCTTAAAAATACCCCCAAAAATAGCTTTTGTACAGATGACCTCTTTTGGCTTTTTACCCAACATGAAAGTTGTAGATCTCGTCGAGAAGAACAACTTTCATGTTTTGACTTTTTCCAAATTCGGCCTCTAGCTATTTCTTTCATATTTTTCTTTGTATTTTTTGTTTGCATTAATCTGATTGGGCCATGTGGCGCCCTCTGGGTCGTCCACGTGGCCCGCTTCTCCTCGCGCCATCCGGCACCCATCTGGGTCGCTGGATCATCTCAGCTCACCCTCATCAGCACCGTCCATCACCCACTTTATCTTTGACCGTCAGATCAAGCCATCAGATTTAATCTCGACCTCTCCTTAGCGCCCCTACAATAACCGTTCGATCCGCTTCCTATCCCACGCCCATCCTTGCGCCACGTCACCCTTCTGTCCACTACCGTTGGATCTCACCCATCTCCTCATCTGGACCGCTCATCACCTCCTCAACGCCAAACCGTGTGATCAGATCTTTGGATCTGATCACAGCCATCCGTTCGCGCCTCAATCCCAGCCGTTGGATCGCAAGAGATCCAACGGCTGCCACCCATCGTCAACCTCCAGCCCCGGCCGTTACTCCTTGCAACGCCCCCGGCCCCTTCCATTTTTAGCCACCGTCCCAGCCACCCAACCCCTCTCGTAACGCCTCCCTCTCAAAGCCCAATCTTCCGCCACCCTCGCGAACCCCATCAAACGCCATCTCCATTACTCCTCTTCTTCATTTCATCCGTTGAAACCCTCGTCGTCACCACCGTAACCGCCGGGTACCTCCTCCTATTTAAGCCCCTCCCCCGCCACCAGGATGGTGGTCCACCATTCTTGGATCTTCCTCTAGCCTCCTCCGCCCCTCCGGTGACAGCGGAGGGGCGGAACGTCGAGGTGACGACGAGGTTGATTCGGTGTTGACCCTCGGCGCTCCGCCGCCGAGTAGCGGTGGCTCCGGCCACCTCCGAGCTCCCTGCCAAGGCCGTGCAGGTTGGGCGACGACCCCCTGAGCTCCGATGAGCTCATTCCCAGGCCATTTCTCCCGCCAACTCCTCGCTCCGGCGAGGAGATTTTCATCTTTATTTCTCCTTATTTTCTCCGGTTAATTACGCCACCTTCAACCACTTTCATCCTCGTTTGACCATCGCCAAAGCTTCGCCCAACCACCATCACCTTCGTCGACCCCCTTCTTCTTCTCCAGAACCCCCTCCACTCCAAACCCCTTCTCCTCCACTTCGCCGGAGAAGAAGCATCAGACCACCGCCTCTCGACGCCTCCACGGTCTCCACTCACCCCACCCACTCACGCACCTTTTGCTCTGTGCTTCGGCTATACTAATAATAACAGGAACCTTCAATGGCCGGACCTCATATCGGAGCTTCTTCCAGCTCCCCTCCGCCGACGACCATGCTTCGTCGAGCAGCTCCAGACGCCTGTGGAGCTCAGCACCTGCTCCGGGACCACCGCCAGACCTCCTGCTACCTTCGTCGACCCTCAGACCTGTCTTTGGAGCTCGGCGGAGCTCTTCACATGTCGCCGGAGCCCCAGCTCCTCCGGTGGATCGCGGCGGATGGATGAAGCACAGATGTCGTCCGATCTTCACGATCGGGCGGGTACGATGAAGCCACGTGGACGACCCGAGCCTCATCTCCGAACTATAGGCTCGGGTCATACGAGCCTAACGCCGAACCGCCAGAAGATTCCACGTGGACCCGAGCCTCAGCCAGCCTCCCGAGTCTGGGCCCTCACGTGCACCGCACGTGAGGCCTGGGTAATTTGCTATAAAGACCCCGGAGTTTATGGGAATTGCAGAATGGTCCTCCAGGCGCGTGCCTCACGTGCGCGCCTGGGGTTATCTACAGGGAGGCCCTCAAAGTTTTCCAAAATCACAAAAAGGCCCCCGTGCATAAGGGAAAATATCATCCAGGCCCAGGCGGTTTCTACTATTTGTATTTAGGTCCCTCCAGGGACCTAAATGCAATATTTATCCCTTTATTTCCTCGCATTTTTATTACAATTATGCCCTTGCACTATTTTTAGCATAACTTGAGCATCGTAGCTCCAAATTGCATGATTTTAGTGTCGTTTTGATCCTTGTTTTGTCCTCTACACTCTAGCATACTTATTTGTCTCAATTGACACTGTTTTAAATTAAGTGATTTTTTATGTCAAAAATGGGACCATGCTCTATCTGTCTTGCTAGATTTGATGACCGATTTTTAATGATGTGTTCGATTAAACTCTAACTTCATTCTACATTGCATTGCTCACATTTTAGGGTATAATTGTAGCATTTTATTCTTCATGCATATTCCTTTGCATTATTTGCCCATGCATCATTTTAAATTGCATAAAAACAAAATAAAAATGCATGCATCATGGCATCGCCTTGTAAATATCATAGTGCATCATAAATTGCACATGGACCTGAAAATGAGATTAATTGACAGTGAACTTCATGAATCAAAATTCAAAAGCCATAATTAAGCAGCTGTGTCCCTGTGTTTGACCTTGGTAGACTTGCCAAGCATAAATATTCCACAGCATTCAAAGACTGTGGTTTTTGCTGAACAAAATTCGCCTCCTATACTACGACTAAAGATATATTTATTATCGAGGCGAATTTTACGTTCATCACACTCTTGGGTCACTTTTGACACCTTTCACTTTGACGGAGATGCAGAGCGATGGTGGAGATTTGTTTACTCTGAGAAAGACCATCAAATGTCTTGGGAGAAATTTATTAAGATCTTCAGCGATCAGTACTACCCTGAGACTTGGAGGGAGGAGAAGAAATTGGAATTTTTCAAGTTGCGACAAGGATCATTGACAATTGATGAATACAAAATTAGGTCCTTGGAATTGGCTTGTTTTACAAAACAATCTGTGCCCACTGAGAAGGAGAAGAAATGGCGCTTCGAGTAAGGTCAGAGGCCATCCATTTGTAGCCTTGTTGTAGGGTTAAGGCTAAAAACTATTGCGGAAGTAGCATACGAAGCAAGGATTCACGAACGAGAACAAAATGAGCTGCATCGCAGAAGGGAATGGAGAAGCATGGGTCATACATTCAAAAAGGACAAGACTCAACCAAGGAAAGATCGTTGTTTTCACCCCATGCAATCTTCATTAGAAAACAAGCAATATCTGAGGATATATCACATTCAAACTCAAAATCATCAAGCATTTTGGAGGTTATGAAAAGTCTACAGGGGGAACAATTTCATAGAAGCTGAGATGCCCATCATATGAGAAAAAACATTTCGGAGCATCCTATAGGAATATGACATGTAATATCTGTGGGCAGATAGGGAACCCAAAGAAAAACTACCCAAGAATCCAACAATCTGGGAGTTATGTTGGATCAAATGCGTATCATATCACTGGACAAGCTTATAATCTCACTATGCGAGAATCAAATGTGTATGATTCTGTGGTGTGAGGTATGACTCTAGCTGATGAATTTATGGTTCATGCCCTATTTGATTTAGGAGCTACACATTCTTTTATATCGCCTTGCAACTAAGATTCAATGTAAACCAACCATATTAAAGGAACCCTACTTAATATCAGTCCTTGGAGAATAATTGTTTGTAACCGACACCATTTATGAAGGGTGTTCAATTAAAATTGGAGAACGAGAGCTACATGTCAATTTAATGGTTATTGAGATGATGGATTTTGATGTGATCCTTGGAATGGACTGGTTATCGAAGCATCATGCAATCCTTGACTTTTGTGAGAAAACAGTAATCTTTAACATTTCGGATCAACTAGTATTTGAATTTATAGGAAATTTAGAGGACAAATTGTTGCCTAGAATCACAGCACTGTAAGCAAGGAAACTGCTAGATAATGGTTGTCAAGGATATCTAGCATGTGTTACTCTTCCACATAATTATGAAAAGGACATAAGCAACATTCCAGCCATTCGGAAGTTTCAAGATATCTTTCCGGAAGAATTACCTGGACTTCCTCCTAATCGAGAGATCGAATTTACGATCGATGTAGTTCCTGGAACCAACCCGATATCTGTTGCTCTTTATCGTATGGCTCCAGCCGAATTGCGTAAGTTGAAGAGTCAACTTCAAGAATTATTAGAGAAGGGGTTCATTAGACCCAGCACTTCTCCTTGGGGTGCACCAGTCCTATTTGTGAAGAAGAATGGATCACTCAGGTTATGCATTGATTATCGTCAGTTGAACAAAGCAACTATAAAGAACAAGTACCATTTACCTTGTATTAATGATATATTCGATCATTTGCAAGGTGCATGTGTCTTTTCTAACATTGACCTATGCTATGGGTATCTTCAGTTGAGAGTTAGATTAGAAGATGTATCCAAGATAGTTTTTCGTACAAGTTCTGGGCATGAATTTTTGGTGATGTCATTCGGATTGACTATTGCTCCGGCAGCTTTCATGAACTTGATGAATCTAGTTTTTCAATCGTATTTAGACAAATTCATTGTGGTTTTCATTGATGATGTTCTTATCTATTCTAAGGATGAATCCTAACATGAAGAGAACTTACGAATTATTTTGGGAACCTTATGAGCACACCAATTATTTGCAAAATTCAGCAAATGTGAGTTCTAGCTGAAAGAATTTGCATTCATTGGGCATGTAGTATTAGGAAATGAAATTTATATAGATGCGGATAAAGTTGAAGCAATTTTGAATTGGGAACATCCAAAGATAGTAACAGAAATCCGAAGTTTCTTGGGATTAGCGGGCTACTACCGAAGATTTATCAAGGACTTCTCTCAAATTGCATTGACCATGACAAAGCTTACTCGAAAGGAGATTCCTTTTATTTGGACCAAAGAATGTGAAGAAAGTTTCTTAGAACTTAAAACAAGATTGACATCAGTCCCTATATTGGCTATACCTGCGGGAAGTGGAGGACTTGTTGCTTACAGTGATGTCTCTCATCAAGTACTGGGGTGTGTACTTATGCAGAATGGTCAGGTAGTAGCATATGCTTCGAGATAATTGCGAAATCATGAAAGGAACTACCCAACTCATGATTTGGAGTTAGCTGGAATAGTTTTTGCAGTAAAAATTTGGAGACATTATCTTTATGGCGAAAAGTTCGAAAGTTATACTAATCACAAAAGCTTGAAGTACTCGTTTTCTCAGAAGGAGTTGAATATGAGACAAAGAAGGTGGGAGTTTGATGATTTAAGAAAAAAATGGTGAGATGAATAATGTTACGAGAATTGTAGAAAATATCATTAGATCATAATTATGGTAATGAATGTGGAACATGTTAATTAGGATATGTGATGTTATTGGTACTTATTGAAATGTTTAATAGAAGAAGAGATGGAAAGTGAGGATGATCATGGGAGACATAGGTTTATAGATGTAAATAATAATGAAAAACTAGATTTAGTTTTGGTGTGGATTTTAAGAAATCATCTTGAATTTGGAGTAACATACTTATTTTAAGTGTTGTGGAAGAATACATGTATTAAGAAAAGAAGTGGATTAGAGCAGGACTCTCAATAGTATAGCTTTGAAATCTTGGAAAATGAGAGGATTGTTAGGAGGGTATTCACAAAATATATTGGATTATCCTTGTTAAAAAAAGATGATGAAAGATGATTGTGAGGGGATAAGGGATTAAGATCCCACGTATAGTTTTCGATATTTAACTTCCAGCTCTCCATCAGTTTGGTCTATCATAATATAATTATAATTAATACTTGCAGTGAAGTCAAACTCAGTCGGTTCGAAAGATTGAAGAACGATAATCATACTCGAGATGACGAATTCCTTGATTATATAATAGATTTTTACCACTCCTCTTGCTGAGTTGATTGTCTATTAGGTAATTGTATATTTTATCTAAATGTTAAATTAGTATTAGGATATATGGGAAAAATCCATAGGAATCATCTACATTGAAAGATGCAAATGATTTTAAGATAGAGCCTTAGGATGCTAAAATCCGAAAAACATGTGGTGAAAGGATATAAGAGTGAAACAAGAGAAACTTGGGACTTCTCTCCCTACTGGTCAGGGTAGATCCTTCGGATCGAAGCTCGTGGTATAACACAAAAAGAGGTGACCCACTGGATATAAATCAGTGATATATCATACAAAAATTACAGGCCTGGAAAACAAATGAGAAGGAGTGACTCTGGGGATAGTCACTCGAGAAGCGACGACTTCTCACTCTGTCCAAGTAATGGGCAACTGTGCTATACACTCAAGGGTTAACAAATCAAGGGATCGTTAGTAGGTTAGGTACCTGCAGCTACAGGTTATCTTAACCACTAGGGAATTCCTGAGATGAGTTACACAAATTTTACAATAACAATCATAACCAATATTATGAAGATTGGTAATGGAAGAAAAGTGAATGTGAACTGATTAAATGTTAAAGAAGGAAAAAAGAAAAAAAGAAAAGAAAACATCCACCAAACGGTAGAATGTAAAACCGATACTTTTCATCCTATTATATCTTTTATATGTCCTCGTTGAGCCTTTGCTCACCTCTTTAGTTGACAACCTAACTTAGGTAGTAGCCAAAACCTGCATCACGGCATGGAAGTATACCTGACCGCCTCGACACCAGTTTTGCCCACGTTCAGCGTTGGCATACTCAACTCTCCCACCAACTGTTATGTTTGTGGCCCCACGAGAAGACAGTGAACTAAGCATTACCTCCCCGTACTACATCTAGGGGGAAGAAGAAAGGATACTCGTTATGCTTTGGGAGACCATGACAGTGATGACCAACCTTACTTCAAGGTTGGAAATAATGATTCCTTACCATCGCCAGCACCTGCCACCCAATGATGATTAATGGAGAGATGTTGGCCTCAAGAAGAGTTTCTTTTTGTTGGCTTTTCGTGATTGTAGTTGGGTTGTAAAATTTATGTAACCCCTTATCATTATGAACAGTTTTTTTAATTATAACCTCCTTAGCTTAGAGGTGGAGATAGTGGCTAACTTGCAAACTTTCCTTTTTGTACAACCTCGTATGAACAACTAGTATGGAAAGTTTATGGATTTTCATGATGATAATTTTCTATGGTATATATCTATCTATATGTTATTCTTTGTGTCTCTATGGTTTTATGATGTTTGGGAATCAGATTTTTCTTCTCTACTGTGTTTCTTCCCTTGGTAAATTGTTTGGCAGCAGGTTATAAGCACCATGTTCTGATCAAACCCGGTCGTGTCGAGCATAAGGGATCGGGGCATGACACCTTGACCTCCCGACCAAGTTCGAGCTGCGCATTTTCTTTTTTTAGGTAGATTTTGTTCCTGTCTTTTGTTTGTTGCATTTTATTTTATGTTTTAGCTAATGATTTATCTTATATTAGGCTAGTTCCCTCGTCGGAGATCTTAAGCTCCGGCCATGTTTTCATCGTCACCAGATAGTTTTCCGATGCCCCAAATGCCCTCATCTCCTTTCCTATCCATTTATCCATGCTTTCCACTTCACCGGCCAAGCAGATCTGCTCCAGATCTGTGAACCAAAGACTCCCTCCACCGCCTCCCTGGAGACCTCACCGGCATCACCGATTTTGCTTCGATTCCCCACTAAATAAAATCGCAGACCTTCGCCTCTGCTTTGCTAGTGTATTTGACTCCTTTGCAGGTCTTGAAGGGGGCGTCTGAGCCCCATTTTGCTTAAGGGGGAACCTCCAAGTACCCTTTCCCTACAGAGCTCTTCTGATGAGCGCCAGAGCCCTTTGAGGTATCCAGCAGGTTCGTCGTGCTTGCAGGAGGTCGGAGATGCGTGCTTGACCGTATCGAAGCTCGTCTGGGGTGAGTTCTTACTCGTTCCTCCACTGTATTTCTCCACCTCCCAATGAAGAATCACGTGCCATAAGCTACAGGAGGCGTCCGATCTTCAGATCTTAGACTATTGGATCTTCTTCCAAGATCTAATCCTTGATGTCTAAACACGAACTATCAACGACCGACCAGTGTGTGATGTGTGGCAAGTGGATTCTCAACCGCCATTGGATCGTGTGCTTATTAGCGGTAATTTGCACACTTAGCCCCTACCTTTTTATCTTTATTTATTAGTCCTGTAAGTAATTTTTGTAGAATAATTAAATTTGGAAATTTTATATAGATATCCATGTACTTACTTGATATTGCAAATGGATTGTTAGCCATGTGATCCCGAGGGGAACCATTCCAACAATAAATGTTATTGTAATGTTTGATTTATAAATAAAAGTTATTGATTTGTTTCCACTCCCTTTTTGAGATTAAGTGAATGAATGTATTATAAGGTCCTCTTGTACAATTAGGGTTATGTACCATGGCCATCTTAATAATCACACCGCTATTGATTTAGTAATAGAATCATAAAGGCTTGTATTTGGATGAATATCTAAGGAGTTAGATTGAGGACTCATCAAGCATCGTCAAATGATTGTTAAGAGATGATCTCTTGCCTGAGTAGGAGATGGAAATCCTTTCTCATTTAGGTTGATATTTGACCGACATCTTGATGCAGGTCCTCTGCATAGGAATAGAGATTCAGAGGTATTAGATTAGTTAGGTCAAAGAGTTGATTTAACGAGAACGAGATAACCAAAGTCCTATATCATACGATGTCGCGATATAGGCACACATCCTCTGACCAGAGACAAATGTGTTACTATATATCTGAGTGTGTTCATTTGGCAGACCAATAGGTTGATGACCTAACCAAGGTCTATACACCGGTGAGCTAGTAAGCATGTAAGGGCATATGAGTAATACGATCTCTCCAAGCGATTATACAGGTTCACTTCTGAAACGGAAGACATGAGCTCACTCATGAGGTATTGGGACTGATCAAATTCCATACATGGTCGTCATGCTTTAAAAGCATGATAAGAATTTGAAGGTATGATATATGCTTTTGGAAAGTATATGATCGATACCAAATCTCAATGACCAAGATTAAGAAACTTGATGATGAAACCCTGAAGATGACAGTGTAAAATTGATCAATATCTTCGGGTTGATCATAGGTCTTCTAGTATGCAGGATGTATAGGTATTAGGAATACATGAGGGTGATGTGAACATAAACGATTGTATAACCATGACGCTTCCATTCCAAGGGAGTAATGAAACATGTCTGAATTTTAGTGACTCTTCTCAGTAGAGAAATAATCTAATCTTGGTCTAAGTATTGGACATTGATCTGAATGAGATTCAGATGCAATGAGAAGATTAGATTTGCGACCTTGATTAAATCATGCATCTATGAGAGGTCCGTGAGATCTGGTTTGAGATGTGATCTCAATATCCAAGTCACAATACGTAGAATAATATAATCGCCATGTCCTTATCTCAAAGTATCTGCGGAGAAAGCGCATTATTCTTGAAAGAGTTCAATAATAATTCCAAAGTTGAATTATATCTGAGCATTGAGAAATGGATAATTAAATATGATTTAGTTATCATGAATACTATGAATTTGATTCACATTATCTGAATGCATGAGAATGATAATCCAATGTAATTAAATGTGATTTAATTAATGTGGATATGAATAATGTGGATAACATTATCCAATTATCCATGTATATTATAAATATGATTTATAATATATGTTAGAGAGAGACTTATGTGATTTCTTTTGTTGATTAATTTTTAGTGTGAATTGGATTCACATTGAATGATTAGTTAATAATATAATTACATTTAGTTTTGAATTGTGAATGAGATTCACATAATTTCAATGGCTTGGTTGATATTTTCCATAAGATAATTTTGAATTATTTTTGTGAAAAATTATTTACGACAAGAGTCATAGGAGATATCATGAGATAATGAGATCGAATGATATTTTGGGGAGATAGACTCATTCCTCTCAAGAGGAGTGGACGGCTACAACTCTCCACGTGGAGAGGAGTAGTCATCCCCCCTCTGTTAAGGATGGAAGTTGGTCTCCTCATTATCCTATCTCTAGTCAAAGGTGATTTAATTTAATATTAATTCTAATGATTTATCAATATAAATTAAATTAAATTAAATCACTTAATGTTATGTTTTTACAATAACATCTTAGCCGTTGAAAGAAACGCAAATCAATCTCATCCATTGATTGTGTGTTCTCCATGGATTGGGATCCATGGACTCCCAAAACCTATATAAGAAGAAGCATCCCTTGATCTTCAAGTTATGTATTCTCGACGATGTCTCTCTCCCTCTCCCTATCATTCTCACACATACTCCATCCCTTCTCTCTTTGAGTGGTCGTCCACTCTCATAAAGAGAAGGTCGTCTTTGTTGTCGTGCCTGCTTCGACGACTTTTGGATCTCCATCTTCTTTGGTGTATGGCGCTCGTGAAGAAGGCATTCGATCTCGTGATACGAGATCAGGAGATCCATCAATTGGATCAATGACTTGGATTGCGAGAAGCACACGACTCATCCCCGCGCTCGCAAGCGTCTCCTTTGACAGATCGTACTTGAGACAGGAGGTTTCTTTGCCTAGAAGATCGATCGCAACCACGCTCCAAGAGGTATTCCTCTATCTTGTATGTGCTTATATGAAACAATCCAAGAAATGTTCTTGGATCATGTGGTTTCATCGTAGAAAAAAATTTTAAATTCTGTTGCACCGAGCAACTAGTGCGACTAGTCGCTCTTCATCTTATATGATACGATGCACACGCTTCCGTGATGTGCTTGAGGATAATCCCATATCCTTCAATTGATATCAGAACCAGGTTGGAGATTTTGGATTCGATCTATAAACTGAAGAAGATTTGGGCTAGTGAGGGTTCGTGAAAATTTTATCGCATTTCAATTTTCGCAGCCTTATTTTGTGATAAATTTCGGACCTGGTTAAAATATTTAAACATGAATCTATTACTTGGATAATGTTCCCCATTAAATAAGGAAACCGTGGAATTTGAGTTTGCATAATTTGGATTCCGTTTGCTCAAGTTATGATCCTTTTAATGACCATATGTCCATTATTTCGGGGATGGCGAATAATGACGTGATTAAGGAGTTAATTACTGTTTTAAAATGCCTGAAAATGCATTCACATCACATGGTCTCTGTTTTAAATCAAATTATCAAACTCTGAAAATTGATTTTGCTTACTTTGGATTTAAAATGAATGAGATATGTTAATTTTAGTAAGTGAGGGTCACTGCTGAAAATTGCAATCCTAATCATGAACCTTGTGATAGTCATTTAAGAAACTTGTGAAATTAATGGTTAATTTCCTAGAATAATTAGGGATAATATTTGAAAAATATTAGAATGATGATTGTTCCCTTAAATGGCATTGCCTCAACCAATATATGATTAGATTTGATCTAGATCACCAATTGGTTACTTAATAAACCTTCAACAAATATGTTACTTGAATAGGTTTGGAAATTTGTTTAGAAAATTTCCTTATAATCAAAATGATTTTGATTATTACTATATGGTATAATTTCAGTTGAAAAACCGATGATCATATCACGCACACAATGATCGATTTGGCATTATCCTTTCCTGAGGTGGATATGGTGTCTAGTCGGGAAGTGTTGGGGTAGCAGGTTGCACCGTGTACGGTCTGTCCCACTCCCGTCGGTACTAGTCATGACAACGGGTAGGGACTCGATAATGCTGGAGAAATCATGGTGTATTTTCTAATTATTAAAATCCAAATTAACACATACTTTGAGATAATAGCATATTTTTCAAGTAACAATCAAGTTTGTTTATTGAATTAGATTGATAATTGATTTAATGTGATTAAATTAATTATATCCAAGTAAAACACTCTATTATGAATAGATGTGTATTTCCCTTGGAAGAATTAATTATATGAATATGATTCATGATAATTAATTGAAATTTGAATAAGAGGTAGAGGTTCACATAAGTGACATCCATGGTCTCTGTCAAGACGAAGGGTTCCGTCGCTAGATATTGTATGTAGGAGACGCTTGTCCTAAGTGACAACTCCTGCATACAATCCATTTGGATCGGGCTCCTCGCTTCTCGAAAGAGTAAGGACGTATGCATAGTAACCCAAATATCGGGTCCTCATATTATTGGGACAATATTGGATTGCGCATAGCGAGTTGTATTCCTATTGACAGTTGGTTCAATTAACAACGAGTCAACATCAACTTAGGGGTGGTGGGCTCGGGTGTTAAAGACCGAATTGGGAAATGCGAGTTGGACTTGAAAGGCGGAATGCGTTCCCACTTCTCTTTAAAAGAGTTACATATTCTCATATTATTGGGATGTGACAAAGATAAAGAGGAGATCCCAGATCTTGCTAGAGATATAGTGGTAAGTATATCTCTTGCTTTGAAAGTAATTAAGAGAATTAACTCTCAAAGTTGAAAAAACAAGACTAATTTGATTAAAAAAATCTTAATCAAAGATTTATAATTGAATATATAATTATTTATGTGTTCTAATATAGTGCATTCTTAATTTCAGAAAACGAAGCCCATAGACCCACTTAGCACGCTTCTGGTGGTCTATCAACTGACCGGACCAAATTATTTGTATTGCATCCGAAATTTGGATCTTATCCTTTCTGCTGAGCGCATCTCCTATGTGCTAATAAAAGACAAGCAAACAGACCCTAAAACTCGGGAAGAAATTTCCTTTAATGAGAAATATGATGAATATCATAATCTGGCAAGATGTTATATTCTGGGTTCATTATTCAATGTGCTTCAGAAGCAGCATGTGGAAATGAACACTTGCCAAGAGATCATGCTGAATCTGAAAGATATGTTCGGTGATATAAACCGCACACAGCATTACAATATAATAAGAGAGCTTATCACTGCAAGATGTAGGAGGGGACATCTGTTAGAATACATGTGCTCAAAATGTATGGGTACCTCTCTGAACTGGAAACCCTGGGAGCCTTTACGTATTCTGACATGCAGGTTGATTTCATTCTGTTGTCACTCCCTAAGTCTTTCAACAACTTTATGGTCATGTTTCACATGACCAAAGTTGATTTTACTAACACTGAGCTATTAGCTACATTAAAGTCTGTTGAGGACGTAATGAAGAAGGATAGCCCCTCTAGTAGTGCAATGGTTGCACAGGTCAAATGAAAGCGCGGTCGGAAGCATGATTCTTGGAAGGGTCTGGCCCAGAAGAGAAAGAAGAAGAGTCAAGGAGTTGGCTCATCTACCAATGCATCCACTCTGATAGCGTCGAAGAAAAACGATGTATGTCATTACTGCAAGAAGCCGGGGCACTAGAAGCGCAATTGTCGGGATTACCTGAAGTCGGTCGATAAAGATAAAGCCCCAGCAGGTATGAAATCTACTTTCATCATTGAAACTAGTTTTCTTGTTGGACGAGAAGGAAGTAAGAAGGACGACAAAGATAAAGCCCTAGCTTCTGTTCATGTATGCAATTTGTTGCATTTGTTTCAGGATACTAAGAGTCTTGATGAAGGGGAGATAGTCATCCATATGGGATCTGATGCAAGTGTTGCAACAATCGCCGACGATGACATGTTGACTATCATTATCTAGTGGAAGAGTCCTAGTACTTAAAGAGTGTCTTTATGTACCCGAAGTAAGAAGGAATTAATATTTGTATCTAAGCTTGTTAGAAATGGATATTAATTCATTTTGTGTAATAAAGTAGTCATAAGTCATTGTGATAAATATATTGTGGATGGTGTTCTGACTTCTGGTAGACTTTATGAATTGTGCATTGATGAGCATGTCTTGAATGTTACTACCACTAAGAAAAACCCTAAAAGGTCCAGGGAGAATGGAAATCATTCAAACATGATTTGGCATCAAAGGCTTGGTCAATTATCTGTTGATAGGATCAATATATTCATAAAGGATGGACCCTTATATTTTCTAAAGGATTAACCTTTTCCTATCCACGAGCATTGTATTCGAGAAAAATGACTGGGATGTCTTTTAGTAACAAGGTTATAAGATGCGAACATATTCTTGACCTTATACACACTGATGTATGTGGTCCCTTCAGTACCGCGACCCGAAATGGATATCGATATTACTTGATGTTTATTGATGACTATTCGTGATACGGGTTTATCTTCCTACTACGTCATAAATCTGAAACCTTTGAAAAGTTCAAAGAGTTCAAGGCTTTGGTTGAGAACCAAACCGATAGGAAGATCAAACGAATTCGATCTGACCGAGGTGGCGAGTACCTCTCAGATGAATTCAAGGAATACCTTAAAGAAAATGGAATTTTCTCCAATCTCACTCCTCCTAGAACCCCCCAACTTAATGATATTGCTGAAAGAAGCAACAGGACCATCATGGATATGGTTCGTTCAATGATGAGAAAAGCACATTTACCTTTTACTTTCTGGGAATATGCAGTAGAGACTGCAATGTATATCCTAAACAAGATTCCTAGCAAATCTATACCTAAGACTCCTCATGAGCTATGGTATGCAACCAAACCAAGTGTTAATTACTTGAGGGTTTGGGGTTGCTTGGTTCATGTGAAGAACATGGATGCAAGTAAGATGGAATCTCACGCTAGATAGTGCTACTTCATTGGGTATGTTAAAGATGGTATTTGATATCAACTTTATGACCCTGAGACCCAGAATATTTTCGTCTCTAGAGATGTTAGATTTCTAGAGGATGGCTTCCTTAAAGATCAAGATAAAAATGAAGTAGAGAAACTCATTGTATTCCCTGAGGATTCTGAGCTTCCTGAATCAGAAAGTGAAGAGATAAATAAAGATAAAACACCCATACCTCTTCGAAGGAGTTTGAGAGTGGTTGAACCACCTGAAAGGTATGGATTCCTTGTGTCAGGTGAAACTGACAATGATCCTGCTTCATTTGATGAAGCACTCGCAGATCATGACATGAATAGATGGATGTTAGCAATGAAGTCAGAGATTGACTCCATGCATAAGAATGGTGTATGGACCCTAGAGGATCCACCTGAAGGGGTAAAACCTATAAGGTATAAATGGATCTTCAAGAGAAAAATGGGACCTGATGGGAAAGTAGAGACTTTGAAGGCACGGCTCGTGGCCAAAGGCTACACACAGAGAGAAGGCATCAACTACAATGAGACATTGTCTCATGTGGCTATGCTTAAGTCCATCAGGACACTGCTAGCTATATATGCATCTCTTGACTATGACATCTGGCATATGGACGTCAAGACAGCTTTCCTCAATAGATACCTCGAGGAGGATATCTATATGGAGCAGCCTGGGGCTTCATAACCGAGGAAGATAAAATATGCAAGCTGAAGAAATCCATCTATGGGCTCAAACAAGCATCTCGTAGTTGGAACATCAGATTTAGCAAAACCATAAAGAGTTATGATTTTGTGCAGAATCTTGATGAACCTTGTGTGTACAAGAAGCTTAGTGGGAGCACCATTGTATTCATCGTGCTTCACTTAGATGACATCCTTATCATTGAGAATGATACAGGGATGATGACCATTCGGGTATCTCATACCTTTGAGATGAAAGATCTTGGAGAAGCCTTTTACATCTTAGGTCTGAAGCTGTTCAGAAACCGAGAAAAGAGGATGTTGGGATTATTACAACATGGGTACATTAAGAAGATTCTTGAACGTTTCCATATGGATAGTTCTAAGAAAGATTTCCTCACCTTAAGTCATGGTATACACCTATCTAAAGGGATGGCTCCTCAAAGTGTTGAGGAAAAGAAGGCCATGGTTGGATGCCCCTATGCATCAGCTATAGGAAGCTTAATGTATGCCATGATGTGTTCTAGGCTAGATATCTGTCATGCAGTGGGAGTGGTAAGTCGTTACCACTCCTTCTATGGAGAACAACACTGGAATGAAGTGAAGAACAATTTCAAGTATCTAAGATGGACGCAAGATTACATCTTGGTCTATGGAGATGGTGATCTCCAAGTCTTGGGATACACATATTCAGACTTCCAGTCGGATATTGATGATCGAAAGTCGACATTAGGGTTTGTGTTCCTGTTGAACGGTGGTGTTGTGAGCTGGAGAAGCAAGAAGCAGGACACTACGGCAGATTCAACAACATAAGCTGAATACATTGTCGCATCGGATGCTGCTAGGAGGCGGTGTGGTTGCACAAGTTCATCCTGAAACTTGGCATAGTTTCCTCTGATACTCCCATCCCGTTACTCTGCGATAACTCGGGAGTCATTGCCCAGGCGAAAGAACCCAGATGGCATCAAAAAAGAAAACACGTGGAAAGAAAATACCACATCATTTGGGAGATACAAAAGTGTGATAACATCATCATCACCAAGGTGGCCTCTGCTGACAACTTCGTTGATCCCCTTACCAAACCTCTGACATATAAGATTTTCGACCATCATGTAATGAGTATGGGTTTAAGGATTGTACTTGAATGGTTTTGAGGGTTAGTTGGATATTGTTAGCCATGTGAGCCCGATGCGAACCATTCCAACAATAAATGTTATTGTAATTTTTGATTTATCAATAAAAGTTATTGATTTGTTTTCACTCCCTTTTTGAGATTAAGTGAATGAATGCACTATAAGGTCTCTCTGTACAATTAGGGTTATGTACCATGGCCTTCTTAATAATCATATCGCTATTTATTTAGTAATAGAATCATAGAGTCTGGTGTTTTGATGAATATCTAAAGAGTTAGATTGAGGACTCATCAAGTATCATCAAATGATTGTTAGGAGATGATCTCCAACCTGAGTAGGAGATGGCAATCCTTTCTCATTTAGACTGATGTCTGATCGACCTCTTGATGCAGGCCCTCCACATGGGAATAGAGATTCAGAGGTGTCTGATTAGTTAGGTAAAAGAGTTGATTTAACGAGATCGAGATAACCAAAGTCCTATATCGTATACTGTCGCGATATAGTCACACATCCTCTGACCAAAGACATGTGTTACTATATGTCTGAGTGTGTACATTTGGCAGACCAATAGATGATGACCTAACCAAGGTCCATACACCGGTGAGCTGGTGTGCATGTAAGGACATATGAGTAATACGATCTCTCAAAGGGATCATACAGGTTCACTTCTGAACTGGAAGACATGAGCTCACTCATGAGGTATTGGGACTGATCAACTTCCATGCATGGTCGTCATGCTTTATAAGCATGATAAGAATTTGAAGGTATGATATATACTTTTGGAAAGCATATGATCGATACCAAATCCCAACAACCAAGATTGAGAAACTTGATGATGAAACCCTGAAGATGACTGTGTAAAATTTATCTATATCTTCGGGTTGATCATAGATCTTCTAGTATGCAGGATGTACAGGTATTAGAAATACCTGAGGGTGATGTGATCATAAACGATTGTATAACCATGACGCTTCCATTCCGAGGGAGTGATAAAACAGGTCTAGATTTTAGTGACTCTCTAAGTAGAGAAATAATCTGATCTTGGTCCAAGTGTTGGTCATTGATCTGCATGAGATTCAAATGCAATGAGAAGATTAGATTTGCAGCCTTGATTAAATCACGCTTCTATGAGAGGTTTGTAAGATCTGGATTTGAGATGTGATCTCAATATCCAAGTCACTATATATGGAACAATACAATCACCATGTCCTTATCTCCAAGTATCCGCAGAGAAAGCGCATTATCCTTGAAAGAGTTCAAGAATAATTCCAAAGTTGAATTATATCTGAGCATTGAATAATGGATAATTAAATGTGATTTAATTATCATGAATAAAGTGAATTTGATTCACATTATCTGAATGCATGAGAATGATTACCCAATGTAATTAAATGTGATTTAATTAATGTGGATATGAATAATATGAATAGCACTATCCAATTATCCAGGTATATTATAAATGTGATTTATAATAATTATTAGAGAGAGACTTATGTGATTATATTTGTTGATTAATTATTAATATGGATTGGATTCACATGGAATGATTAGTTGAAAATATAATTGCATTTAGTTTTGGGTTGTGAATGAGACTCACATAATTTCAATAGCTTGGTTGATATTTTCCACAAGATAATTTGGAATTTTTTTTGTGAAAAAATATTTACGACAAGAGTCAAAGGATATCATGAGATAATGAGATCTCATGATATTTTGGAGAGATAGACACATTCCTCTCAAGAGGAGTGGACGGATACAACTCTTCATGTGGAGAGGAGTAGCTGTCCCCCCTTTTTTAGGTATGGAAGTTGGTCTCCTCATTATCCTATCTCCAGTCAAAGGTGATTTAATTTAAGATTAATTATATTAATTTATCAATATAAGTTAATTTAAATTAAATCACTTAATGTTTTGTTTTTACAACAACATCTTAGCCGTTGAATGAAACACAAATAAATCTCATCTATTGATTGTATGTTCTTCATGGATTGGGATCCATGCACTCCCAATACCCTATATAAGAAGAGGCATCCCTTGATCTTCAAGTTATGTAATCTCGACGACTTCTCTTTCTCTCTCCCTCTCATTCTCGCGCATACTCCGTCTCTTCTCTCTTTGAGTGACCCGTCCACTCTCATAAAGAGAAGGTCATCTTCGTCGTCGTGTCCGCTTCGATGACTTCTTTGATGTGTGGCACTCGTGAAGAAGGCGTTCGATCTCGTGATACGAGATCAGAAGATCCATCGCTTGGATCAACGACTTGGATTGCGAGAAGCACTCGACTCATCCCCGCACTCGTAAGTGTCTCCTTCGATAGATCGGACTTGAGACAGGAGGTCTCTTCGCTTAAAGGCTCGATCACAATCACGCTCTAAGAGGTATTCCTATATCTTGTATGTGGTTAGATGAAAGGATCCAAGAAATGTTCTTGGATCATGTGGTTTCATCGTAGATTTTTTTTTAAATTCCGTTGCACTGAGCAACTAATGCGACTAGTCGCTCTTCATCGTATATGATACGATGCACATGCTTTCGTGGTGCGGTTGAGGATAATCCCATATCCTTCATGGGTCCATGCTAGGTCACCTTACATGGCGTCCCACGTGAGGTGGCCATTTTGAAAAGATACCATTATGGGTTTTTTTATTTATATTTAGTCCTTAAAATATGAATATTAGCTGTATATTTTGGCATATTTGCATGTTATCCCTGAAACTTATTTTTTATTGCAAAAATGCCCTCGTCGGTACATGTATTTTTTTATCATGTTTCTTTTATTAAAAATAGCTTCCATGCTCCAAAAATTATGGATAAATAGGGATAGATGCCTGCTAGTATTTCATGCATCATCCTTGTATTTTCATGCATTATTTTTGTATTTATATTTTAGGTATTTTAACTATTTATTAAAAGTCAAATGGGCACATTTTTGTCTTTGTCTAATTTAGAAAATACCAAAAAAAATAAAACATTTTAAAAAGTTTTCAAAAAAATATATTTTTCTTATTATTATATTTTATAACTCCAGACCAAAAACCCCTAAAAATAAAAAAAGAAAAGTCATAAAAATAAAAAAGCTCCAAAATCCAGTAAAAAAAGATATAAAATCCCCAAAAATCCCAAAAATATTTCTTCTTGTCTCTTAGTCTTCTTTATATTAATATCTATCTATTTAAATTTGAAGATTTTGGACTCGATTTGTTATTTTTAATCTTCAATTCAATTCTACCCATTTAGTTAATCCTTGATTTGGGATATTTTTAGCTTAAAAATACCTAAAAATATGCAAAATTCTATAAAAATCACCAAAATATTAAAAAATTCTATAAAATGAAAAACATTTTATTTCTTGTATTTTTTTATTTTTATTAGCATTTATAATTATGTTAGCATATATTGAATATATCGCCTATTATAAGATTATATTATATATTTAAAAAAAGAAAACAAATTAAAAATTAGAAAATATAAATAGAAAATAAAAACTATAAAATTAAGACAAAATAAAAATATAAAAAATAAAATCCATAAAAAATATGAAATAAAAAACCCACACAAAAAGAGAATAAATGGACAATAGAAAATGACAAATTTTGCATTTATTTGCATAGTCTACCATTTTCTCCTTGATTTCGACCTCTACACAACCTTGCAAACTATACACATTTCTTATAGAATTTAATAAATTTTAAATTCACATTTTTGCCTTACATTGCTATATTTATTTGTGGGTTAATTGTTGTCTGAACGAGGGATTTGTGAGTGGTATCCTCAGCGACAATGTTGTCTTCGCTTTTCAGTGAGGATATTAGACCCTCGCAAAAACCTCGTCCACAACAATTCCTTGAAATTATTGTACATGGTAACCATCACTCCAAGATTCTTCACCCAGTAGTCAACTTTGCCTTTCAAGACGAATGGAAATGCATTGAGAAGAATGTAGTCCTGGTTGACCCTGTGGTGTCAGATATTAGAGCATACTAGCTCCATGTCTCTTAGGAATGCATAGGTTTCCTCAATAACATTTCTATGGAATTATGGCAGCAGGTTCAAGAAAGGCAGCTTCCATTCAAAATAAACTTCCCGCTCGGGAGGATTCAGATAATTTCTCTCTATATTGTCATGGGTTGTATGCTGCATCCATTGGTGGTTCAACCCCAACATTTAGCTGGACAATTTGTGCTATCAGTTTAAGTTGTTGCTGCTCAGATGCAACTAATCTTGCTAATATCATATGCATCGGGTCTTCATTATGTTCTTCTTCATTGTCTCTTTTTTCTTTGGAGGCATCTTCTTTAACTCTTCTTCTTCATCTTCAGAATAAAATGAATTGATATTAATATAGTTGTAAGAATTAGAATAAGAAGTATTGAGGTGAGAGCTTTCATCATTATTGTGAGAGAAGAGAGTGTTGGTCTAGAACTAACCTCCCTTAAGGAAAAAGAGAAAATCATGGACAGGGGGATTTATGAGGAGGATGTTCATGAATCCAAGGAGGCTCAGGGAAAGAGTGTCCCTGAGCTGATGAGGATGGTAGGTTTGTGGTGTTCAGTGGAAGGCTCGTGGAGTCAGCACAAATATCATCACAACCCTCCATTCTCGATGTCAAGCAGTTCAGAGAAAGATCGTGGTTAATGAATCAACGAGGGAGAGTGACAACACACATGTGTGGTATTTGATATTTGATCTTGATCTGCGCACACAATACAAACCCCAATTTCACTAACTTACATAGTGAATGCCGTAAGAGTTCGTCCTATTTATTTTTTTTCAATTTTAAATTGGTGATGATTCAATCTTGTAACAAGTCCTTACCGGCTAGACCTATAAGAGTGTGAGTATTGCCGGAATAGTATCTCATACTTTTTCACCTCATTTGTAACCTATAGCCTACACTTTTTGAGGTCCTTGTTATCAGATCAGGATCCACTACTCTGCAAAAGAAGTAGAGAGAGGAAGCTGATAGTGGTGAATAAGGTACTTTGTACCAAGCTTGAGATAGAATTACATGTGATCGTACGAGGCCCTAATCGGATGCGAGACGATGAGACAGACACCCATGACGGTGTGGCCTAAGCTCGGTACTTCAGAACAGGTCAGTGTTGTACACAAGGCGAGAAATTGTCATTAACCCAGCCCTACTTGTCCACGTACGATAGAAGCACCGGTTCTTCGTGAATCTAGGTGATAAACATGGCAATATTCAGGTTGGGTTTTGGGTTCTAATCCTTATGGATTGTGCCTCATACTGTCAGGATGGTGGCACACCCTGAAATATACTTGAATCCAAGGATGGGGTTGCTCTCTTGCAAAACATCTTGATTTTTTGGATTTAATTAAGTCAGCCTTGTTTAGCCGTCTCAATTTAGCTAGCGATCACTAATATTTTAGGTGAGCAGAAAATACACGTCTACCATCCAATCACAATTTCCTTTAAATATTAAGTGGAAAAATAAGAGGGGGAAATCAAGAAAAGCCAATGCACACGAAAAACAGTAATGTATACTCAGACAAAAGACTTACAGTGCTTCCTCGCAATCTCCACGTACGATGCAATATAATAATTGAAATTTAGTCTATATGAAGTGCATGTCGAGAAAACTGCCTGCTCATAGCAAAAAGTTCTATTGGCAGAAAGAAATGGATTTGAATTTTGACTAAGTTGAACAATCTAAGGTGTCTCTCAATAAGTGCAGTGTGATCCTAAGTTATACAAGCACAAATAAATAAACCTAGTAGCTCTAATAGTCGCACTATAGGTCTAACCTACGAACCACTCAAGTCGGGCCCCACCCTTACCAAAGAGTGAAACATGTCCAACACACAATAGAAAAAGTCCAAGTCTTGTTCACACATGGGTTTCCAAATGGAAACTACTATAAATAGGAAATTAATTACAAATAAAAAAATAAAAAATATTGAAAATAAATCCCAAACTCTACTCTCCCACGACTCAACTCGATCTTAAGTTTTATCTGGCTTTTTAGTGGGTTGTCGAGATGTGTCAATTTCTAGAAAAATCGCTCCACATTCGCAGGGTATCTCACACAAAAACATGAGAGAAAATGTAAGAGAGTTGACATAAAAATTAATCAAAAATAAAAAGAAAAATAAATATTAAAAAAGAAATAAATGCTAGAAAATAAATGGAAAATGTACAGTGGCAAGGTTCGGGGGTCAGACTACCAGAATGTGTAGAAAAGCTAACACTAAAATTTCTAGACAAAAACCTAAACCGTTTGCCTCCCCGGCAATGGTGCCATCAGATGAACCCGAAATTACCCTATGTTAAGTATGTCGAAATGTTGTTGCCGGGCGGTAGGGATCAATCAAGAAATTAAACCACATAAATTAATGAATCAATTACGCGATGTGGTTGTATGTTTATTTAACTTAGGCAAGTCCAAGGATCGACTCAATCAAGCGAAGGACAACCTAGGTTAAGTCTGTCAGATTTAGCGAATAGTTATCAAAGTAGATTTTTTATGATATGTATGCAATTAATGGATGCACATGCAAATAGAGCCAGCTTTAAGGACTAAAATACAAATTCAATCAAATTATATCAAATAAATCCTAAAACTTGGCCAGAATATGTAGAATGATGAAATTAAGGCTCTGTAAATTTGTTGGAATTTTCTGATGCAAAATAAAATAATTATGAATTAATGATGCATGCAAGTGATTTTTAGTAAATTAAATTTAATAAATAGAAAAATCTAATTATTTTAAGGAATTAAAATTATCCTATATGTATCCAGTTAGGATCTATCTAGGAGAAATTCTAAGCCTTAAATTTAACAATTTTTCAGTTTATGAAAAATTAACTAGCAAAATCACAAAATGAATTATCAGAACAAATTATGCAAGAAAATGATCTGAGTTTTGGGCACGATGTAGAACACAAATAAATATACGAAATATGTTTTTTTCACAATTTATATAAGAATGATTAATTTAATATGAATTTCAGACCATGAAATGGGTAAAATATGCAAAATTTCACCAAATCAATTACAATTATTAATCATGTCTTACAAAAATATGAATAAATACCCATGAGATACATAATTAATTGAGCAAGAAAATAAAAAATTTTGGAATAAATAAATGATGTGAAAATGTGGTTTAAAGAATAGACCAAAGTTAGGAGTCTAAATGCAACTACTGAAAGAAAATGACTAAAGAAAATATGCACAGGGATTGGATTGAAAATACCTATACACGGAGGGGTACTTAGACAAATTTTACATGCACGCACGTGTGGTGCTCATGCGTTTATTCGGCAGGGTCGTATGCAATCTTCTACGTGGTGCGATGCAAATGTTTCAGTGGAGCGCATGCACCTGACATGTGGATGGCAGGCGTGGCTGCATTGGGAAATTGCGGAGCAAGAGGTGGTTGTCGCTGCGAAGGTCGGCAGAGAGGGAGGCTACTCGCGGGGCTAGAGTCACTCGTGTAGAGGGGGGCTGCTGTGTGGCGGCGGTGGAGATGCGAATGTGTCTTGTTGCTCTTGGACGGAAGGCGAGGTCGGCAGAGGAGCTGCGGGTGGCAGCTTCCAACCTCAAGGAGGAGCTCTAGCCGTAGAGGCCCATGCGAGGAGGTCGGCCCACGACAAGGAAAACAAGTTGTGGCTACAGAACTATGCCCACAGATATGGGACTTGTGGCCACGGAATTGGATTCTGGCCACGACATGTCGTGGCCAGTAGTCATAGCTTCAAGTCTCGTCACGAGAGTTCTCTAACCACGAATATGTCGTGGCCACTACAAGTGACCACAGAACTTGTCGTGGCCACAACTCCTGTATGAAGCTTTGGCCACGGAATTGTAGCTACGAGAAACTAGTAGCTACGGAATTATCGTGGCCACAAGTTTCCGTAGCCACATTCTGTGGCCACAACTCATTTTTCTTGTAGTGGCCGGTGATTGTTCGGTAGCAGAGAATCAACCCCGGTCGACACAAGACGCGTGGATTTGATGGATGGACGGTGGCCTGCAGTGGGAGGAAGGAGGCTCCGCCTGCCGTGGGCTGCTGTGTTGGAGAGCTCTATAGCTGGAGATGACACAACGTGAGACCTGCAAATGTGAATCTTCTTCTCGAGATTTTGGATCTCGGCCAAAGGGTAATTATTGGGTGAAATCTTGGCTCATGTGATAAGTATTAGGAATGTGGGTGACCGGAGCTCCTCGAATGGTGGAGGAAGAGGAGCAAGGCCTCTGTTTTGACGAGGTGAGTATGGAAGATATGCGCAGGAAAGAAGCATATGTGAAAGAGATGAAGAATGTGGGGCGATTTTGTCGATGATTTCTGGTTCACATTTGGGGTTTCAATTTTAGATGGGTTCTGAGAATGAAAAGAAACAGTAGTGACGAGAAGCAAAGAATCAAGGGAAAAGGAGGTTACCTGGAAGGGGATGGAGGGATGCTTGGGAATAGAAGCTCGAGATCAAGCTTCTGTCGTCGCACGAGTTGCCAGTGATGTGATGAGCTTGCTGCAGTGATTGTGCAGTTACTACAAGGGTGGTAACCCTCGGACTACGTCGCATGAGAGGTGCTCGTCGTCACTTCGACAGAGGAAGGCTTGTCGTCATCGGCACTTCCCTGGAGCTGGAGCTCATGTTCTCCCTTTGGTGTATCATTGGCATGATGGCAACGCTAGGGGTTAAATAAGGGGATTGAGGAAAGGATTGGGGGCGATGTTGGTTGAAGAAGATAGAGGATAAAGTTTGTTGGAGACTCGCCGACCATTTGGGTTAACGGTGAGAATGATGGAGAGGTGATTGGATAGGATAGAAAGGAAGAGGTGCAAGATGGTAGGTTGGGAGATCGGATCGATTGGAGATGGTCATTAGGGATAAGGGTGCGAGCGAAGGTAGAGAAAGGGGATCAGGAGACGGGTTTAGGGTTTGGCCATGGTGGTTTTGGGTTCCTCGAAGATCGGAGTTGGAAATGGTAGTCAAAGGTTGCGCTGCAATGGTTAGGTCTCACAAGAGATGGAAGGGCGAGAGATGGGGACTCGATCGTTGGGAGGAGAGAGCGACGATGCAGAGGGAAGCAAGTGGGTGGCACTGCACCAAGCGGCGGAGGTAGAAGATCAAGTGCCAGGCACGTGATGGAGTTGAGGACTATCACATGCATGGTACGTGAGTTGGAGAAGGGTTTACATGGGAATTAATGTGGATAGTTGGATCCTAGATCGATCCAACGGTTCTTATGTGGGTGGAAAGGGACAAAAGAGGTTGACCGGACCAAGGATAGGTTTGACAACTAGGATGAGATGAACAAATGCGTATGCGACAAGTGGCACACATCGACTAAAACTTTGACCAAGTTTTAAATTGCATGAATAAATACAAATAAAATACCTATAGACCTCAAATGCAAAAATGCGCAATACGAAAAATACACACCTAAATGTAATCCTACAATTTTTATGAAGAACTTAAATGCAAACAAAATGCTGGATGCAAGATATGCAATTTTGGTGGTATTTTTTGTACCTAAAATACCAAATTTTAGCTTTGCAATTTTTATTTGATTTTCTAATGATAAATAAACACATACGAAAATCAAACATGCTATGAAATAATGCAATAAACTCAAACAACATTTTTTGAATTTTTATGGGTTGAGCGAATGTCAAAATAAATTAGGGAGGTGGACTGTGCACAGATGGACCAAGTAAGAAAGCTCAAGTCAGAATTGATCTTTTGCATTGCTTTTCTGATATTTTTTTATTTTGAATTTTATGTATTTTATTGAAGCATGAAATGAAATGAAGAAATTAAAAAGAAATAAATCTAAATGAGTGAATATATGCATATGAAATGATAATTCAAAATCAGTAAAAATTCACATTGCATGGTTAGGTCCCAAAATCCAATTTTCACAAATGGACTCCGATTCTTTTGAATTTGGTCTTAATTTGTAGCTATTTGAATGTACATTAATTTAAAAGTGAGTATAGTTCATTTAGCACTGTATGAGACAGATATCAATGTTTTTGTCTGTATGTCTTGAAATAGGGTTTGAGATTATTTTGTATATGTACAAGATAGTATTTTTTAGGATTTTTCATGGATTAAGATTAGTAATGTGTACACAATTGAGTTAGTTTTATGTGATTTGAAGTAAGAATAAAATCAATAAAATCAATGAAGTTGGTTGTTTTACATGTCAATTGTACATAGAATCCTTGGATCCTCATTTGATGTAATGATGAATGATAAAATACAAATATTATTTACACATGCATGAATGATAAATATAGAATTTAGATGATTAAATGCCAATGAATTTTGGATAAGTAGGCTTAATTATACTCTTTTAGAGTGATGAATCACATATTCATCAGACTACTACGTTGGATCCTTCTACTCCAAGAGTTTAATTTAGAGATATGTGATAAACCTGAAGTCAAGAATGTTGTAGAGGATCACCTTTCCAGAATTACTGAGATAGAAAGTCCTGAAAAGGAAATCTTTCCCATCACTGAAACCTTCCTAGATGAAGCTATCCTGGCAGTAATCTCTCTCCACTAGTATGCCAATATTGTAAACTACCTTGTCTCAAAAGAAGTCCCACAAGAATGGCCAAAGCTGGAATGGAAAAGTTCATGTTCGATATCCATTTCTACTAGTTGGAGGAACCTCACTTGTTTTGAGAGGGGGCTGATTGTATTTGGAGAAGATGCACTCTTGAGGAGGAGTTCACAAGTGTCCTAAACCATTGCCACAAATTAGAATCTGGATGACATCATTCTAGAAAATGTACGATAGCAGAAGTGCTTCAATGCAGCCTCTGGGAGCCAACTCTCTTCAAGGATGCTTTTGAGTATGTTAAAGGTTGTACTGACTGTTAAAGATGAGCAGCACTATCTATTCATGAGACACCATGCCTCTCAAGTTCATTCATATATTAGATGTCTTTGATGCATGGGGAATTGATTTCAGGGGCTCATTCCCTAACAATCATGACTATGAGTACATCCTACTTGCTGTTGATTATGTTAGTTGATGGGTTCAGGCTATCCTTGAAGGATATTGTGAATCCTCAAGCGCATCACGGAAGCGTGACGATCACATCTTATGCGATCAGGGCGACTAGTCGCACTAGTCGCAAGGTGCAGCGGAATTTAAAAAATTTAAATCAAGTGATGAAACCACATGATCACAAGAACGTTTCTTGGATTTTTCATCAAACCACAATATATTAGAAATACTTCTCAAAGCGTGGTTGCGATCACGGGATCTCTAAAGCGAGAGATCCTCCTGTCTCAAGTCCGATCCATGAAGACAGCACTTGCGGGTACGATGATGAGACGCGTGACTCTCGCAATCCTCGACGAAGATCCAAGCCTTGAATCTCCCGATTTCGTCCAATGAAATCCATCGTCTTCCTCTAGAGCAAGCAGCCCCAAAGAAGATGGAGATCCTTGAGTAGTCGAAGGCGAAGGCGAGAAGGTCCCTCTCAATACACAAGGTGGATGACGACCTTAGAGAGAGAGAGATGGCAAGAATGAGAGATAGAGAGAGAGTAGGCGTGTACTCTTGTATATTGTGTCTCTCTCAAGGGCTAGGGTTGCACTCCTTATATATTAGTTTGGGATCCAATGGATCTCAATCCACGGCATACATAGATCCAATGGCTAGGTTGATCCATGTATCAATCAACAGCCATGATTGTTGTTGGTTAAAAACCAACAACATTAATTTATATTAAATTAAATATATGTTGCATTATTATCAACAAAATTTAATTTTAACATAAATTATTTATTAAGAGATAACAAGATAACAAAAAGGGAGACAACAAATCACCCCTAAAAATAGGGGTGTCACCTATGACTAAGTCATTGGTGACGCCACCCCTTTTGGTGGTGATTTGTCTCCTTTTTTATTTTATCCTATTATTTCTTAATAAATTGCAATAACTTTTATTGCAATAAGATGCACCAAATTAATTTGTGAATATTTCAATCATGCCATTGAAAATTATGTGAACCATATTCACAACCCAAACTAATTTGTAAATTACATTTCCAATTAATTAATTAATGTGAATCCAATCCACATTAATAATTAACAAATGCTATTTACAAAATTTCTCTCTCTCTCTGATATATATTATAAATCATATTTATAATATACACAGATATTATGGATAGCACTATCCACGATCTGCTTTTCCTTAATAATTAAATCTCATTTAATTATCTTGGACAATCATTATCACAATATGAATCTTATTCATATTATACTTGATAATTAAATCTCATTTAATCATCAAGACCTTCTTTCTTGGATACAAAATTCATCATAGGAATTATTTCTGAACTCCTTCAAGAATAATGTACTTTCTCCACAGATACTTGGAGATAAGGACAGGGCGATTGTATTATTCCATGTATAGCGACTTGGATGTTGAGATCTCATCTCAAATCCAGATCTAATAGACCTCCAACAGATGCTTGATTAAATCAAGTTCGTATACTTAATCTTCTCATTGCATCTGAATCACATTCAGATCAATGTCCAACACTTGGACTAAGATCAAGTTACTTCTCTATTGAGAGGAGTCACTAAAATCCAGACATGTTTCATCACTCCCTCGGACTGGAAGCGTCATGGTTCTACAATCGTTTATGATCACATCACCCTCAGGTATTCCCAATACCTGCACATCCTGCATACTGGAAGACGAATGATCAACCTGAAGATGAAGATCAATTTTACACTGTCTTCTTCGGGGTTTGATCACCAAGTTTCTCAATCTTGGTCATTGGGATTTGGTATCGATCATATGCTTTCCCAAAGCATATATCATACCTTCAAATTCTCGTCATGCTTCCAAAGCACGACGACCATGCATGGAATTTGATCGGTCCCAATACCTCATGAGTGAGCTCATGTCTTCTTTTTCATAAGTGAACCTGTATGATCCCTTTGAGAGATCGTATTACTCATATGCCCTTATATGCACACCAGCTCGCTGGTGTATAGACCTTGGTTAGGTCATCAACCTAATGGTATGCCAAATGTATATACTCAGACATATAGTAACACATCTGTCTCCGGTCAGAGGATGTGTGCCTATGCTGTGACTGTATTCAACATAGGACTTAGGTTATCTCGATCTCGCTAAGTCAACCCATTGACCTAACTAATCTGACACCTCCAAATCACAATTCCCATGTAGAGTACTGTTGAATCGGATTTTGCGGAGGTCATGTCGATTCACAAGGCGAATCAACAGTCGCTGATTTGACCTCGCGTAAAATCCGAAATTCAAACAACAATTAACCCACAACAGAAATCAAGCAATGAAAAGTGGTGCGGAGTTAAAATTTATTATAACTCTACAACAAAGATGTGTATAGGTGCAAGTATGTGTAGAGGTCGAACACAGGGAGTAGACAGGTAGAACAGGGCAAAAATGCACAAAATGCGTGACTGTGATCAATGTCTATTTATGCAATTTTTATGGGTTTTTTATTTTTTATTTTTTATTTTAATTTTTTTTATATTTTTATATTTTGCTTTTTAACTTTTTGATTTTATATTTTCTTTTTGTATTTTATATTTTTTATATATTTCCTTTTTTTCAATAATAGAATATATATATAATATAAGAGAGAGAGGAATAAAGTATTTATAAAAATAGGTAAAAATAAGGAAAAATCAGGAAATAAAGTATTTTTAGGATTTTTGTATTTTTCTAATGTTTTTGTGATTTTTCTCGATTTTTCTTAATTTTTTGGTATTTTTAAAGTCAAAAATATTGAAAACAGTGAATAAAATAAATATCTAAAACTAAAATGGAGAAATAAAATATAAAACAGTAACAAAAATTCTCCAAATTAATTTTCAATTAAAGATAATAATAAAAAGAAATTTCAAGAAAGAAAACACAATTTTTAGATTTTTTATGAATTTTATAAATTTTTATGAAGGTTTTTGGGGTTTTATACTTTTTAGGAGTTTTCTTTTATATTTTTTAGTGATATTTGGATTTAAGTAAAAACATAATAAAAGAGGAAAATATAAATTTTTGGAATTTTTAAAGGAGTTTTTATAATTTATATGTATTTTCTAATACAAACAGTGTTGAAAATGCGTATTTTTGTACTGTTATAAATATTAAAATGTAATAAAAATGCAAAATAAAAATATATCGTGAATGTGTAATGCAACAGGAATGTATGGTAATTTTTTGGTGATTTTTGGTGTTATAGAAATGCATGCAATAAATAGAGGTAACAACAAGAAAATACACACAGACAAGAGCATTAATGTAAATAGCAGAAAGTTCGAGGGCTTGCTTGCAAATTTCCACAAAACTTTATACTGAATAAAAAATTTACAGGACCAAATATAAATAGTAAAAGTTTCAAGGGCGACTACCGCAAAATGTCCAAGACGTACGTGACAAGCACGTGCGCCTGGCGAGGACCAAAATGGAATTCCCAAAAACGCCGGGGGGCAGTTCGCAATTTTTACAAAAATATTAAAAGGCAGATGAAAGTTTGTAGTTCTAATATTTAAATACAAAAACCAACAGGATATAATCGCAAAATTCCCACCTTAGGCGCGATCGAACGATAGAGCATCATTCACTTGGTCATGTGGCGTAACCAGGGCGCGCGATACCCCTTCAGCTGCACGTCCAGGATTAAATGATCATCAAACAACGGACGGCCTGGGCGTAAACAGATCCAACGGTGGCTGCTTGGCAGGAAGAACGGAGTGCGATCGAAGGCTGCGACGCCCGGTGGATGAACTGGGAAGAATAGGTGCCTGGGCGATCTTCTTCGAGCTCGCGTCTCCTCTCCCAAAGCTCCCTTGATGCACAAAAACGTCCCCAAAGTTCCTGGAAGGATCCCCAACTCGACAGAGACACCAAAATGGGCAGAGGAGCCCCGATGCGTCGCCGCGAGGTCAGGGATGGAGAGTGGCTCCAGGTAGCACGTTTGCGGTAAAAATGACCCCCAAGTAAGGGCCTGCTCGCACCTGGTACCTGCAATCAAAACACACAGCGATAGACGGTGGTCCCAGGGCGAGCATGAGCAAAGTAGATGGTAAATGGCGTGAATAGGAGCTCGCCGGAGCAAGCTCCGGCGAGGTGGGAAGCGAGTGATTGACTACCAAACTAAACGCATGAATTAAAAGCTAGATCTAAAGGCTAACAACACAGCATGAAAAGAAAGGAAAAATAAACAAAAATCGACCTCGATTGGTTTGGAAAAACCAAGAGATGGAACCTCACGGCCGGACCTGGAGATGAGGGATTGGAGCGCCTCCACGGCCGCTCAACCTCGCCTCAAGTTGGCTGGAGGACTTGCTGTCACAAAGTCCCGTCCGGAGCTCGCCAACAAGGGAGGAGAGACGGTCAAAGAAGGGTTCAAAGAGGAAGGAGGCGATGGGGGTTGTTTTTGAAAGAATGGTCGGGTGGCGTGAAAGACGAGGTGATGGTGGTCGCATCGAGGGTACAAAGACCACGCTAAGCTAAGGGTGTGTATCCTTGATAAGCGAGGATGAAAAGTCGTGAAGAAACTAGGACGAGATTGTGAAAGGTCTCGCCTAGAAAAAATCGTGAAGAAGGGGACAAAACCTATTCTGACAAGGGCACAGGCAGGGGTCAGAGAGTTGACCCGAGGTCAACTCTCCAGCCCACCTGGTTGGTCCACGTGGACCAACGAGGAAAAAGCCTGGAAATAAACCTTGTAAAATCATTTTAAAATAATAAATGATTTTATTATTTTTTGATTATTAACTAAAAAATATTTATTATTTTATAAATTATTTTTTAGTGATTTTTATTTATTTTTTAGAGGTAATAATTTACAAGTTATATTTTATAGCCTTTATAGGTATCTTTATCTATATATTTTATTATTTTATTTTTATTTTGTATATTTAATTTATTTATTTTTGTTTATTATTTTATATATTTATAGGATACTTTTATACACTTAAATATATTTTTATTTTATTTTTCTGATGTATGTTGTATACTTAATAAAATAAAAGTATGAATTATATAGGTATGTATATAGGTATTATACCTGTGTGTATTATATACAAGTATTTTATTTTGTATTTTCTTGAGACTTTTACTCTGATTTTAATGTACATATTTCTTATAAATAATATTTACAAAATTATAGAAATATAAAATTATAAAAATAATGAATAAATAATAAAATGAATATTTTAATCTATACAAGTATACAATAGGGGTCCAAAACTCAACTTTCAAACTGTAGCTCAACCAAATGCAAAACCACTGCCATTAAATAGCTCATATTAAATTATATACAATTAAAGGTGAGTTTGACGCATTTCAAGTTTTAATTTGGGAGATACAGGTCTGGGAAGTTGGGATTCTGGAATTTTATTCAGATCTTAACTTTTTATCTGTATAATATTTTTGAATTAAATCAATTTTGTATTTTTCTATATTTAATTATCTACAACTTTCATGTACAAAGTTTCTTTATTTGAAGTATAAAAATTGGAACCAAAAATAGGTCCCAAAATGTATAAAGAATGAATTACATACAAGGTGTTTTTATTGTATTCTGGCCCTTGTCTCTCCCTACTTTATTCCTTGTCGACCTATTCATCGAGATGCCTAGGTCTCGGGGTTTCGGATCCTAAAATATTTACAATATTTTATTATTTTTCTTTTCTTTTCTTTATTCTATAATTTTGGCTTAAAAACTGTATTTTATACAATATTTACACATTGATGCATGAATGCTAAAATGCATGAATTAACGCTATTTACAAGCATTTACTAGGGTTTTTAAGGCCAAAATGATAGAATAAATATGATGAAACGTAGATTCATCAAGGACCTGCATCAAGAGGTCGGCCAGATATTAGCCTGGGTGAGAAAGGATTGCCATCTCCTACTCACGCTGGAGATCATCTCTTAATAATCATTTGACGGTGCTTGATGAGTCCTCTATCTAACCCATTAGATATTCATCCAAGCACCAGCCTCTATGTTCATTTAATGAATCAACAGCTATATGATTATCAAGAAGGCCATGGTACATAACCCTAATTGTACAGAGGGACCTTATAGTGCATTCATTCAATTAATTTCAGAAATGGAGTGAACAATCAATAACATTCATTGATAAAACATATTTATTACAATAACATTTATTGTAAGAATGGTTCGCCTCGGGCTCACATGGATAACAATCCTCACACAATTCGCAGACATTTGCACTATTTATGTCTTCCTTAAAGATAACATTATTGCATAGTTAAGAATTCTGAAGATCCTTATATTTGACAGAGGCATACACTTTATCAACAAAGAATTGAAGAAGTTGACTAAGGAGTACAATATTGAACATCGTGTCGCTTCTCCTTACCACCCGGAAAGAACTGATCGTAGTTTCTTAACTGAGTTCTTTGAACTTATCGTACATCGTACAAGTCTCCTCTGGGAATGTCTCCATACCATTTGGTATATGGCAAGCCATGTCATTTGCTTGTGGAACTCATACATAAACCATTATGGGAAGTCAGATTATGCAACTTAGACAGAGAAAGCATGAAAGAACAGAAAGCCTAACTTGAATCTTTTGTTATAATCCAGAGACTTTGCATATGATAACAACCTCATGTATAAAGAGAAAGTCAAGCTATGGCACGATAAGCATATCAGATGAAAGACTGTCAATCCAGATCAGAAGGTGTGGTTGTTTGATGCAAAGCTAAAGCTATTTCCAGGCAAACTGAAAGGAAAATGGTTGGGGCCCTTTATTATCAAGAATGTGCATGACAATGATGGCATCATCATATCTGGATTGTCAGTTGACACACAACTTTTTGTCATGAATGGGAAGTTGTTGAAACCATATGTTGATCATGATACGTTAATACATGTTGCATTTCTAGATAAACTTCTAGAAAAAAGAAAGATCATACATTAGCTTCAAAAATTTTTCTATTTTTATTCTTTTCTGCTTTTCTTCTTTTCATTTCATTCTCATGTCTTTTACTATGTTGTTATTTCATTCATCCCATTCATTTGTGCAATACTTAGGATATACTTAATCCTAAGTATAGGGTGATGAGTTTATTCGAGTTGCTCTTCCTTTATTCTCCATGTTGTCCCCTAACCTATTGATATCTCTTTTATATAATTAGGGATATTTCACCCTAAGTATGGGGGGGCAGGCCGAATCATTATTCTTTCATACACTCTCATCCTTGATCATCCCCACTTGGTGTACAATTTGTTATACTTAGGATTAGTTGATCCTAGTATAGGGGGACCATCGATTTCTTATTCTTTTAGTCATTGTAGTATATACTTACCTATACTAAGCACGAGTTATGTCTTCTTTTTTCTCTTTGATCGCTCTGATGACATAGCTCAAGCTAAGTATAGAGGGTCGTATATAGATTATATATACTTTAGCCATAACTCATACTTTCGTATTTTTGAATAATGTGGCTAGTACTCATTAATTTAAATAAAATCATGCTAGTATCTTTATAAATATTTAGTTCAAAAAAATTTGCAAAATAATTTGAAAAATGGTGGTAAAATATTTTGAAAAAACTTAAAAAATTGTTTGGACAACTTTTGCAAAATGTTCTTAAACCTTTATAAAAAAACTTTTTTATTTGCAAAAATGTTTCTCATCTATTTGAATAAAATCTTTTGAAAATTTAGTTTGCAAATGATTTCAAAAATGGTTGCAAAATATTTTTGAAAAATCTATGTATACTATTTGAAAAATTATTTGCAAAATGATTTCAAAAAGTTTGTAAATAGTTGTCAAATATTTATAAAATTATTTACAAAATAATTTTTCAAAATGTTTTTGAAAAATCATTTTCAAAATGCATTAAGAACTTTGTATATAGTTGCAAATCCAATAAAATTATTTCTGTAACCATGTATAAAGGACATTTGTATACTAACGAACAACTAACTTGTGTACAAACTTCCTGTAAAAATCTATTCCCAATTCTTGTAAATATTAATGCATGCCCACGTAAATATCTGAACATATTTCTTTCACTAATCTTTATTCAAAACCATTAAAAATTTTCAAAATTTTCAAAATCCATAAAAAATGCAAAATGTTTTCATAAATTACATAAAATTTGAAAAAGTTTTTCAAAATCCATAATAAGTTTAAATCAGAAATTAGCTTCACAAAAATATTTTCCTTGCATTGTACATAGCAGTTGCATTCTTCAGAATAATCTAGATAATTGAACAAGTATACATAAAGTCTAAAGATTGGATCTTGGTATAAACCTTAATCCACTCAATTTCAAATGAACCCATTAAGGATTGGAATTGAGATGCTTCAGGTCACCTTGACTTAATTCTTCAGTTTCCGTGAGACTATGTTCATGAGTCGATTCAATGTGTCTAACTAGAACCCTTCATGTTATTCGTACAACTCTTAGGATAGTGGCTTGACTAGAGACCTCACATTTAACACTTATCTCAACTCAGATGGATTGTTGAAAGATCTTAGAGTCTAAGTCGGGATGATAATAGGTCATTGTTTTAAGGGTGGCTCAAGAACCATTCTTGGAGACTTCCAAAACCGGTACTTAAACCCACTTCTTCTTGTAGAAAGGACATCTAACAAGTGGAGAATGGATTGAAACAATGCTTCGGATGAGGAATGATCTTCTAGAACAACTTTTTCCAAGACCACAAAACATGGGTGGCCCAAAAGATTCTATATCTGTCAGGGTAAAACAAGAATGCAGAGAAATATTATACAAAGAAAATATCAAAAAAGAAGCCTACACCAAAAATTTCACAAAAATGTAAGCTTCCAGAATTAGCATGCTTCTTGGTGAAGACTCTATTACACTAAACGAGCTTCACAAGGGAAAGTGACTACACTGGTCCATTCCCATTTCTTTTTCCCATTTCTTCTAGCTTCTTCCCCATTACAATTGTGAACTAGCATGCACCATATCTTAGAAGGGAATAACTATCTCCACGAGGACAAGCTGCCAGAGGAGGAGACTCCTTAATAGTTAAAAGGTTTCTCTGAGAAGATCTAACAAATTCACACATATGGTTCTATCATTTCAAGGATACAAGAGTATGCGGCTGAAAGGATGGTTCTGACCACACTGTGAATTGAACTAGATAATAGGATTATCGAACCTAAGGGATAGTGTGTCATACTTCCAAGCCCTAACGTGGTTCCAAACAAACCAAGAATACGAAGGTCTTAAATGAGATCGACGGTTTGATTTTATTAAAATAATTTTAAATGTCAAAATTTGGTCCAAGTTCATTCTTTTCCTTTTCTTTATTTTCATTTCTACTTTCATTTGCATATGTGTTTGTTAGGGACTAGTAAAGGTAAGTATAGGGGGTGATGAATCTCCATTTCATCACCTTTATTCTTTCTTTTTGTCCTTATATCCCTAGCCAAATACATGTATATAACATTAATTTGGGCAAAATAACACTCAGAAATTGAGCAATAAATACTGTATAAAATATTGTATTCAATTCTAAAATAAAAGAATAAAGGAAAGAAAAGAAAAAGAATGAGGTGTTAAAGACACTGAGTAACCCTAGACCGTAAGACTCAGTCATCATGATAACTTAGTTGACAATGAATAAAGTAAGTGGTGATAGGGCAGGTCGATTATACAAACAATACAACAAAAACCCTAATTCTTGTACTCAATAATTTCCATTTTGGGACCTAATTCGTTTTTTGATGTTATAATTCAAATAATAAAACCCTCAACATGAACATTTTACATAAAACTTACAAAATTGATTTCATTCATAATAATGCATACTGTGCGTGGGATACACAGAATAAAAAGCCACGAAGAAAACTATACAGACATGTGTCTTCTCCATACAGAACCAAATAGACCAAACTAACCTTTATTATTGATAAATTTTAATTACCTATTTAATGAAGGTGGTTTAAATTAATTTGGATTTAAGAAGCAAAAGTTGGCTTTCGTGTCCTCATTGAGAAATATACATGTATATAATATTTAAATATTTTTAATTTATATTTCCACTTTATTATATTTTTAGAAGTTTTTTAATATTATAGAAAACAAATTTAAATAGTAATAATATAATAAAACTCATAAAAGTACATTAAAAAATAAAGTCATAGAATATATAGGTAATGTATACCCATAATATAGCTACATAACATATATGCCTAATTATTTAAGTAAAAAATAAAATAAAATAATGCAATAAAAATAATCTAAACATGTATTTAAACAAGATATAAATATATAAAATACATGTATAAAATAATAATATATAAAATACAAAATAAAAATAAAATACTATATATACAGGTAAAAATACTTATAAGTATACATGTAAATATTAACTTGTAGTAAATAAACTTGTAAAAAAAGTAAAAATTATAATATAGTACTACATAAAATAAGAAATATTTTTATATTTTAACAAAAAAAAATAAAATCATATGCAAATTTATTTTGATTTAGTAAGGTAATTTTTCCCTTATTTTCTAGTTGGTCCACATGGACCAACTAGATTCCTTTGTTTGTTAACCCTAGGTCAACTACTCCGCTCTCTTCTTCTAGAGCGTTGAACTTGTCAGCCGTCCCGCATTCCCGCCTTAATTCATGTTTGATCCATTCATTGCCTCGCTTGGCATGCTGAATAAAAAGTTGAGATTTGATCTCCTTAATTCATGCCTGAGCTTGAGATCTAATCAATCTTCATCGATTCAAGCAGAATCAAACTTACAAGATACCCCCTCTGTTTATGTATAAATAAACACCTTCTCACCCTTTTGATGTTTGATCCCTCTTCATCATCTATAGCCCCAAGATTAGTGATGTTTGAGCTTGTCTATGACAACCACATGCTCGTAGAGGTCTTAGAGTGGAGAAAGGCAACCGAAGGTGGTGATCCAGAGCTCATTGGACACTAGCTCAGGCATCTCTTCCATGCTCCCTATTCCTTAGGTAAGAGCAGTATTTTTAGGTTTCTTTTGATGCATTTTCATTCCATTAGCTTAGATTAGCACTCGGCTTTGTCAATTTGGCCGTAAGATTTTTGTGATTTCCCAATCATTCATTCACCTGGAGCTCGATCTCCAGGTCAAAATCATCGTGATACAAACCTCATTTTGACCAATAAACAACTCCATCTCACTCCCCTCCATGTGCTTCACAAAAACCACATTCTGTCACCACAATTCCTATAAGGAATTGGGATATCAGAGCTTTAACCATCACCGTTTGTCAGAGCTCTTTGCCCTTCCATTTCCACAAGCATTTCAACTTTATTTTGGATTATGAGCATTGCCTCGAGCCTTGCTCCCTTTTTGTGTGGTCTAAGGGTGAAAGAGACACCTGGAGAAGAGTTTCGAAGCTCCATTTTGAGCTCCAGGTCTTACGGGACATTTCAAACTCCATGTCCCTGTCGATGAGACCTGGGCACTTCTAAATACAACCTGCACTTGAGAAAGACTCCGAGGAATCTTTTAGGACTGTTAGAGTGACGAAGGGTGGCTGGACCTACAAAGAATCAATGATCGAAGCTCATCGAAGAGCGGTTCTTGGTGTGTTCTTCCAGATACCCCTAGGACTGTTAGATCAAAAATGGATCTTAAAGGAGAGAAGCCACTGTTGGATGGGCACACATATAACTGTCGAATGCCCAGAGAGGATATAATCCCAGTCATTCAACCACGAAGGGGTATTGGTCGTCAACGGGGCGACACATGGATAAGTGGTGATCATCCAGCCATTGATCAGCACCTAATCGGGGGTAAATAAAGCCCTTGCTTTTTTGTATTTTCAATTTCGTCTTGTAAATATTAAGCTACATTTAAAAACTTGTCTAAAAACTGCAACCGAGACCTGACAGTTTTTGCTTATTGCAGTTAAGTCCTTGTCAGATCGCTTCACTTGGCACCCCATGTGAGGTGGACATTTTGCAAGCATACCCTCTCGAGATCTTTTATTTTGTTTTAGTAATTTAAAGTTGCAAATTGGTGCAATATTTTGGGGGTATTTGCACATGACCCCTTATACTTTATTTTTATTACGAATATAGCTATGCTAGGTAGTTTTATTTTATTTATGTCTTTTCTTTTTTTAAATAGCTCCAAAGTATAAAACATTATGGGAAAAATTGTGTGAATTCTCGATATTGTTCTAATGTTCTCCATTTTTTTTATTTAGCATTTCCATGTCTTTTTCCATTTTTAAAAATCATTTTGGAGTTATTTATTCTTTATATAGCTACAAAAATACACAAATTATAAAAACACTTTTAAAACTTTCAAAAAAATGGAGTGTATATATTAGTGTATTTTATCACTCTAGAACAAAAATAACAACAAAAAAACATTATAATCTGAAAAACCTCCTACCCTAGAAAATAAGAAAAATGCTATAAAATCCCAAAAATTAGTATGGTGTATTATTTTTATATCATAAAGCATATATTAAAATTAGTTTTGAGAATTTTTGATATTAGTAGCTATTTTTTAAAACCCAATTTATTAAATCCCTATTTTGCTATATTTCAGACTTTTAAAATATTTAAAAATTAGAAAAGAAATAAACAAAAATTCATGAAAGAAGAGAAAACTATAAAAAAGACAAAAACATTTTATTTTGTATAATTTGATTTTATTTTATCTATATATAATTATAAATATTATCTAGATGATGTGTATTATAGATTACTTATATACATATTATGTTATTATCAATTATAATTACCTAATATATATTTAAAACCATTAAAAATAAAAAGGATTTTTCTTGCATATATTTTCTATTTTTTGTATATTTATCATATATATATCATATATAGTATTTATATTATACATATTATTATATATAGATAGACATATATATTTATGATATCTTAAAAAAGAAAAGAAACTAAAAATCAAACAAATATAAAAACGAAAATAAAAATCTTAAATATAAAATTTAAAAAACTAAAAAATGTAAAATTTAAAATCCATAAAAATTAAATATAATAAACACCAAAAATCATAAAAACAAAATACACCAAACACCTAATTAGGCTATACATATTTCTCTAATCCCTTTTGTTTCATGTGTTCGATACTCTACTACTTATCACTATACATCTATTGTAGAGTTATAACAAATTTTGACTCACCTCGCTTAATTGTTTTTTTTTATATTATGTGGGTTGATTGTTGTCTGAAACTTAGGGGTTCGTGTTCAGCCGCATCAGCGATAGCGTTCTCACCTTGTATGGAACACTAGACATGCTCAAACCCCTATTTGACAAGCTCTTCACCATTTAATCTAAACAGTCTAAGGTGGGATTGATTGGCACTGCCTCAGAGGGTTTAGCGTACTAACCACACTAAGAGTGATAGTAATGTTGCGGAGATTGTGACTGATTATTCTGTCAATAGCACTAAGGAGGATATTGTTGCTGACAATAGTGAGGAGGTGGCGGATACTGGTTCTGATATTGAACAATCAAGTAATGATGATAATGTTGTCATTGGTGGTACGCCAGTTGCTGATATGATTGTCTCCAAGTGTGTGTTTGTGGGGGAGACTGATGTGTTTGAGGCCAAGCCCAAACAAACTTCCCACCTTGAGACTGCTTGTACGATCTAATGGTATTGGAATTACCCTACTGATGTCCGCTATGAAAGATCAATTAATCTTCATTACTCCATATGTTGTTCTCCTCTTGAATTTGGGGCGAAGGTCAGAGCAACAACTCTACAAAGTATGGATGAGGCTCAAGGTTGTTCATAATCGTCTGTTGCTACGACTGTGGTGATTGTGGTGCCTGGTCAGGCACCTGCACAAAATACACGTGGTGGACAGATGTCCTGGACTTTGTGATAATTGTGATTTTATCGACTCGACAGAAGTCATGGAGAATGCACTCGCGGACTGGTAGGAATTGATGGTGATCACTAAGAGGTCCAGTTGCTTGGTGGTCTGGTATAGTTTGTTCATGTTATTCATTCTTTGTTCGATCATAAATAATTTCTCATTGTCCTGTGATCGTTTCTCGATAATGTCCACTTTGGATAGGTGGCTTTCTTTTAAACTCAGGTTGGAGATCTCATCTATGTCCTCATCATGAGACGTCACTATATTGACTGGCTTGTGGGGGATCTGGGGCTGCTTCTGGTACACATGGGATCAAGATAGAATGGCCTCTCCTTCATCCATTTCTTTGAATATATGCCACACAATGTCTTCATCCTTATTAAAATGAGATCCACTATATCTGGCATCAATCATCCTCTGGCTTTCTTGTGTAAGGCTCCCAAAGAGGTGTTGGACCAGGCACTGGTGGTCACGACCCCAATTCCGGATCATCGGATCCTCCCATATCTGGATCTGGTTACTCAGTAATAATTAATTCAACAATCACAATTAATATTCAGAAACAGACTGCAATTAGAAATACCCAGAAGAAAGTATTTCAACACTTTTCCATTCATAAAAATAATGTTCACATGATTTATTGTCCCACTACAACCATTACACGTACATCAATTGGAAGGAAATACACAGAAAGATTACTAACTACGTTACAAAGAAAAGCTATTGTGGCTGGCTGGATGTCTAGTATGTAAGCTGGATGGATTACTAAAGTCCTTGTGATGGCTCACCGATACATGTTGGGTTTTCATAAATCATAGGATAAAAATTAGCGAATGCTAAGTAACGAAGAAGAGAAAAGTAAACAAATGGGTAATTTTTCAAAACTTGTTATCACAAAAAGTTTCATTCCTTCTAATTAATTTAAGTCCTATTCCTTTCTATTCCACGTCAGGGATTAGTCCAGGGAATTACCTCACCACTATAAGGACTCCGAAGTTGTGGACACTTCGGGATTGGAGATTGCATTGATCTTGATAAGCTAATGTCACCACACGTCGCCTCAACAATTATCTAATACTACCCCGACAGTTTCCTTTTCTTTTATTAATCAGGGTCTCAACCCTCAGCCTGGCAAACAAAGGAGCACACCATCCTCGAGGATCCGGTTGCTTAAAACCTCGGGCTAACATTTAATCATATAACCTCGTGGCTTTAAATATATGTTGTCGTGACCTAGTGGCTATCCAACCACCCATGCCTCCACATGACACGACCACATCTTCCGTCGTTCAACTCGAAGATATTGGCTCCCAGTACCATGCGTTGCAAATCATTCATTTCGTGCGCACTTATATAATAGGGCAACCATGTGCCACCTAGGAAGGGAAACTCCAATACGTGTTCCTTTCGACAAACATACAGGATGCATGCCCGACTTGTACTTCTACTCCCAGTAGTCCTTAACGTAACCCACGATCCTTTTCAAGATCCAACTCAAAACACATCAATTCCCATGATGTAGTTCCTCCATTAAGCCTTAGATTAGATTAACCATAAATATTGAGTATAGACTTACACATATATTAATTCATATATTTATATACTCAATTTATACTCTTTTAACTTCCAAACCTTATCTTTCCAAGTCACTGCATCAATCTGTTGCTTAAACCTTATTTTAGTGGGAACCACAAAGCAACTTTTCATACTTTCTCAAAAATAGCCAAATTAGAGTTCTTTATAGCGAAGAACATAGAATCAGGAATTTTAATAATCTCTTATAAAAACCCAACAACAAAAGGAAGCATTTCATTACCTAATCTAGCTCTCTCTCGCATATGCGGTGCTTTATCGTGATTCTTTTTCAAGAGAATGATTTATAGCTCCTGAAACGATGGAGTTTCATTTTCGTATCAAGATGCCAAGAATGTACCAAGAACGTGAAGAACAGGAAGAACATGAAGAACATATTTTCTCTTGAAATTTCGACAGAGCTTCCCCTTATATTGGATGATATTTCTAGGAAAATTTCAGCAGAATTTTCCCTTATACGAGGTGATATTTCTAGTAAATTTTCGGTAGAGTTGCCTCTTATACGGGGTGATATTTCTAGGAAAATATCAGCAGATTTCTAAGAAAATGTCGGCAGAGTTTCCCCTTATACAGGTTGATATTTCTAGGAAAATTTCTGCAGAGTTTCCCCTTATAAAATCACCGAAAGGAAAACAGAAAGGGAACTGAACATGAATCAAAAACCTAACTCACGAAGCAAATAAGAGAGGATCGTACCTTCCTCCTCCTCGTTCTCCCGGCAGCGCTTCGCAGCGCTCCTTCCTCGCCTCCTACTCCTCCTCCCATCCTCTCGACCCTAGCCCTTGGGTTGGTGGTGGTAGTGGAAGTCATAGAGAATGAATGGGTAGGGGATATTTATAGGCTCCACAAAACCACTAACCATGGTTAGAAAACCATGGTTTAGACCTTAACCGCGGTTAGCAGCCCATGGTTTTGGACAAAACTTATCCGAAACTCAGGGCTTATGTTAGAACATTCTAGAGGATTCTAGATTCACTAATGATGCTTAATTAATGCTAATCGTGATTAACTTTCACTAATCGTGATTTAACTTTTACAGCTTAGGCTTATCTTTCCATAACTATTGATTAGTGTTTGCTAATGGTTATTAGTGGTTTTCAATCCATCATTAGTTTCTTTAATCATACTTAATTAGTCTTACTGACAGTCATTACGGGCTAATGACATTTTAAACCTCCTTACTTCTCTTTCTTCTGAAAATCATAACAAATCAAAATAAAGTCTGATTCACACGAAACAAATTCCGTTGGTTTCCTCTTGATGAGTTAGATCTTATTATATAGGATCCGAGAGATGCCAAGTTCAAGGCTTTACAATTATAACAACCTTAAAGGAAGTCTCGTCCTGAGACTTATAATGATGGCATAACAACCTTAAAGAGGATTGAAATCATAACAACCTTAAAGAGAATGAACGCCTACAACACATAGTGTTATCACTCAAACAAGTAGGGGTATTTCTGCCTCATTTCTGCCTCAGGTTCCCATGTGGCTTCTTCAAACTCTTGATTCCGACACAATACTTTAACTAGAGGCATCTCTTTATTCCTCAACTTCTTGATATATCTATCTAGTATTTTCACAGGTATTTCTAGGTATGTCAAGTGTGTCTCAACATGTAAATCATCATAACTTATCTTATGCTATGTATCCCTAATGTACTTTATGAAAAACATCATGTATTGTCGAAAGATGTGGAGGAAGCACAAGTCTATATGCCACTTTTCCAATCCGCTGAATAGTTTCAAAGGGACCCACGAACCTGAGTGCCAACTTTCCACGCAAGCCAAACCTCTGAACTCCCTTCATAGGCGATACTTTGATAAATACAAAGTCGCCTACCTTAAACTCAAGGTCTCTTCATTAGTATCACTATATCTTTTCTGGCAACTCTGGGCAGTTATTAGTCTTTTTCGAGCACGCTCTACAGCTTCCCGTGTCTCTTGGAGTCTATCTGAATCGTAAAGGTTCTTTATCCCGACCTCTTTCCAATACAAACGAGTAGTACACCTACGTCCATATAGTGCTTCAAATGGTGTCGTGCCAATACTTGTATGGTAACTATTGTTGTAGGTGAATTCTGTAAGAGGCAAATGTTTAATCCATGATCTCTTCCATTATAAGGCACACGTCAATAGCATATCCTCTAGTTTCTAAATCGTACGTTCTGACTAATCGTCTATTTGTGGATGATATGCTGTGCTCACGCATAACTGTCTACCTAAGGCTTTCATGAAGTTCTCCCAATAGTGTGAGGTGAATCGTGAATCTCGATCTGAAATTACTTCCTTTGGGATACCATGGAGGCAGATCCCATGTGTAATATATAACTCAACAAGCTAGTCTAGAGTGAAAGATAGGCTTATTGAAATAAAGTGTACCACCTTGGTCAGACGATCTATTATAACCCAAGTACTATCTTTACCACCAGTCGTCTTAGATAAGCTAGTAATGAAGTCCATGGAAATGCTTTCCCATTTCCACTCAGGTATAGGGAGGGGTTGTAACAATCTTGGTAGCTTTTGGTGTGAAGCTTTTACCTGTTGGCAAGTAAAACATGAATTTACAAACTCAACAACATCCTTCTTCATTCCTGGCCACCAAAAGTTTGAGTGAAGATCCCTATACATTTTCGTAATTCCTGGATGAATAGATAATCTAGAGCAATGCGCTTCACGTAAGATGTCTTTCCTTAGTTCATGTGTGCTTGGTACACAAATTCTATGATGGTTATATAGTGACCCATCTTGTATCTAGAATCCCTCTATCTCATTCTTCTCAAGTTGTTGTCTCAAGTCTTCAAGGACCGGATCATCCTCCAGCCCTTTCTTTATTCTATCCCAGATCTCTAGTTTGTATCGATGAGGAATAGTTATAATATCAACACTACTATCAAATGGTTTCCATTCCTTTAACGTTGATAGTAAACCCTAGAAGTGGATAGCACTCACTAACCCAGGTGAATAAGTTCTTCTGCTAAGGGCATCTGCTACAATGTTCCCCTTACCAGGGTGGTAGGAGATAGTGCAATCATAATCTTTCAACAACTCTAGCCACCGTCTATGTCTCATATTGAGATCCTTTTGATCAAACATATATTTCAAGCTTTATGATCGATGAAGATTTCAAAAGTAATACCATACAGGTAGTGTCTCCATATCTTTAAAGCGAAAACTACGCTAGCTAACTCAAGGTCATGTATTAGGTAGTTCTTCTCATGTGTTCTGAGTTGTCACAATGCATAAGCAACTACCTTATCATGTTGCATAAGAACTGCTCCAAGTCCTTCTTTAGATGCATCAGTAAACACTGTAAATCCTTCAGTTCCAAAGGGTAGAGTAAGGATAGGTGCATATGTTAGGCATTCTTTTAGTGTTTGGAAACTAGTCCGCATGCATTGGACCATATAAATGGAACTTCCTTCTGGTTCAACCTAGTCATTGGCAATGCTATTCGTGAAAAGTCCTTCACAAATCTTCTATAATATCCAGCTAATCCCAGAAAAGATAGTATCTTTGTGACAGTCTTCGGGCGTTCCCAACTCATCACCGCACTAACCTTTGTAGGATCAACTGATATACCTTCCCCAGAAATAACATGGCCTAAGAAATATACTTCATATAGCCAGAAGTCACATTTGCTATATTTAGCATACAATTTGTTCTTCCTTAGAGTTTCGTGTGCCTGCCTGAGATGGTGTTCATGCAGATACTTATCCTTGGAGTAAATAAGAACATCATCAATAAAGATTACTACAAAGTGATCTAAGAACTCCTTGAATACTCTATTCATGAGATCCATGAAGGATGTTGGGGCATTTGTCAGTCCAAAAGGCATTACTAAGAATTCATAATGCCTGTATCTAGTTCGAAAAGCTATCTCGGGAATATCTGTATCTTTAATTTTCAACTGATTGTATCCAGATCATAAATCAATCTTGGAATACACAGTTGAACCATGTAACCGATCAAAGATATCATCTATTCTTGGCAGAGGATACTTGTTCTTTACGGTCTTCTTTTAGTTGTCTATAATTAATGCACAACCGCATTGACCCATCCTTTTTTCTGACAAATAAGACATGTGCACCCCATGGTGAAGTACTAGGACGAATGAATCCTTTATCTAATAGTTCTTTCAGCTATACCTTTACCTCTTGTAAATCGACTAGTGCCATCCTATACAGAGGGATAGAGATAGGATGAGTATCAGGTATGAGAGAGATTTCAAATTCAATCTCTCGCCAAGGTGGTAGTCCAGGTAGTTCCTCTGGAATTACATCACGAAATTCACACACTATAGGTATATCTTCCATCATTCTGTCTGTCCCTAATGTAGTTGTTACATAGGCTAAATAACCTTGGCACCCTTGCTCTAACAACTGTTGTGCCTTCAAAGTAAAGATATATTCGATATTATCATTGGATGTCTTTCCAATGAACTGGAACTCTATCGAGTTAGGAAGGTGAAACGTTACTGTCTTCTGAAAATAGTCAAGACATGTATGATGCCTTTATAGACAATCCATCCCTAGGATAAGAACAAAGTCCTCCATTTCAATTAGTACTAGTGAAACAGGCAACTGATGTCCCACTATCAGTACTATACAATTATCTAGGATTTCTCAGATTATAAATATTTATCCTCCTGGTCCCTTGATCAGATAGGACTGTTGTACTTCTACTGGTATCTTACACAAAGTGGGTACTAATTGTCGAGCAATAAATGAATGTGAAGCACCAGAATCAAATAAGGCATGTACTGAAAAGCCATGAATAGTAACGGTACCTCGTACGACTGTGCCTGGATTGTAGGCTTGTTCTTCATTGATTGCATTGAGCTGGCCATTAGGAATAGGCAAGCTAGAATCCGCAACACTTTATGGTGGTTGTTGTGTAGGAGATGCTCCTTGTGTGCCACGACCTCTACCTTGTTTTTCTTCGCACGTTGCTCCATTGCTCGAGGTGGATGGTATACTGTTAATTGGAGTTGGTTTAAACCTCGAACCTCTAAACTGTGGACAGCCTTTCCTAATGTGACCTTCTTGATGATAGTGATAACATGCACGTGCTCCTGTTTGAGCTGATGACCCAGCCACAGAGGTACTAGATCATGCTGCTGAGTCGCGAGGATATAGTGGAGTTCTAGAGAAACCCCCTCTTCCGGATAATTCCTGGCCCAAAGTCTGTAGCAAGCTTATATTAGACCCATCTGAATGATAATGACTATTTCTTTGGTTATGATTCGCCATACGTTTGGATGGTCCACTAGTAAAGTGGAAGCTTCTTCTTTGGCAGTTTTCATCCCTCTCCAACTCAATATGAGAGGCGATGCCCATGGCTTCATCTACAGTGGTGGCTCTAAAATCTGCAAGCTTCTCTCTCAAATCTCCCTGAAGACCGCTAACAAAGTTGGTAAGACACTCTTGTGGTGAAGCTTCTAGAGCTGGGGAGTAACGTAGTAGCTCCATAAAGTGTATGATAATCTCGTACATTCTTGGATCCTTGGGTCAAAGAAGCCAACTCCCTCCTCTTCAATTCTTCCCAATGAGAGGGACATAAGTGAGCTCGGAACCTCTCTTCATAAACATCCCATGGAACATGATCTACTAATTTCTTGAAAATGGCTCTCCACCATTTTCTTGCATAGTCTGCTAGGGAGTAACTAGCGAAGTGCACCCAAGTGTCTGCTAGTGCGTGTATTATTCTCAACAGCCTGCTGACATCATCAAGCCATAGTTCTGCCTCAGCAGGTGTCTCTATGCTTTTAAATCGAGGAATCTTTCCCTTTTCATAATTATCCAGTAATGTTTGGTGTCTAAGAAGGGCCTTCTCCATTGCACCTTCAGTTGGGGTAGGAGCAGACTCAGTTGAAGTATGGTAACTAGATTCTTCCTCAGAAAGATGAATAGAATCTTCAATCCTAGCATCCACAGGTCTGGATGCCTCAGGTCTCTCAGCTTGTGCATTGAGAGCCTCTCCTCTAACGCTTGCTGCTTTTGCCTCATTTCTTTCAGCATTGTCATCATAGCCGCTAATTGCCTAGACATGTCTTTGTATGCCATGATCCTGGGATGAGTCAAGATCAAAGGTTAGGTCCTATACGTTTTAGCATGATGTACCTACGGGACAATAACTTGTGAATGGTACTGCAGTCAATTATTAAGATCAAAGTATTTTAATGCTAGTTGTCAATTACTAAATAAATTATCGGAGTAAAAATGCCCTAATACCAATCTGTCATGACCTCAGTTCCGGGCTGTCGGATCCTCCCATATCCGGATCTAGTTACTCAGCAGTAATTTATTCAACAACCACAACTAACATTCAAAAACAGACTGCAATTAAAAATAGCCAGAAGGAAGTATTTCAACACTTTTTCATTCACAAAAATATTGTTCACATGATTCACTGTCCTACTACAACCATTTCATGTACATCAGCTGGAAGAAAATACACAGAAAGATTACTTACTACCTTACAAAGAAAAGCTACTGTGACTGGATGGATGTCTAGTAGGCTGGATTACTAAAGTACTTGCGATGGCTCACCGACACTTGTTGGGTTTTCCATAAATCATAGGGTAAAAATTAGCGAATGCTAAGTAATGAAGAAGAAAAAAGCAAACAAATGGGTTATTTTTCATAACTTGTTATCACAAAAGGTTTCATTCCTTCTCATTAATTTAAGTCTTATTCCTTTCTATTCCACGTCAAAGATTAGTCCAGGGAATTACCTCACCACTATAAGGACTCTGAAGCTGTGGATACTTCAAGATTGGAGATTATGTTGATCTTAGCAAGCTTATGCCGCCGCACATCGCCTCAACCAATCCTCCGATACTACCCTGATAATTTCCTTTTCTTTTATTAATCAGGATCTCAACCCTCAGCCTGACAAACAAAAGAGCACATCGTCCTCGAGGACCCAGTTGCTTAAAACCACAGGCTAACATTTAATCATATACCCTACCGGCTTTAAATACATGTTGTCGTGACCCAACGGCTATCCAACCACCCTTGCCTCCACATGGCACGACCACATCTTCCATCGTTCAACCCGAAAATATTGGCTCCCGGTACCCGATGTTGCAAATCATTCATTTCGTGCGCACTTATCATAACAGGGCAACCATGTACCACCTAGGTAGGGAAACGCCAATACGGGTTCCTTCTGACAAACCTACAGGTTGCATGCCCGACCTGTAGTTCTACTCCCAGTCATCCTTAACATGACACACAATCCTTTTCTGGATCCAACTCAATACACATCAATTCTCATGATGTAATTCCTCCGTTAAGCCTTAGATTAGTGTAACCATAAATACTGAGTATAGACTTACACATATATTCATTCATATATTTATATACTCATTTTATGCTCTTTTAACTCCCAAACCCTATCTTTCTAAGACACTGCATCAATTCGATGCTTAAACCTTATTTTAGTGGGAATCACAAAGCAATTTTTCATACTTTCTCAAAAATAGAAAAATTAGAATTCTTTATTGTAAAGAAGATAGAATCAGAAATTTCAATAATCTCTTATGAAAACCCAACAACAAAAAGAAGTATTTTGTTATCTAATCGAGCTCTCTCGCGTATGCAGTGCTTTATCGTGATTCTTTTTCAACAGGATGATTTATAGCTCCTGAAACGATTGAATTTCATTTTCGTATCAAAAATGCTAAGAACATGCCAAGAACGTGAATAACACATGAAGAACACGAAGAACATATTTTCTCTTGAAATTTCGGCATAGCTTCCCCTTATACGAGGTGATATTTCTAGGAAAATTTCGGTAGAGTTTCCCCTTATACGGGGTGATATTTCTAGGAAAATTTCGGCAGAGTTTTTCCTTGTATGGGGTTATATTTCTATGGAAATTTTGCAGAGTTTCCCCTTATACAGGGTGATATTTCTAGGAAACTTTTGGCAGAGTTTCCCCTTATACGGGGTCATATTTCTTGGAAATTTTCGGTAGAGTTTCCCCAGAGTTTCCCCTTATACAGGGTCATATTTTTAGGAAATTTTCGGTAGAGTTTCCCCTTATATGGGGTGATATTTCTAAGAAAATTTTGGCAGAGTTTCCCCTTATACGAGATGATATTTCTAGGAAAATGTTGGCAAAGTTTTCCCTTATAAAATCACCGAAAGGAAAACAGAAAGGAACTGAACATGAATCGAAAACCCAACTCACAAAGCAAACTAAGAGAGGATCGTACCTTCCTCCTCCTCCTCGTTCTCCCGACAACGCTTCGATAGCGCTCCTTCCTTGCCTCCTACTCCTCCTCCCATCCTCTCGACCCTAGACCTTGGGGTAGTGGTGGTAGTGGAAGTCGTAGAGAATGAATGGGTAGGAGGGATATTTATAGGCTCCAGAAAACCACTAACCATGGTTAGAAAACGATGGTTTAGACCTTAACCGCGATTAGCAGCCCATGGTTTTGGCAAAAACTTATCCAAAACTTAGGGCTTAAGTTAGAACATTCCAGAGGATTCTAGATTCACTGGTGATGCTTAATTAATGCTAACCATAATTAAGTTTCACTAATCACGATTTAACTTTCACAGCTTAGGCTTATGTTTTGCTAACTATTGATTAGTAATCGTTAATGGTCATTAGTGGTTTTCAATCCATCATTAGTTTCCTTAATCATGCTTAATTAGTCTTAATGACAGTTATTATAGGCTAATGACATTTTAAACCTCCTTACTTCTCTTTCTTCCAAAAATCATAAAAAATCAAAATGAAGTCCGATTCACACGAAACAAGTTCCATTGGTTTCCTCCTTATGAGCCAGATCTTATTATATTGGATCCGAGAGATGCCAAGTTCAAGGATTTACACTGATCCTAGGTATGTCATGGTGGGACTTCTCTTGCAAATATTTGAACCTCTCCCAAGCTTCATGAACGGACTTGTGCGATCCCTGGGAGAAATTTGAGATGCAATCATGCATCTGGTTCAATCGACCTAGAGGGCAATACTTGTGGAGGAATGCTCACTTGAGTTCCTCCAGGTCGTCACTACCATTCCTAAGTGATTGATCCAATATAAAACCTTGTTCTGAAGGCTAAAGGGAATGGCAGTCATCATGACTACACCTAACGAGATGTTAGAATAGTGAATAGTGTTGTTGATGCGGCCAAACTGTTGTATATGGATGTAGGGTTCCTCATTAGTGTGGACTTGGAACAATGGAAGAAGAGACAAGAGTCTCAATTTGAGCTCAAAATATCCATAGGTCCATCGAATCTGGATCCACTATGTCATCTGGTCAATGCTAAGATTATAAGTTTCTTTCAAAGTAGGCTTAGGAAACTCTCTCCTTTACTCATCTTCCCCTCGATGGGGTCCATCTGGCTATGCTTCTCCTCCTCCTCCTCTATTCTCTTGGTCTCTCCTTAGTTCCAATAGCATCTCTTGAAAGGCAGCCTGGGCTTGGCCTATGCAGTCAACTATATTTGGATAGCCTATATAGAGGCGAGCATATGAGTACTGACTTCATTCTGCTCAACTTGTAGTGCCTTCTCTTTCAGAGACATCAGAGGAAATGGAATCTTGATCGGTCTGTGGATCTGCATGATAAACTGAATCATGATCAGACTTGAATCTTGCATCAGATGTAGAGAGATGTTCGAAATTAGGGTCAATTCTGGATTTTATTGAATCAAACATTGTACATGGAGAAAGAGAGATCTCCATTCACAAAGGATGAATGTCAAGATAAGAGTAATCCAAGTTTATTTGAGATAAAGAAGATGGGGGATCTTGGGAGTGGTTCGCAAGATTCAAACTGGTCTCTCTGGAATCGCCTCGAAATATTGGAGATGTTGGAGTCATGGAATCGATGTGGTCGTCAGCGGAGTCTAGACTAAGTCATCCAAGACCCAACATCTTGAAGAACAAAAGGGAATGGGATGAGAAATAAGGAATGATTCAACAAGTAAATGGAAGAGGAAAATAAAAGGCTCAGAAGTGAGCATGGATGAAAAGCAAGATAAATAAGAAGTAGGGATGATGGGTACAAAGGCGTGATATTTTTTATCTTGACCAAGTTAAACTAATTAACCAAACCTCGAAACAAGGGCAGCTTCACCAACACAACACGTGAATCTATTAGAGTTCAGTTATTATCTTGAAAGTTTTTATGGTTTGTTATTCATGCAATATTGCAACAAGTCATTATCGTCTAACCCTATAGGAGAGTAAGTACTCCCAGACACGTGTCACGTACTTCCCACTTCCTTTGTAATCTATAGAATGTACTTTTTTGAGGGTCCTTATTATTGAGTATGGATCCACTAAGCCAAAGAAGTAGAGGAAGGAAGCTTATGGGTGAATCAAATACTTCACCCTAGCGGGGTACTCAAGTGTGGCACGATAAGACAAGGATATGTCATCATAGTTCCCCTATGCTCAGTACTTCAGACTCAGTCTGCAAGTAGACTCAGCCCTACTCGCCCATGCACCGATAGAAGCATTAATACTTCGTGAATCTATTCAATAAACAAGGAAGTATCCAAGTTGGGATTTTAGCTCTAAATCCTAGGGTCATGCCTCACTTTGTCTGGAAAGTACCTGAAAATATTTTGGGCTTTATGAATCCAATCCAATGAAGTCCATTAATCAATTTATTTTTTGGTCAAGGTTTTCTTAGCAATCTCTTTTTTCAAATTATTTTGGGCTATCACTTATTTTGGATAAAATTCATGTAAACGCCTAACAAGTTTTCTGATTCTCAAGAAAATAGGGGAAGAAGTCGGAAAAGCCGATGCATGAGAAAACTATGAATGCGAATGCAAAGTCAGAAGTGCGTACCTTGCTCCATCACTCTCCATGCAAAGTGATTAGTGCATAATTTAAACTAATCTATATGCATTGCACGCGTTGAAATCACCCTAAGAAAGAATTGCTATTAACATGAATAACCAATTAATTTGACTAGATACAATCGTAATGAACTATAGGAACATGAATATAGTCAGGATGTGTGCCTAATTACAAATTAAACAATCCTAAAACAATTGGCTCAATCAGCGAAGCTGTAAAAACATATGATTTACAAAAAAATGAAATAATTGACAAATAGGGAGAAAGAAAGATAAAGGAGATAAAAACTACGAGAAATCTGATCGGGTCCCTCAAGTGAACAATCGCATAATGAAATGGGCTCGTAAAGTTCAAGTTCCCATTATCTTGTCTTGTATTATTACAAATTGTAAAACATCTCTTACTCACCCAAAAATGAAATAAAAACTACACTAATGCTACACTACTTTGCTTCTGCTCCTCTCGATCTCCTACTAGCTTTCATGCTATTTCCTATCATATCGTGAAGAAGGAGTCAATCTCCATGTCACTCGAGTGCTCTAGCTCTCCTAAGAAAGTCTCCTAGATTATGATTGCACAATCCTATACCAACCGTGAAAAACAAATGTCATTGCAGATGCTCTTAGTCGGAAGCCACCCTTAATATGAGCTCAATTGCAAGTCTTGAAGTGGGATATGCTCGAAGAAGTAAGTAGTTGGGGACCGATGCCTATTATTTGGAAATTAAAAACTATAACATTTTCAAAAACAAGTGAAGAATGATATTCTTGAATGTCTAATAATAGCTTAGAGGCAAGATGCCAAGCTGGAAAAGATGAAAACAAGATGAAGCATGGTCATCTCAAAGATTACATTGTAAAGGACGGAGCATTAACCTTTTGAGGGAGATTGTGTGTACACAACAATGAAAGGATAAAGAGAGAGCTATTATCAAAAGCTCATTGCACGAGGTTAACTATCAATCCTGGAAGCACTAAAATGTACCAAGATTTAAAGAAAGATTTTTGATGGGGTAATATAAAGAGAGATGCTGTCGAATTCATTAAGCGTTGTTTAATTTGCCATCAAAAGGCCGAACATCAAAGACCTTCAGGATTGTTGCAACCACTTCCAATTCTTGAGTGGAAGTGGGAAAGCATATCTATGGATTTTCTAGTTAGTTTACCTCGTACACTTTTGGGACATGATGCTATTTAGGTCATAGTGGATCAACTAACCAAATCAACACACTTCCTTCCTATCAAGCTTACTTATAAACTTCCAAAACATGTGAGCTTGTATATCAAGGAGATTGTTCGCCTGCATGGGGTATCAAAGGAGATAATATCTGATAGAGATCCTCGTTTTACCTCAAAATATTGGAAAGAATTACATAAGACTCTCAGAACAAGATTGAATATCGGCACTGCCTATAATCCTCAAATAGATGATCAAACTCAGAGAACTATCCATACATTATAAGATTTGTTGCATTCTTTTATGTTAGAATGGAAAGGAGTATAGGGTATGCACATTCCATTGATTGAATTCACTTACAATAATAGACACCATTCTAGTATAGGAGTGGCAACATATGAAGCTCTATATGGTAGGAGATGTACATCTGCCTTTTGTGAGATGAAAATAGGAGAAAGGAGAATGTGGGGACCTGAGATGGTTCAAGAGACCACCGATGTGATCATGAAGATATTGAAGAAGCTACTAGAAACCCAAAGCCATCAAAAGAGCCATTGTGACAATCAGATGAGAGACGTAGAATTCAATGCTGGAGATTCAGTGTTCATCAAGGTATCTCCTATGAAACGCACTAAAAGATTTGGAATCAAAGGAAAGTTAAAACCAAGGAACATTGGTTCTTTTGAGATACTCGAACATATAGGACTAGTGGCTTATAGGTTGGCGCTCCCACCGCACCTATCTGAAGTGCATATTGTCTTACACATATGAATCCTAAGAAAGTATATTCCAGATAGTGGTCATATGATTCAATGTGAAGATTTACTAAGTTGAAGCCTAATCTTACATATCAAGTGCAGCCGATTGAGATCATAGAACGAAGAAGAAACTTCGCAAAAAGACGTTGCAACTAATAAAGATTCTTTGGAGAGACTGAAAAAGGGGCGAAGTTACATGCGAACTTAAGGATGAGATGCGCACAAAGTAACCAACATTGTTTATCATCAATGGTATGACTAATTTTGAGGACGAAATTTCTTAAGTGGGGTAGAATGTTATAACCCAATGTTAAAAAAATAGCATTTAATTTTCGAGAATTGCAAGGGCATTCCTGAAATTTTTTCAATAAACTGAAAAGGAGGTGAGGGGATCTGATACCCCATTTCCTGGGGCTTCGTCTTTTCCCCCACCTTGTCCAATCCGGCTGTATTGAGGAAAAAAAGGGGGGAAGAGGAGAAGGAGAGGAGAAGAAGAGAAGAAGAGAAAAGGGAACGGAAGAGAAGAAGATAAGGTAAGGATCTAGACTTCATCCCTTTGCATTTTCTTTGAGTAATGTGTCTAGATGGTTTTGTTGTCTTGGGTTGAATTGGGGGTATTAAGTTTTTGATATAGTTTTAGGGTTGTGATAAAATGTGGAAAATAAATTTCGGATTTTGGTGGTTTGATGTTGTGAGATGGGAGTATAATCTTGTTTAAATGTAAAGATATGATAAGGGGGGATGAAACTTGAATCAAAATTTGTGGTGAAAATAAAATGGTAATGCAAGAACATAGGATTTTGTCCATTCATACAATAAATCTATGTATGGGATTGAATTATTAAGGCAAAGTGTGGATGATGGCGGGGGTTTGATGTCATTGTACAAGATTTTTGATTGTTGGGATAATATGATGAATGATGTTAGAATTTGATTTAGTTTTCCATATGAAAGTTATGAAGATTATTTATTTTGTGTAAAAGAAATGTGGACAGCATGCTGAATTTGAGTTGCATGCATGTTTTTCTTAATTTTAGTAGGTGAATGATGGTGGAATAATATTTATTCTTGTTGATTATGTGATGATAGTATATTTTTGTTAATGTTGTTGAGTGTAATAGTTTAAACAGTGGATAACGGTCCATTTGGATGAGAGAATTGGAGGTGCAAGAGAGAGGTATTATGATGAAAAGGTACCACATGGAATGGATAAATATGTGGATGTGTATGTGAATGTGTGAGTTCTTTAAGAGTTACCCTTGGATGATAAGTGAGGATACGTGGAGTCACACCCATATTGGATTAGATCTCACGTGCCATCCACATGCCACTCATAAGACATATTACACTTAACTTCTGCCACCTTTCGAATTTTACAATTTGTTATGTAAATATAAAACCATTTGTAATAATTTTAGGATATTTAGCTAATAGTACCATGAGCTTTTTGGAAATCAAAAAGAGGTCCTTCCGTCTCATGTGTAGAACCATGTGAGGTGCTGTATATTTTGCATCTATGGCCCTAAGTCTATAGACCTATTATTAAATGAATTTAAAGTTTATTAAAATTGCATTTAGGTCCTTTAGAACCGTGCCCATTTATTTTCGTGTATATTTATCATTATAAATATTTTATTACTTTAAAAATATAGGAAAATTAATTTACTTGCCTGACATGATGTTTCTACTCTTATAATGTTTATTTAAAGTTTTAATTAATTTTCCTATTTATTAAAAATACGAAAATAAACTTCTATTCCCTATTTAAATATTAAAACCCATAAAAGTTGAAAATATAATTCCAAAATTTACCAAAAAATATATTATCGATATTATTATATATATTTCCACGTATCCAAAATCCTTACAAAATAAAAAGTATAAAACATAAAAATCACAAAACCCAAAAAACTTAAAATTAGAAAAAAAATATAGAAAATTCAAAAAATACATCTATCTATTTCTAAATTTTCTATGTTATATATACTATGAATTAAAAATAATATTAGGTTAATTTTAGATTCATTTCGTATTTATTAAACCTAAAACAAACTCGGATATTTATTTTGAGCACTATTTTGTTATATTTATTACCTTTAAAATACGTAAAAATAAGTAAAAATTCTATAAGAATTATCGAAAATAGAGAAAAATATAAAATCACAAAAAATATTCCATTTCATGTAATTTGAATATATTTTGATATATTTAAAATATATTACCCTCTATATACTATATACAATATATTACTTATATTATATATAATATCATCATTATTTTATATAATTATAGATATATATATCTTATTTTGAAATTAAAAAGAAATTAAAATTTTGCAAAGTCCAGGGCTGACGATGGTTCGTTTGAAATGGATGGCCTATATTATATCTAGGTCATGTTCTTGATATAACGATCATGGGAGCTTTTGGAGAACAGGGAGGAATGTGGTTCTTTCCCAGCTTCGATCATCTTATACCCCTCTCTCTGACATTAGTCTGGTCTGCCAATCACCTCTTCTTTTTCTTTAGGCCTCACTGCAACTATAGAGTGGCTCGATGGGGTCCATGCCATGTTATAAAGCGACTTTGAGGACGTGGTTCTTCGGTGACCTAGGGAACTATTCCTCAGTCAATCTCAACCCAAATGCCTCTTCTGGAGCCCAATCCTTCATAAAATGTTTTTCGGCTCGAGGGGGACTTGCCTCAACAAAACAATTGAAGCTGAATGAACAAAATGGAGGTAGGTGGTAAGATCCATTGAACTGCAGAATATGGAGCTTCAATTCACTAATCAAAGAGAATAATGTTTATTTGGGCGTGGGAAAATGATGAAGAAGTGATGAGGGTGATGATGAGGTGTTAGAAAGGGGGTCTAAATAGGCAGATCACGGCGAGCCCGTGGTGGTCAAAGTCTAGCTCCGGTGAACTACGATTAAGCTAATCTGAGTTAAATGTCTAAAAATTAAGCTAAATACAACTAAATCTAAGCTAAGGAACTAAATTTCAATAAAAGGTGTCTAAATTAACAGCTCGATAGGGAGTATACATGTAGTAGAAAACCTTCGTCGGAGGATCTCTGTTGAATGGTTGGATCAACTCTTCCTGGCTGACTTTCTCCACGTCGGCACCAATAGGGTGAAGCTATTGTCACTAGCTCACTTGCTCAAGCATGGATTGGGGTTACAGAAGGGTAGAAGAGGATCAAAAACAAAAATAGAGATGGGAATTTTTTTTATACACATGGTGGAGTGGCCATCTCGTGAGGGGTATTGTGTGAGATGATGAAGAAGTTGGTGGGAGCTATGGACATCGCGAAGGAGATGGTAGTGGAGTGTGCAGGAAGGTGGGTTTCTCGAGGTTAGAGGAGTTGAGGAGGATGGAGTGAAAAGGGAGAAGAAAGGGGGGTAGGTGGTTCTGGCAGTCGCTTTAATGAAGACCAAACAGATGACCCGCTATTAACAAAAGTCGATTAGACCACATGGACCAAGTCAGGTCAAAATAGGAATGAAATAACTTATAAATTTAACTAAAAAGAGTAAATTCATTTATTAATTAAATATCAAAAAATAAAAAATGTTTCTTATTTTTTAAACTATTTATGGTGATATTTATTTATTTTTACAACCTTATTTGTAGGATGTTAATATTTACATGTATAGAAATATATGAATATTTACCTATATTTTGGGCATTTTTATTTGTATTTTCCCTACTTATTATACAATTTGCATATTTTACATATTTATAATATAATTAAATACATATGTACATATTTTTGTTAATTTTTCTAATTTTATTTACATAAATAAATAATTGTATGTATATACACTAAATGTATAATACACTTATGTACTTTAATGTATTATTTATTTCAAGTATATTTTAATTTTTTTATTTTATGTTTATATTTTTAATATGTTTTAAATAATAGTTACTATTATTTACAAATATAAAAAGAGTAAAATATAAAGAATAAATTATATGAATAAAATACAGAGATACATAATATAATGGGACCCTAGAAAGCCACCTTTTTTATATTAACATTTTTAATGAACTACTACATTAAATAGATAATTTAATTTTGAATATAAGGGAGGTGAGTTTGGTTCAATTTGATTTCATATGTAAAAGATATTTATCTGTGAAGCTTGGGTTGAAGTTTTTTCATCTATATGTCTCAGTTGCACAGTGCACCAATTTTACTGTCAATCATTTTTGTAATGTTCTATATATTATTATGTACAAGTTTCATGTTGAACATATAATTATTTGATGTGTGTAAATTAAGGAATAAAATAGATCAGAAATGGCTATTTTCATGATAAATACTTAGGGTTTTATATAAAATCTTTGGCCCTTCTCTCCCCCCTACTTTATTCCTTGCCAACTCATTCAATATTGACTCAATCTCAAGGTTTAGAGTTATTCAGTATCTTTTATAATTCATTTATTTTTTTTTCTTTATTTTTTTCGATTTTAAATACATGTAATGATGTATTAATTACATATGAAAAAAGAATATTAATTTGCACAATTTATCGATATTTTAAGTTGTTTTTTGTAGGAATTTATGACAAAATGGAAGAATAAAGGTAGATGAATGGCTATTTGTCATCCCTTAATCTGATTTAGTGGCATGGATATCTAAACAAAGGATGTTGTGGGTTGCAATAAAGCTTCATAATAGGGATAGTCTACTAACTCGAGAGAAAAAATTCCTTATGATATATTAAAAAATGTGTGTATGAAATAAAGTCCAAAAAGAATAGGTGGGTAAAAATTAATCAAAATCAATCCCATCGGATTATGTATCAATAAGCAAGGCTTATACTTTGAAGTCAAAAATCTCAAGGTTGCTTGCAGCAGTAGACTTGGCTACACTAGCCGAGCTCCACAGGATATGTGACTACACTGGTCACAATCCATTCTTCTTTTCTACCCTCTCTTCTTGAGCCAGTTGTACTTAAACTTAGAAGGAAATATCTCGATCCTCAAGGAAAGAGTAGCCATATTGGGAAATTAGGGGTATCTTGTTGATAGAGATTGTTTCTTTCTATTTCCGATGAGAAGGAAATTAATTGTACAAGTGATACTCATAGTCATAAGGGTTTGCGTATGAATAGATTTATTCTGACCTGTCAATTGAGGTGGCCTGAACAAAGGATTATGGAACTTAAGGGTTGTAAAGTTTTAGATCCTATTCTCAATAAGGTTCTGAACAAACTAACAATCTAAATATCTTAATTGTACTTAAGGGAAAATGATGAAGAGGTGATGAGGGTGATAATGAGTTGGTCAGAAGAGGGGCCAGAATAGCAGACCACAGCAAAATAATGGTGGCTGGAGACTAGCTCGGGTGAACTACGATTAAGCTAATCTATGCTAAATGACTGGAAATTAAGCTAAATGAGACCTAGATCTTTTCTAAGGAACTATTTTATGAAAAGTACCTAAACTAACAACTTGATAGGAAGTACACCTGGAAGAGAACCTTCGTCGGAGGAGCTCCGTCTAATGGTTGGATCGACTCTTCCTGGTTGACTTTCCCACGCCGATACCAATAGGGTGAAGCTACTGTCACTATCTCACTCTCTTGTGGTTTGGGTTTATAGAAGGTTAGAAGATGATCAAAAACAAAAATAGAGATGGGACATTTTATGTATACACATGGTGGACTGGCCATCTCGTCAGGGTTATTGCGCGCGAAGAAAAAGAAGTCGGTGGGAGCCATGGACATGGCGTGGGAGAGGGTAGTGGGGTGTGCAGAAAGGTGGGTTGCTCGAGGTCTAAGGACTTGATGAAGATGGAGTAAAAAAGGAAGAAGAGAGGGGGTAGGTGGTTCTGACAGTTGTCATAATGAAGACCCCACAGTTGACCTACGGTCAACAAAAGTCAGGTCCTGATTGGTATACATGGACCAAGTTAACAAAAATTGGATTGAAATCCCTTATTAATTCAATTAAAAAGAGCAAATGATTTTATTAATTAAAACTCAAAAAATAAGAAATGTTTCTTATTTTTGAACAACATTTGGTGATTTTTATTTTTTTTACAACCATATTTGTACGATGTTAACATTTACATGTATTGATAAATGTATATTTACCAGTATTTCGGGTATTCTATTTTTATTTTGTATTTATCATATTTATTTTCCTATTTACATATTATATATTTATAATATGATTAATTACATATGCACATATTTTTGTTAATTTTTCTGATTTTATTTACATAAACAAATAATTGTATGCATAAACACTATATGTATAATACACCTATGTGCATTAATGTATTATTTATTTAAAGTATATTATGAATATTGTATTTTATTTTAAAATTTTTGGTATATTTTAAATAATATTTATAATTACCTACAAATATAATAAGAGAAAAAAATAATAAAATATATGAATAAAATATACTTATACATAGTATAATGGGAACCAAGAAAGCCGGCTTTTGCATGTCAACTACATTTTTAATGAAATCACCTTCATTAAATAGATAATTTAATTTGGAATACGATGGAGGAGTTTGGTTCAATTTGATTTCATATAGAGAAGACATTGATCTATGAAGCTTGGTTTGTGGCTTTTCATGTGTATGTCCCAGTTGCACAGTACATCATTCTTATTGGCAATTATTTTTGTAGTTTTCTATATATTATCATATGCATGTTTTATGTTGAACATTTTATTATTTGAGGTGTGAAAAATAAAGAATAAAATAGAGCATAAATGGTCATTTTCAGGATACATAATTATTGTTTTATAAACATTCTTTGGCCCTTATCTCCCGCTACTTTATTCCTTGTCGACCCAATCAATATTGACTCGATCTCGATATTTAGAGTCATTCAGTATATTTGATAATTCATTTATTTTTCTTTTCTTTATTATTCATTTATTTATTTTGGATTTTAAATACAGGTAAATATGTATTAATTATAGACGAATGAAGAATGTTAATTTGCACAAGTTATCAATATTTTAAGTTGTTTTGATAGGGATTTAAAGAAAAAATAGAAGAATAAAAGTTGATGAATGGTTATTCATCACCCCCTCATACCGATCTTGTGGCATGGATCTCTAAAGACAGGACAATGTGGGTTGCAATAAAGCTTCATAATAGGGATAATCTACTGGCTCAAGCGGAAAAATTCATTACGATATATTAAAATAATGTATGTAGGAAATAAACGCCAAAAAGAATAGATGGCTAAAAATCAACGAAAATCAATCCCATCGGAGTATGTATGAATAAGCAAGGCTTATACTTCGAAGCCAAAAATCTCAAGGTAGCCTTCAACAGGAGACTTGTCTATATTGGTTGAGCTCCACGGGATATGTGACTACACTGGTCACAATCAATTCTTCTTCTCTATCCCCTCTTCTGAGCCAGTTGTTCTTACACTTAGAAGGAAATACCCATATCCTCAAGGAAAGAGTAGCTAGATTGGGAAATTAGGGTTATCTTGCTGATGAAGATGGTTTCTTGCTATTTCTGATGAGAAGAGATACATCTAAATACATTGTACAAGTGAGACTCATAGTCATAAGGGTTTGTATATGAATAGACTTATCCTGAAAATGCTATTGAGGTGAATTGAACAAAGGATTGTGGAACTTAAGGTCTATTAAGTTTTAGATCCTATTCTCATTAAGGTTTCGAATAAATTAACAATCTAAAGATCTTAACTGAACATAAGGAAAATGATAAAGAAGTGATGATTGTGATGATAAGGTGGTCAGAAGGGGGGTCAGAATAGGCGGATCACGTTAGAATAGTGGTGGTCGAAGCCTAGCTCCAATGAACTATGATTAAGCTAATCAATGATAAATGACTGGAAATTCAGCTAAATATTACATAAATCTAAGCTAAGGAACAAAAATGCAATTTACCTAAACTGACATCTCTATAAGGAGTATACCTGGAGTAAACCTTCATTGGAGGAGCTCTGGCGAATGGTTGGATCGACTCTTCCCGACTGACTTTCTCCATACCGACACCAGTGGGGTGAAGCTATTGTCACTATCTCACTCTCTCGCGCCTGGATTAGGGTTACAGAAGGGTAGAAGAGGATCAAAAGCAAAAATATATATGTTAAAATTTATTTATACACATGGTGGATTGGCCATCTCGTGAAGGTTTATGTGTGAGAAGAAAAAGAAGTTGGTGGGAGTTATGGACATGGTGTGGGAGAGGGTAGTGGGGTGTGCAGGATGGTTGGTTGCGTAAGGTATGAGGAGTTGAAGAAGATGGAGTGGAAAAGTGAGAAGAGAGGGGGTAGGTGGTTTTAACAATTTTCAAAATGAAGACTGTACAGATGACCCACAGTCAACAAAAATCGGGTCCCAATTGGTCCACATGGACTAAGTTAGGACAAAATAGGAATGAAATCCCTTATTAATTCAATTAAAAAGAGTAGATGATTTTATTAATTAAAACTTAAAAAATAAAAAAAATGTCTTATTTTTCAAACCAATTATGGTGATTTTAATTTATTTTACAACCTTATTTGTAGGATGTTAATATTTACATGTATATATATAGGTATGTTTAATTATATTTTGAGTATTTTAATTGTATTTTGTATTTTTTATTCTTATTATCATATTTACATATTTTATATATTTATAAAATAATTAAGTGAATATTTCTATATTTTTTTTTAATTTTTTTGATTTTATTTACATAAATAAATAATTGTATGTACATAAACTATATGTATAATACACCTATGTACTGTAATGTATTATTTATTTCAAGTATATTTTAATTATTTTATTTTATGTTTATATTTTTAATATGTTTCAAAAAAATATTTACAATTATTTATAAATATAATAAGAGTAAAAATAAAAAGATTAAAATATACAAATACATAGTACAATGGGACCCTAGAAAGCCGGCTTTTGCATCTTAACTCCATTTTTAATGAAACCACCTTCATTAAATAGATAATTTAATTTGGAATATAATGGAGGTGAGTTTGGATCAATTTGATTTCATATGGAGAAGATAATCATCTGTGAAGCTCGGTTTGCATCTTTTCTTCTGTGTATCCCAGTTGCACAGTGCAACATTATTATTGGCAATTATTTTTGTAATTATATATATATATATTATGTACAAGTTTCATGTTGAATATTTTTTTATTTGAGTTGTATGAATTGAATAATAAAATAGAGCAAAAATGACTATTTTCAAGATAAATAATTAGGGTTTTATGTATAGTCTTTGGCCCTCATCTCCCCCTACTTTATTTTCTTGTCAAACCAGTCAATATCGACTCAATCTCAAGGTTTAGAGTTATTTAGTAACTTTGATAATTCATTTATTTTTCTTTTATTTATATTTATTATTTTATTTTGGATTTTAAATACGTGTAATTTGGTATTAATTACAGATGAACAAAGAATGTTAATTTGCACATGTTATCAATATTTTTCGGTTGTTTTAATAGGTATTAAAAAACAAAATGGAAGAATAAAGATGGATGAATGTCTATTCATCATACCTCAACCCAATCTAGCGGCATGAATGTCTAGAGACAGGACGTTATGGGTTGAAATAAAGCTTCAAAAGAGGGATAGGTCACTGGCTCAAAAGGAAAAATTCCTTATAACATATATAAAAATGTGTCTATGAAATAAACTCCAAAAAGAATAGATGGGTAAAAATCAATGAAAAATCAATCCCATGTGAGTATGTATCAATATGAAAATCTTATACTTCGAAGCCAAAAATCTCAAGGTTACCTACAACAAAAGACTTGGCTACACTAGCCAAGCTCCACAGAATATGTGACTACACTGGTCATAAACTATTTTTCTTCTCTGCCCCCTCTTCTTGAGCGAGTTGAACTTGAACTTAAAAGGAAATCTGTGATCCTCGAGGAAAGAGTAGAGATTGGGGAATTAGGAGTATCTTGCAGATGGAGATTGTTTCTTACTATTTCTGATGAGAAGAGATGCATTCAAATACATTGTAAAATTGAGACTTATAGTCACAAGGTTTTGCATATGAAAAGAATTATTATGATATGTCTATTGAAGTGACCTAAAGAAAGGATTGTGGAACTTTAGGGCTGTTAAGTTTTAGATACTATTCTCAATAAGATTTCGAACAAACTAACTATACAAAGGTCTTAACTGAATGTAAGAGGAATGATGAAGAAGTGATGAAGGTGATGATGATGTGGTCGGAAAGGGATCGGAATAGGTGGAACACAGCGAAATAGTGGTGGCCGGAGCTAGCTCAGACGAACCACGATTAAGCTAATCTATGTTGAATGACTAGAAATTATGCTAAATGAGACATAAATCTAAGATAAGGAACTAAATTTCAATGAAAAGTATCTAAATTAATAGCTCGATAGTAAGTATACCTGAAGCATAGAATATTCGTTGGAGGAGCTCCGGTAAATGGTTGGGCTTCCCAACCGACTTTCTCTACGCTAGCACTAGTAGGGTGAAGCTACTGTTACTGGCTCACTCTCTCTCGCCTGGATTGGGGTTAATAAGGTCAGAAGAGGATCAAAAAATAGATGGAAAATTTTATTTAGATACATGGTGGAGTGGCCATCTTGTGAGGGCAGTTGGGTGAGAAGAAGAAGCTTGTGCGAGCTATGGGCATGGCGTGTGAGAGGGTAGTGAGGTGTGCACGAAGGTGGGTTATGCAAGGTTTGAGGAGTTGAGGAACATGGAGGGAGAAGGGGATAAGAGAGGGAGTAGGTGGCTCTGACAGTCGTCATAATGAATCATGTACAGTTGACCCGTGGTCAACAAAAGTCGGGTCCTGATCGGTCCACATGGACCTAATCAGGACGAAATAGGAATGAAATCCCTTATTAATAAAATTAAAAAGACTAAATGATTTTATTAATTAAAACTCAAAAAATAAAAAATGTTTCTTATTTTGCAAAGTATTTATGGTGATTTTTATTCAACAACCTTATTTGTAGGATGTTAATATTTACATGTATAGATATATGCATATTTTATTGTATTTTTGGTATTTTATTTTTATTTTACATATTTCATACTTATTAGCATATTTACATATTTTACATATCTATAATATAATTAAATACATATGTCCATATATTTGTTTAATTTTTAAAATTGTGTTTACATAAATAAATAATTGTATGCATATGCATTATAGGTGTAATACACCTATGTAGTTTAATGTATTATTTATTTAAAGTATGTTATTTTATTTTTACATTTTAATATGTTTTATATAAAATTCATAATTATTTACAAATATAATAAAAGTAAGAATATATATAATAAAATATATGAATAAAATATACAAATACATATTATAATAGGACCCTATAGCTGGCTTCCGCATCTTAACTCCATTTTTAAATAAATCACCTTCATTTAATAGATAATTTAATTTGAAATATAGTGGAGGTGAGTTTGGTGCAATTTGATTTCATATGGAGAAGATATTGATATGTGAAGCTTGGTTTGTGGCTATTTCATATGTGTGTCCTAGTTGCATTGTACGTCTTTTTTATTGGCAATTATTTTTGTAATTTTTTATATATTATTATGTACAATTTTCATGTTGAACATTTTATTATTTGAGGTCTTAGAAATGAAGTATAAAATAGAGTAAACATGGCTATTATTTGGATAAATAATTAGGGTTTTATATACTATCTTTGGCCCTTATCTCCTCCTACTTTATTCCTTTTCGACCTAGTCAATATTGACTCGATCAGGAAGTTTAGAGTCATTAAGTATCTTTGATAATTCATTTATTTTTCTATTATTTATCTTTATTCTTTAATTTTGGATTTTAAATACATGTAATTATGCATTAATTACAAATGAACAGAGAATGTTAATTTGCACAAGTTATATATATTTTTAGTTTTTTTGGGGAGGGATTTAAAGACAAAATGGAAAAATAAAGGTACATGAATGGCTATTTACCACCCCTACCTAATCTAGTGGCTTGGACGTCTAAAGACAGGATGTTGTGGGATGCAATAAAGATTCAAAAGAGGGATAGTCTACTAACTCAAGAAGAAAAATTCCTTATGATATATTAAAAACATGTATGTATGAAATAAACTCCAAAAAGAAAAGACATGTTAAAATAAATGAAAAATCAAACCTGTCAAAGTATGTATCAATAAGCAATGCTTATACTTCGAAGTCAAAAATGTCAAGGTTGCTTACAGTAGGAGACTTGGCTACACTAGTCGAGCTCCAGTGGATATGTGACTACACTATTCACATTCCATTCTTCTTCTCTACCCCTTCTTCTTGTGCTTGTTGTACTTGAACTTCAAAGGAAATACCCTGGTCCTCAAGGAAAGAGTAGCTAGATTGGGAAATTAGGGTTATCTTGCTGATGGAGATTGTTTGTTTCTATTTCTGATGAGAAGAGATACATTCAAATACATTGTACAAATGATACTCATAGTCATCTGGTTTTGCATATGAATAGACGTATTCAAACATGGCTATTGAGGAGACCTGGAACTTAAGGGTTGTTAAGTTTTAAATCATATTCTCAATAAGGTTCCGAACAAACTAACAATCCAAAGGTATTAACTGAACTAAAGGGGAAATGATAAAGAAGTGATGAGGGTGATGATGAGGTGATCAGAAAGGGGTCAAAACAGGTAGATCACGGTGAAATAGTTCTGGCCGGAGCCTAGCTCCATCGAACTACGATTAAGCTAATCTACGCTAAATGAATAGAAATTAAGCAAAATGAGACCTAAATATAACCTAAGGAACTAAATTTTAATGAAATGTATAATTAACATGTCGATAAGAAGTATAACTGAAATAGAGAACCTTCGTCGGAGGAGCTCCGATGAATGGTTGGATCTACTTTTCCCATCTGAGTTTCTCCACGCCAGTGCTAGTAGGGTGAAGCTATTGTCACTTGCTCAGTATCTCACACTTGGATTGGGGTTAAGCAGTGTAGAAGAGTATCAAAAACATTAATAGTGATTGAAAATTTTATTTATACACATGGTGTAGTGGCCATATCGTTAGGGTTATTGCGCGAGAAGAAGAAGAAGTTCGTGGGAGTTATGGACATGACGTGGGAGAGGGTACTAGGGTGTGCAGGGAGGTTGGTTGCTCGAGGTCTGAGGAGTTGAGGAAGATGGAGTAAAAAGGGAGAAGAAAGGGGGTAGGTGATTCTGTCAGTCATCATAATGAAGACCTTACAGTTGACCCGCGGTCAACAACAAATCCGCATTGGTCCACGTGGACAAAGTCAGGACAAAATAAGAATGAAATCCTTTATTAACACATATAAAAAGAGTAAATTATTTTTATAAATTAAAACTCAAAAAGTAAAAAATGTTTCTTATTTCAAATTATTTATGGTGATTTTTATTTATTTTATAACCTTATTTGTAGGATGTTAATATTTACACGTATAGATATGGATATATTTAACTGTATTTTGGACATTTTATTTGTATTTTGTATTTTTCATACTTACTATCCTATTTACATATTTTATATATTTTTAATATAATTAAATACAAAAGTCCATAATTTTGTTTTAATTTTTTAATTTTGTTTCAATAAATAAATAATTGTATATATATACACTATAGGTATAATACACAAATGTACATAAATGTATTATTTATATAAAGTATATTTTAATTATTTTATTTTATGTTTATATTTTTAATATGTTTTAAATAATATTTACAGTTATTTATAAATATAATAAGAGTAGAATATAAATAATTAAAAAATATGAATAAAATATACAAATACAGTACAACGGGTCTCCAGAAAGCCATCTTTATCATCTTAATCTATTTTTATTGAAGCCACATTCATTTAATATATAATTTAATCTGGAATACAATGGTGAGTTTGATTCAATTAGATTTCATATGGAGAATATATTGATCTGCAAAGCTTGGTTTGCGGCTTTTTTCACCTAGGTGTCCCAGTTGTGCAGTACATCATTTTTTTGGACATTATTTTTTAATTTTCTATTTATTATTTTGTACAATTTTTATATTGAATATTTAATTATTTTAGGTGTGTAAAATGAAGAATAAATTAGAGCAAAAATGGCTATTTTCAGGACAAATAATTAGTGTTTTATATACTATCTTTGGCCCTTATCTCCCCTTACTTTATTCCGCGTTGATCCAGTCAATATTGGCTCGATCTCAAGGTTTAGAGTCATTTAGTATCTTTGATAATTCATTTATTTTTCTTTTCTTTATTGTTTTATTTTGGATTTCAAATACATGTAAGTATGTATTAAGTACAAACGAATGAAGATTGTTAATTTGCACAAGTCATCGATATTTTTAGTTGTCTTGATAGGTATTAAAAAACAAAATGGAAGAATAAAGGTAGATGAATGGCTATTCATCACCCCCACCCCCAAACTGTTCTAGTGGCATGGACGTCTAAAGAGGATGTAATAAAACTTCAAAATAGGGATAGTCTACTTGCTCAAGAGGAAAAATTCCTTATGATATATTAAAAAATGTATGTGTGAAATAAACTCCAAAAAGAATTAGATAGGTAAAAATCAATGAAAAATCGATCCTGTCAGAGTATGTATCAATAAGCAAGGCTTATACTTTGAAGTCAAAAATCTCATGGTTGCCAATAGTAGGAGACTTGGCTACACTGGACGAGCTCCATAGGACATGTGACTACACGGGTCACAATCCGGATTTCTTCTCTACCCCCTCTTCTTGAGCTAGTTGTACTTGAACTTAGAAGAAAATACCTCGGTCCTCGAGGAAAGAGTAATTAGATTGGGGAATTAGGGTTATATTTCTAAACAAACTAACAATCCAAAGGTCTTAACTAAACTTAAGGGTGAATGGTGGAGAAGTGATGAGTGTGATGATGAGGTGGTCGGAAGGGGGTTGGAACAGGCGGATCACGACAAAATAGTGGAGGTTGGAGCCTTGCTCTGACGAACTACGATAAAGCTAATCTGCTCTAAATGACTGGTAAATAAGCAAAATGAGACCTAAATCTAAGTTAATGAACTAAATTTCAATGAAAAGTAGCTAAATTAACAACTCGATAGGGAGTACACTTGGAGAAGAGAACCTTCGTTAGAGTTCGTATCTACTCTTCCCAACTGGCTTCTCCACGTCGGCACTAGTGGGGTAAAGCTACTGTCACTAGCTCACTCTCTCATGCATGGTCTAGGGTTAGAGAAGGGTAGAAGAGGATAAAAAATGAAAATAGAGATCGAAAATTTATTTGTACACAGGGTGGAGTAGCCATCTAGTGAGGGCTATTACGTGAGAAGATGTTGGGAGCTATGGACATGGCATGGGAGAGGGTAGTGGGGTTTGCAGGAAGGTGGGTTGCTCGAGGTCTGAGGGGTTGAGGAAGATGGAGTGAAAAGGGAGAAGATAGGGGGTTGGTGGTTCTGACATTCGTCACAATGAAGACTATACACTTGACCTGCGGTCAACAAAAGTTGGGTCCTGATTAGTCCACATAGACCAAGTCAGGACAAAATAGGAATGGAATCCCTTATTAATTCGATTAAAAAGAATAAATTATTTTAGTAAATAAAACTCAAAAAATAAAAATGTTCCTAGTTTTCGAACTATTTATGGTGATTTTTATTTTTTTTTACAACCTTATTTGTAAGATGTTAATATTTACATGTGCAGATATATGTATATTTACCTGTATTCTAGGTATTTTATTTTTATTTTGTATTTTTCATACTCATTATCTTATTTACAAATTTTATATATTTACAATATAACTAAATACATATGTACATATTTTTTTAATGTTTTTGATTTTATTTACATAAATAAATAGTTGTATGTATATACACTATAGATATAATACACCTATGTACTTTAATGTATTATTTATATAAAGTATATTATAATTATTTTATTTTATATTTATATTTTTAGTCTGTTTTAAATATTTTTAAATATTATAAGAGTAAAAATATAAAGAGTAAAATATATGAATAAAATATATGGATACATGGTACAATGGGACCCCAAAAATAAAGCTTTTACATCATTACTCCATTTTTAATGAAACCATCTTCATTAAATAGATAGTATAATCTACAATACAATGGAGGTGAGTTTGGAGAAGATATTGATATGTGAAGCTTGGATTATGGCTTTTTCATCTGTGTGTCCCAGTTGCACAATGCATAATTTTTATTGGCAAGTATTTTTGTAATTTTCTATATATTATTATGTACGAGTTTCATGTTGAATATTTTATTATTCAAGGTTTGGAAAATGAAGAATAAAATAGAGAAAAAATGATTATTTTCATGATAAATAATTGGGGTTTATATACAATCTTTGGCCCTTATCTCCCCGTACTTTATTCATTGTCGACCAAGTCAATATTGACTTGATCTCGAGGTTTAGACTCATTCATAATCTTTTATAATTCATTTATTTTTCTTTTCTTTACCTTTATTCTTTTTGATATTTTAAATACAGGTTATTATATAATAATTACAGATGAATAAAGAATGTTAATTTGCACAATATATCGATATTTTTAGTTGTTTTGATAGGGATTTAAAGATAAAATGGAAGAATAAAGGTAGATTAATGGTTATTCATCACCGCCCAGCCTAATCTAATGGCATGAATGTATAAAGACAAGATGATGTGGGTTTCTATAAATCTTAAAAAGATGGATAGTCTATTGGCTCAAGAGGAACAATTCCTTATGATATATTAAAAAAATATGTGTATGAAATAAACTCCAAAAAGATTAGATGGGATAAATTCAATGAAAAATCAATCTCGTCAGAGTATGTATCAATAAGAAAGGCTTATACTTCGTAGTCAAAATTCTCAAGGTTGCCTACAGCAGGAAACTTGACTGCACTGGTCGAGCTCCACAAGATATGTTACTATAGTGGTCACAATCTATTATTATTATCTACCCCTCTTCTTGACCTAGTTGCACTTGAACTTAGAAGGAAATACCCCGATCCTCGAGGAAAGAGTAGCTAGATTGGGGAATTAGGGTTATCTTATTGATGGAGGTTGTTTCTTGCAATTTCTGATGAGAAGGGATACATTCAAATACATTGTACAAGTAAGACTCATAGTAATAAGATTTTGCACATCAATGGACTTATTCTAACCCGGCTATTGAGGTGTCCTGAACAAAGGATTGTGGAATCTTATCTGTAAGATATAGTCTTCTTCATTTGTGTGTCCCTGTTGCACAGTGCATCATTTTTATTGGTATCTATTTTTGTAATTATATATATTATTATCAACATGTTTCATTTTGAACATGTTATTATTTGAGGTGTGTAAAATAAAGAATGAAATAGAGCAAAATGGCCATTTTCTGGATAAATAATTAGGGTTGTATACACTGTTTGGTCCTTATCTCCCCCTACTTTATTACTTGTCGACCCAGTCAATATTGACTAGATCTCGAGGTTTAGAGTCATTCAGTATTGTTGATAATTCATTTATTTTTCTTTTCTTTATTATTTATTCTTTTAATTGGGATTTTTAATACAAGTATATTTGTATTAATTACATATGAACAAAGAATGTTAATTTGCACAAGTTATTGATATTTTAAGTTATTTTGATAGGTATTTAAAGACAAAATGAAAGAGTAACGATAGATGAATGGCTATTCATCACCCCCTCAACCCGATCTACTGCATGAATGTCTAAAGACTGGGCGTTGTGGGTTCTGATAAAGCTTCAAAAGAGGGATAGTCTACTGGATCGAGAGGAAAAATTCCTTATGGTATATAAAAAAATGTGCGTTTGAAATAAACTTCAAAAAGAATTGATGGGGAAAAATCAATCCCGTCAAAATATGTATCAATAAGCAAGGCTTATACCCCGATCTCAAAAAAAAATTCAAGGTTGCCTGTAGCATGAGACTTGGCTACATTGGTTGAGATCCACAGGATATGTGACTACGCCGGTCACTATCCGTTCTTCTTCTCTACGCCCTCTTCTTGAGCCAGTTGAACTTGAACTTAGAAGGAAATACCCCGATCCTAGAGAAAAGAGTAGCTAGATTGGGGAATTAGGGCTATCTTGCTAATGGAGATTGTTTCTTGCTATTTTTGATGAGAAGAAATACATTCAAATACATTGTACAAGTGAGACTCATAGCCATAAAGTTTTGCATATGAATAGACTCATCCCAAACATGTATTTATTCCGTGTCTAGATATAAAAACCCATAAAAATCATAAAAACCTCTTCCAAAAATTCCAAAATTTATATTAACTATATTACTACATATTCTACCACATATCCAAGAATGACTAAAAAATACAAAAAAAAACAAAATCACAAAACCCTAAAATACATATAAAAATTAGTAAATGCATATTGAAACCTAAAATATATCGTTGGATATGTGATTTTTCTTTATTATATATATACATATATATTAGAAATAGTTTTGGATTTATTTTGAACTTATTTGTATTTATTAAACCTAAAAATTCTCAGATATTTATTATATTCATTATTTTGTACACTTAATCACTTTAAAAATATATAAAAATTCGTTAAAGGTTTAAAAGTTTTCAAAAATAGAGAAAAACATAAAATGCACAAAAACATTTTCTTTTGTTTATTTTGACTTATTTATAAATATAAAGTTATTATATATATACACGCACACACACTATATAATACTTATATAAGATATAGCATATATTATATTATATATAAATGTATATATCTTATTCTAAAAATAAAAAAGGAATTAAAATTTTACAAATTAAAAATAAAATAGAAAATTTAAAATTAAAATTTAAAAATAATATAAAACAATTGAAAATCTATAAAAATCAAATATAATTAGAGAACTACGTAAAAACAAAAAAAAATAAAATAGAAAAATTATGTATATTACTACTAATTAGCAATAATTAAAAATTACCTACCTTTGTTTGCACCCAGTATTCCACACTCTACGTATTTGCCCTATACATATATTTCGTAGAGTTATAATAAATTTTAACCTATGTATGCATTGATTGATTTATCACATATTATGTGTTAATTGTTGATTAGTTGCATTAATTGATCGCGCAACAACTTGATTGTCTGATTTGTCAGATTACTTGACCGATCTGTGATTATTATATATTCATTATCATATCTTACAATGTTAAAGATATAATATAATCTCTCTCTGTTAGAAATAAAATCGAGAAGTTTAGAAGGATGCTTTTGTATCTACAAAAATCTTTGTAACTAAAACATTGAAAATGGTATTCATGTAATATTACAAATTCACAGAGGTACTTATGTAACGACCCTATAAAAAGGGGACCTTTACGTCATGTCCATGTAATCTTATCTATTTAACACGCATGCCCCCTTGGAAGGGATGTGGTATAAGAGTTAGCAAAATTACATGTGTCATTGTGATATTTACAAGATTTATTATGTAATTTGAAAGATTACAGAGATCTTGGAATTTAAAAAGAATTCAAATGTCATAGCGTAAAAATCCCATATCATATGAACAGTTCTAATTAAAAAGTATCCTTGATATTCGTAAACCTAAATTTTATATCAGCATTTTTACAGAGGATTTTTACACAAACGACCCTACCTAACCTATATAATATTTACAATTACAATATGACTCGTATAGTCTCACTCTGCTTAATTAACACACACCTTATTCATTTTATATAGATTGACATCTATATCAGTAGCCGTTTTAAAATGAGTACGGATATGGATATCTCTTTGATATCTACAAATATATGTATCTGTATATTCGTTTTCATATATAAATATAAGTCACATATAACATAATTTAATACCTCATTTCACTATATTTGATATAATTATTAGGGATTTTTAACCTGGGAATCCTATAAACTTTGCCAATTACTTCATCGACTTTTGAAACAACATATTTCCCCCCTCGACCTTGTAAACTTGCTAACTCTTACCCCACAGACCCTGCGGTTAACTCCTATCCATTTGACCTCCTCTTGATCCTTCTTCGCTCAACCAGCCAAGAACCCCTCACAGTGCCGCCCTCGACCAACCATGTCCTGCACTGCCGCTGAGGCCCGCACCACCCTCGACCTCCCGCCGCCGACTTCCCCCGCGCCGCCCTCGACCTCCCAACATTCCGTTGCATCACTGCTGACCTCTCCCGCGCCGCCTTCAACCTCCCAACCCTTGCTCCCGTTCTTTAAAGCGTAGGGACATCAGGCTGTTGGAAGCAGATGGGTGAAGATGTCGGCTACCAATCTTCTTCCTTCTCTAGGAGTGTTTCAGCAAGTTAACCAAAAATTTAGTTTTCTGCTGTTGACAAATCTCTGAAGCAGGTACTCAACGGGACTCCGACGATGGATAGATGAAGGCGTAGATTCTCGAGAGGTTTGACTTTGGTGGTTGTAGGTCAATGAAGAGCATAGCCTTGAAGATGGCTATCTAATGATGCATAGAAGTCAAGGGCACATAAAAACGAGTTTGAACCCCTTTTCTTTGATCACTTCCATTGGACCAGGAATGGGATCCCCGTCGTTGGCCTGCACCTGAATTCGAATGGCTCGAGCAAGATACTCGGCCTATGGAGATTACAAACCATCAAGGAAGATGATTGAGGGATAGACGTTGTCCCTTATGCTGTAATTGGTTCTCACCGTGGGAGGTGCTGGTGGTTGACTTCGATAGTGGATTTTGGGCTTATAGGAAGGTGTGCATTAGCTCCTGCGATGGTGATTGGAGGAGTGGAGCTCAAGCTGCGAATTCGACCTCCTCCTCCTCTTGCTCCTCTGCCCACTCGACCTCCTCCTCCCCTTGCTCCTCTGCCTCTACACACTCAACCTCCTCCTCCCCTTGCTCCTCCGCCTCTACCCACTCCACCTCCTCCTCCCCACACATGGCTCCGATCCCAACCACCTCCGCTAGGCCATTGTCCCACCTCCCCAACGTATGTCCCTCCTCGACCAACACCCCCTCCTGGACCTCCACCCTATCGCCTTGCTTCACCTCCTTCATCTCCAACATCCGTCATCTTGTGCCTAGAGAAGAAGGGGGAGAGGATGATCTTTGGAAAGAACATGGAGTTGGATATCCACTGGCAGATTTCCATGGTTAGGTTAACTCAAGACTAACTCAAGCAATTGACTCCAATAAAGTTAAAATTGACGGCAGGGTCTGTGGGGTAAGACAGAGCAAGTTTACGGGGACAAGAGAGGAATATTGACGAATCCATGATTCATCGCCTTTATTCTTTCATTTTGGCTAAAATAATTGGTAAAATACATGTAAATATTCACTAATTCCATTTAATTATCATTCTAACCACACATTTTAATATTATATAAGTAACATTTATTTTATATCCAAAATAAAAGAATAAAAATAAAATGAAAAATAAAAGAGAAGAAGGATGTATATGTAATATACAGACTGATCCTAAACTCGAGACCAGGTTAATATTGATCGGGTCGTCAAAAGAAATAAGGGGAGATAAGGATCCGAATTTATAATAATATTCAGAAAATCAAGACCAAAATATAATTTACCCATTTTCCACATTGTAAATACTTCACTTATTTTATTTATTATCAAACCCACTTCAAACCAACACATTCCTTTTATAAAAGTTGTACATTAAAATATATATTATTTTTTAAATATATCAGAAAAATATTTCGTCATAAAAATAAAATAACTGCAATGAACCGTAAAAGCCGCAATAGCCAACTTCCAAGGTTCATAATTATTTATAGAAAACTCCAAAGGGACCAAACTCACTTTTAAAATTTGTTTTATACTTAGTATTATTTATTTAAAATATTAGAAAAATATTTGGATAAAACCGATGAGTTTCGACATTTTGAACCTGTTGTATATGTGTACTATATGTAGAAACTTCCCTGATTTTTAATTAAATAACCGTAAACCTGATTAACTTAGTTCTTTTTCCTAAAATCATCTAAAATTGTATATAAAAATATAAAAATATCTATAAGCCAATATACTAATAAAAACTGAAGCCTCGAAGCCGCTACTTTTTTCTTCCGGACCTCAACTCGATCGTATGAACTCCGAATTAAGCAAACTCGGTCCCAAAAATTATATTTTTCAATTATCTACAAAGTGACACTAGTTTCGCTAAAATCGAAGTTAATACGAAAAACGCAGTTTTCGGGTCTGTATTGGTATATTATACAATAAATCGTAATTTATATTATCATTTAATACATTAATACTTTATATATCTAATTTTTTTAATTTAAATAAATAATATTTCATTTATCTATTTAATTAATATTAATAATTATTTATTTATTTATTTATTTATTAACTACTTATTTACGTACTTAATTATTTAATTAATATGTAATTACTTTATTAACCATAATTAATTATTAATTATTTGTTTAATTACGAAATTAATTTATTTAAGATACTTATTAATTGGGTATTTTATTTATTTCATTTTCCCCTTCATTTTCACTTTCCTCTCTCCTCTGTCCACCTTCTCTCTCTTAATTTCCTAATTCCACCCTTCACCCCCGTCATCTTCTTCCTCTTCTTCCCCCAAGCCCCGCCGGCCTCCTCCTCTTCTTCACCAACTGCCAACGACCTCAACGGCCGGCCGTTGGCCGACCGTTGCCCAACCGACCCTGCTTCTGGTCACCCCCACCGGTGACGCCATCTCTCCTCTCATATAAATTGCCGACCATGCTTCCACCGTTGAGCCATCCACCATTAGTTTCCACCTTCGTTCTGGGAGCTCCGAGAGAGTGACAGTCCTTGGATTCCTCCGTCGTCGAGAGAGAGAGAGAGAGACAGCGAGATCCGTCGCAGGCGAGGGCTTCGAGCCGCGTCATGACCAGCCTCCGGTGTAGCCGCATCGTTAAGGCAATCATCTGGAGTTCGGCGAACTTCATCCACAGGTGTATCAACCACCTCCTGCACTCTCCATAGCTTCCAGGTTCTGTAGATCTCTTCCTCCTCCATCCTCTCCTCAATCTCCATTTTCTCTTCTCAAATTCTCTCTCTTCTCCGATCTCTTTTTCTCTTCTAGCTTTGCCTTTCTCATTTCACTTTTATTCCAACCCAAATCATTCGCCAATTCCACTCCAAATCAAAATCCTTACCATTCTAGTTCTGTCCACCATAATTTCATAAATAGCCACGTCCCCTGCCCGTTTCTGGAAAGCTTTCGTTGACTACTTGGAATTGCATCTGATTTGAACAACGAACCAAAAATGTGTGAATGAACCGGGGATCGATCAAATCCGTGGCTTTAACACGCGATCAGAACCGCCATCGAGATGCTTTATTAGAAGACCGTCATCGAGTGTCATACGGAAAGGACCTGAGAATCAACACGCACTCCGTTCTCAGAGATATGAAAAACCTTGCCGAGCATCGTGTTCCTCAGTTGCGACGAGCAATTCGGGAAGAAACTCCAATTTGGGGCTTTTGTTCGTAGCCATTGTTCCAGACATCACCACCACCACCGCATCTGAAAACGAGCCTTCATCAGAGATCCGAGCTTCAAGCCGATAACATCACTGCTTGGAATTGTCTCCTCCATAACACAACACTGACCCGCCGTTTAATGTACTCGAGTAGTAAACACGTGCCTGTCACGTGACGTTGAATATTTTACAGGGAAGGCCCCCACACTCTTGAAAAAATTCCATACAGGTCCAGGTGTAGATTAAGGCATTTGAATCCTACATGTTCAACTGGTGTTATTTGCGCACATAGCCCCCAGATTCCTCCTTTTTGCACGTACAGCCACTAATTCCAGAATAATTGCATGTAAACCACTTTATACTATACATAATCACCGTACACATCCTTAGCCCTATAAATAAATACCAAATATCAAAATATAATAGAATACATAAAAATAGTGCATAGTATACTATACAAAGTATAAATAAATTGAGAGAATAAAGAGATTTTCTTTCATTAATCAAGCATTTAAAAAATAAAAAAATGTAACAAACTTTAAAACAAAAAATATAAAAATCCTATAAAAATTACCTTGAGCATATTTTGCTATATTTTGCATAATTACCCAAAATAAAATAAAAATTAAATAATAAAACCAATAAAAAATAAAATACATATAAACTTCGAAAAATCATAACTAAATAAATAAAAATCACCTAAAAACGCACAACATATCATTTTAAAGATAATTACGCATACTTTCCACTAAAAATAAAATAAAAATATTTTTCACTTTTATGCAATCTTAAAAATCATAAAAATGTCACAGGCTTCAATAAAAAATTAGGCTTTCTCTTTAAAAATAAACCAAATCACATAAACATCTTAATAACCTCTTAAAATCCAAAAAAAGGAAATAAAATAAAACATAAAAATAACAAAATTCAAACCAAATCAAAATTTCAAAACATTTTCTTAAATAATAAAAAACAAAATACTTAAAAATCACAAAAACAATATAAGATTCTTTAAAATCGAATAAAAATCAAGAAAAATTCTTTAAAATAAAATAAAAATTAGGAAATCCTTTTACCTTAATTGTCTATAGTTTCCCCTAGTTTAACAACAGTTTGTCTCCCTGAGTTCGACACTCCCGTACTTGACACTATACATCTTGTTTAGGAGTATAAATAAAATAAAGAAGATTAACTAATCCTTAATCTTTTCTGCAAAAATCCACCGGATCGATTCAGCGACACTATTCTACTTTTACAGTAGTAGATTGGGGTGTTTTTCAAATATCAACATTTCAAAGGTCGTAGAAGTCATTTACAAAGTTTATAGGGTTCCTAAGGTAGAAATCTATTATTATGATATAAGCACATCTAGTACATTTATAGCATGCATATTCCATTTATACATGTATATTTAAGCTAATCTATATGCCATTTCTAATATTATTCTTATTTGATTAATCCCCAATTTAAATCCGTGTAAAGATATGGTATTATAATTTTAACATCCGTCAATTTATGTATCCACATCCTTATTCGTATTTAAAAACAAATAAACATACGGTAACAACTATATCTATATTAACATCCATCCATTTGCATCTCTAATTGTCGTGCATGTAAACTTACAATACTACAACAATATCCTCGCAAACTCTATATTTACAAAAATACCTATTCTATATTTACAAAAATACCTCGTAACATAACTAACTAGCAAAAGTACCCTTCATATTTACAAAATCGAGAAATATACAGTGGTATTTCTTAAATACAAAATCTACGGAGATATTTCATGTAACATCGTAATGTTCCAAAGGTATTTATAGATTGCACCGCCATAATCCCTGTAATCATTGTAATTACAACCCGACCGCTATTTAATACGTGCCCCTGTTCAAGGGTTGCTGTGAAATCGGTGGTAAGATTACCAGGGTCGTAGTGTAATTTGTAAGGATCACGGTGTAATTACAAAGATTGCAAGATTTCATTGTAAGCAGACAGTATTTTAGGCGCTACAGTGTAAAATTTCTTTTTTTAAAAATTCACTACACATCGTGGGCAGGTGAGACCTCCCTTGTCGGTACTCCCCTCTTCCTCTCCTTCCTCCCTCTCTCTGCCATGACCACCTCCGTTGGAGGGAGAGCAGCGGAAGCAGCAGGAGGTGCTTCCTTCCCATTCGACGCGGGAGCTCTCCTGTGCTACACCCACATCACATCCCCGCTTTAAACGCTACTCTATCCGTTGCATCGTGCTCTCTCTCTCTCTCTCTCTCTCCCCCCACTTCTCCATCGGCAGCGGCAGCAGCAGCAGCAAAAGACTGAGACGTCCACATCACAGAGGGCAGTGTGGGGATCCAATCATGTGCCACTCGAGTGCCATATCATGTTCGTCTATTGATGTGATTATATTTATATGAATTTCTGGTGGGGGTGCCGTGCTGTGCAGTGGACCTGCATGCACGCATGGGTTGACATATATACAAACCCTGTGGAATATTACATGCGTAACATATGGACCTGCATATATGGTTTAAGATCTACGTCCTTTCTCATGTATGGGACCATTTTTCTTTTCACCAAGTGATCTGGCATTAATCGAGCAGTCAGATCAAGGTGAGTATTGATCAACACAGATATACAGTACATACACTTGATAATAAACTAGGAATCTTGTACAAAGTCCAAACATCTGTGTTTGTCCCAAGCTTGTAATATGCACCAATAAGCAGGAAAGGGGTACATGTGCCCTATTCTAAAGCATGTGAGTAGTACACATAACCTATTGTATACATCACACAATATAAAGTTGATACACTTGTATATTACTGAAAAACTAAATGTGCAATGGACTGCCGACAGTAGGTGGGGGGTCATCATCATAATTACAAAGAGGAGAACTAGGAAATGGACGATTCGGGAGCCTTACACATACAATCTCCATGATTCTATGTACAAGTTCCAACATTTCAATGTTTTGCGGCAGAGCCCTTGATAGGATGGCCTGTACAGAGGTTCCTAACATCCAGTCTTGAAGGGTCTGCGGTGTTCGGCAATCATTGTATCAACTACTCTCGCGGTACTCAGAACGTGCTCAACAAATCAAATCAACAATCAACCCATAATGTATGAAATGCAATGCAAAAGGTGTGAGTCAAAATTTATTCTTAATTTAACTCCACAAAGTTTATGTATAGTGTATAAGTGTAGAGTATTGAATCACAGAGAGCAAGTCACGGATAGGTGAATAATTGTATGTTAACAAAAATAAACAATTATTGTTTTTGTAGTTTTCTATTTTTTTATTTTTATGTGATTTTAATTATATTTCATTTTTATGAGTTTTTTTATATTTTATATTTTTATGTTTTTGAATTTTTAATATTTATTTTCTTTTTAGATTTTTCAGATTTTTTTATTTCCTTATATTTGTATAGATATAATAAGTATATCTATCTATCTATATATACATAATAATATATAATGTAAAGAGGATAGGGATCCTACTCTACGAAGCAAACAGCTTAAGTGTTGCTACCGATCCCAACCGTTGATGTTTGGCCACATCCCGAAACACTTTTGTAGCAAACTTCTTCTCCCACCTCTATCTCTCTCCCACATATTCCCAAAGCAAAAAAGTGTACTCCCTCCATCGTTCATGCCGCACGGAGAGATCGCCACGACTCTCGCTCCTTAGGGCCTGTTTGGTTGCTGGGTTGGGGTACACCGGTGTACCCCTCATTCCAACCCTCCCAATCCTCCTCAAAGTTTACTATTAACAGGGGTACCCAACCCAATCCAACCCAACCCAACCCAACAACCAAACAGGCCCTTAGTGTGCCTTCCCGACACCCTCTGTCCCCCGGACGACCCCGGATCCTCCCCTCATCCCCTCGCACGTCCTTCGCTCATACATTGACATCGGTTGACACGCCTACCGTTTCGGCAACCATTTGTCGTGACTACTGCCTCACCAGCCCTCATGCCTATGCAAGCACCCTCCTCCTCCATACATCCGCCTCGTGCTCCAGCAACAAGGGACCCCCACTCCGGTGACGGTTTGAACGTGGAATTGGTGAAGACACACGCCTTCAGGTTATTCAAGACCATCGATCACATCCTTGATAGAGTTCCATGCCTTCGTCCTCGCCAACGTCACCCCAAGTGGCAACAACATCTCTCTCGCCGATTTGGCACCATGAATGTCTCTCCAACCTATAATTATATTTGTTGCATTGTAATTATATTTGCAAATATCATGCAAATATGCTCTAATAATTACTAGTTTATGTAACATGTAAATAAGATGTCGTAATCCTGGATGTTGCAAATAAATATAAAGACAACTTCAATTGTCCTATCTCCTTTACCAAATCATGTAAGTTTCAATATCAAAAACAACTAGCACAGCATACTAATCAGTTGATCTGGTGTCATCTATAGTAATCTGTTCTATATTTTGGTGTTGCAGACTCCTGAGTTCAAAAATCTCTTTTGTTTCTGGACACAATTTTGCTGTAGATATTTCTTTTCCGTCAAAAAAATATCAGATATTTAATCTCAGACTTGATTCCTAGCCTTTTCATCCAATTGGTAGTATCGACAGTAATATTTCAGCATATTCAGCTCCAAACAATCAACTAAATACTGGCATCATTACTAATTAACTACTAGATAACATCTCTGCAAAATGCATCCCATGATAACTTGTTAGATAGGACGATTTTAATATCCACGAAGATGGGTTTAGGATTTCTCCTAAACTAAAACTCTCTGCCATGGATCAAAAGCTAAGTTGAGGCCAATCATGGTAAGTTGCTCCATATGAATCATAATTGGTCAACGTGACCGAATCCTCATGTTCGAATTTTGGAGTAAGCAGGTCTGCTAGAAACTATATCCATTTCAGACGTTTAAATTTACATCATACATGTTCATAAGCATCTTCATCTTTATATGTGATATCTTCACCATCTGCGCAACTCTCAATCAATTCGTCTATATATGTGATATCACCAACATCTGCACAACTCCCAATCAATTCTTCTTCTATAGTGAATTATGCCTGCGATTAGAGAAAAATCAATAAAATGGAGATTCCAAAACATGTGAGGATGGGGAGATTTTGATTACATGTCTTAATATAATACGTACACTCAAGTACAGATGAAATCAAAATCATCTGGACGTAGAAAACCTAATAAAAGTCTACGACATCGAGTGAAGTTATTTATCAATGTAGAATGACATCAGTGAGCTTAAACCGATGAAAATGGAATCTTTTCTCTTTTTTTTTAAGCCAAAAAAGGGGGAGACACTCATCGGTGTTCACCTCTTAAATATATTAAGAAAAAGGAAAAAAAGAAAAAAAACAAAAACAAAAACAGGAGAGAACAAAGAAAGCACTCTAGACAACCCAAGAGCGCATCAACCCCACCGCATGAATACAAACATTCTCCTTGTAAAATCTCTGGCTAGAAAACAGCAGGTCATTCCTAGCTAACCAAATGGACCAAACCAACGCAAGAGGCCGCATTATCTCCAATCTCGGCCGATGCTTGGCCGCAACCAGCTCCCTGCAAAAAATATCGACACTTGTCTTTCCAACCCACCCCAGTCCCGGGTCTGCCTAAATCGGAAGCACGGATGGGCACAAAAAAAGAGATGGTCCGGAGTCTAGATCCCCTCCTCGCACAGCATGCACCTGTTAGAAATCACCCCGAGCAGTCTAGCACACCGGTCCCACGTCATCAGTCTCCTTCTCCCGAGCAGCCAGAAGAAGAATGCAACTCTCATGGGAAGACCCAGTCCCCAGAAGAAAGCACAGTTCCTCGCCATCTCCGCAGATAAGGAGGGAGGAGGCCTGCAGATCGCGGAGTAAGCCTTCCGCACAGAGAAGGGCCCTTCATGCCAGACCCAATGGTCACGTCCCAAAGAAGGCCCCGGAGCATCCCGAAGCTCGTCAATTAACCGCAAGAGATCCTCAAGGCGTCGGTCGGAAAGATTCGAACGGAACACTGGCAACCAGCTCCCGTCGACCCAGCAGTGAGCAACACGAGCATCCGGGTCCGCAGCCAAAGCAAACAGACGAGGGAAGCGCAAGGACAACGCTCCCCCGTCCATCCAATCATCCCTCCAAAAGGCGAACTGAAGGCCATCCCCGAGCGCAGGCCTGAACAACGACCGAAAGTTGGCAGTGAGCGACTGAACGGCCCTCCAAAAGGTGGACGGTCTCCTCACCAGCGACCCCACCGCCACACCCACAACCGGCAGCGCCCCACCTGTCCTGTAAATCTGACACAGGAGCGTGCAGCAAAGATCATTCCCATCATGCCAAATCCTGGAGACCCACTTCAGCAACAACGCCTCATTCAGCTCGCCCAGTCGATGGATCCCCAGACCCCCGTCGCACTTTCGCAGGGTAACCTCCTCCCAGCTAACAAGGTGAATACCAGTACCCTGCCCATTCTTTCCCGACAGAAATCTTCTCATCAGACCTTCCAGCCTCCTCCTGATGCCTGTAGGCATTAGCCTCATGGAGGAGAAGTAAATCGGCATGGCGGAAAGCACCGCCCTCAAGAGCACCAGGCGCCCTACCTTGGAAAGAACCGCAGCCTTCCACCCCGCGAACCGCCCCTCCACCCTCTCAACCAGCGGAAGCCAGTTCGCCACCTTTGATCTCCCGAAACCCATCGGCAGGCCCAAGTAGTGAATGGGGAGAGCTGAGGCCTCCGTATTCAACGCCGACCCCAAGGTAGCGGCTAGCTCATCGGACATACCGAACGTGACCATCTTAAACTTGTTGGCATTCTGCTTCAGCCCGGACATCTCACTGAAAAGCTCAAGAGTCGCTACCATACCCATAGCCCTCCTCGACTCCTCCCTCAATGAAGAAAATGATATCGTCGGCATACTGAAGCAGCGGGATCCTCAGGTCGTCCCCCGTGTAGCCGCTCGTTAACCCCTCCTGTTGTACACTGCCAACCATACAGGTAAGGACGTCTGTCGCGATGATGAAGAGGAGAGGAGCAAGAGGACAACCCTGCCTCACTTTCCTCTGCGGCTGAAAGAATCCACCTTCCAGGCGCCCGTTGAGCAGGACCGAGAGGGAAGCCGTCGTAACACAGCGCTTCATCCAGGAGATCCAGATCTCAGGGAAGCCCCTCCTATGTAAAGCCGACCAAAGAAATCGCCAGTCCAGCGTGTCAAAAGCCTTCAAGAAGTCAACCTTCCAAAGCACTGCCTACCGACCACTCCTCTTCCAATCTGCAATAATCTTAGAGGCAATAACCAATCTATCCACGATCTGCCTCCCAGGGATGAAGGCGGTCTGAGTCGGAGCGATGAAGTGCTCCAGGACCCTACTCAGCCTAGTAGCAAACACCTTCGCAACGATAAGGTACAAAGCATTGGAGATCGCGATTGGCCGGAAGTCCTCAATTCTTTCGGGCCCTGCTTTCATCGGAATCAAAAAAACCAGCGCCTTGTTCAGCCGCTCAAACCCAAAATTGCCTCGACAGCACTCCGTCACCACCTCCAACACCTCACCACCAATCAAGTCCCAGAACTCCTTATAGAAGGAGACCGGGAAGCTATCCGGACTCGGAGCCCCGTCGTTGTTCAGATTCCACACCGTCGTCTTGACTTCCTCCAAAGTGACGGAAAGGGTCAGGCTCTGAGCATGGGCGACCGAAAGGCACACAACCCTAGTGCCCGACCACCGCCAACGCCTGTCGCCGCCCCTAGCGGAGAACCTGTAGAAGTGATCTGCAATGGCCAAACCAAGCTCTCTATTCTCCTCTACCATCTCTCCGCCAACGATTAAAGATCTGATGAAGTTCTCCCTCCGCATTCTGCTGGCCACCCTGTGGAAGAAGGCCGTGTTCGCATCTCCCTCTTTCAGCCACCTCTGTCTTGATCGCTGCCTCCACTCGACGGCCCTCTTCCTGTCCTCGTTAAAGATCTGCCTCTGTGCCTCAGCCCGCTGTCCCAGCTCATCCTCGAGAAGGGGATGCTCATCCTCCAACTCGTCATAGAAAGCAACAACCCCCTCCGCCTCTGCCCGAGCAGCACGACGCGACTCCCTAGACTCCTTCTTGAAAGCACATAGTCTGGACCGCAAGGAGTCCAGCTTCTGCACGAAATGAACCGTGGCAGAGCCAGCCACCGCCACCGAGTTCCAGTGCGAAGCCACCAACTCGCGGAACCCGTCCTCAAGCAACCATGCCTTCTCGAAGCAAAAGAAGCCACGAGCAGGAGTGGGATCACCGGAGTCCCAAAGGACATGGAAGGCCGTATCGATATCGATATCGTTTCGATATCGTATCGATACGATATTTTGACGATATATCGACGATATATCGCCGAAATATCGCCCATATCGACGAGCCTTTGTGAAGAAAATGCCTGAAAATCAGGATATATCGCCATATCGGAGACCATATCGGTCTCATGTCGATATCGATATATCGGCAATATATCGTCGATATATCGGGATATCTCCTTCCATGCCAAAGGATAGGCGTGTGATCCGACCAAGAACGCGGCCTGGCCGAGACGTAGGAAAGCGGAAAGACCTCCAGACGCTCGGGCGACGCCAGGAACCGATCGATGCGCGACCGAGAATTGGCGCTATGCCAGGTGTACCTAGTGCCTGCCGCATCCAAGACCTCCAGCTTCAGCGAATCAAACACCTCGACGAAGCCTTCGGAACCGGGATCCTGCCCTCCCCGCATCCGCGGCCGGTCGGAAGAGAGCAAGGTGACGTTGAAGTCCCCCCCACCAACCAGGGGACCCCCGGAAAGCCTCTCTAGTCGCCCTCAGATCCGTCCAAAGCCTCTCCTACTCCGAGCTCTGGCACGGACAGTAGACACATGAAAACACCAACAGCGTCCCCGAACGAAGGCACTCAAGCAAAACCGAGAGGGAATGTGTCCCCCTCAGTTCCCCCCGACGAGCAAAAGCAGTGCCTCTCCAAGCAACAAGAATCCCGCCCGCAGAGCCAACAGCTCCGAGCGAGTCGAAGTCCGAAATAAAGCCCGCACCGAAGGACCGCAAAACCAAGTCAGTGAGGGAGCCCAACTTAGTCTCCTGCGATAAAACCACATCACAACCCCACTCTACAAACCTCA